>QDHC01002819.1:47225-72285 GCA_013186455.1 Papilio dardanus tibullus | reverse complement strand
AACCGCGTTTATATCAAAGAAATGCGACATGGTACCTATAGAGTGGGTGACACGGCGGCTAGCCACCGGCTCCTTCCTCAAGAGGAACCCTGGCGTGCCTGAAGGCTACAGGTTCACTCCCGTCAAGCTAGAGACGTTCTTCAAGGACGATGCCAACCACGACCCCCAGTGGTCGGAAGAACAACTATTATCCGCTAAAATGAAAGTCAACGATGTTGTTATTGGTAATTGTTATACTAATCTTCACACAATTGCCGAGTTGGAACCCTCTTAATCATTCAACAATATATTATACTTCTGTCAATTCTAGTATAGACCAAGATCAAGTATCAAGTGACATCAAGCGCTGTTAATTTTATTTCAATGGTAATTTATTAAGTACTTTTATTGACTAGTTTTACTTCCGCAGGTCAAGATGAAGTGGACTACATGAAGAAAGTGACTGTATTGGTTTTCGAAATACTAGAGAAGGCGTGGGCATTGAGAGATTGCGCTCTGATTGATATGAAGATCGAATTTGGAGTTGATACTGACGGTAATTTTATTCATCCATATTATACAATATGTTCCGACTGATTACGGTGTTCATTTATTGGCGTGCTGTTGATTTTTTATTTATTTATTATGCAATGTCGTTCCAGGCAACATTCTGGTGGCTGACGTCATCGACTCTGACTCCTGGAGGTTGTGGCCTTCGGGAGATAAGCGTCTAATGGTCGATAAACAAGTAAGATTTGTTTATCTCATTCTGGCAGCTATTATTATTTACAACGATGTTATTTTGTGGTTAATTATTATTGCATCATGTATACCACTTTATTAGTTTAGTTAAAATGACATATTTTCGGTCAGATTTCATCATAATTTATACTCAGAGTCGTTCAATTGTGACTTAAACAGTCGCTTATAGAGTTCTTATAATTAGTCCACACTACGGGATTCAGTATTTATGCGGAGTATTTACAATCCACTTTTTTATTAATAGGTGTACAGAGACTTGAAGAACGTAACCGCAGCAGACCTGGACACCGTGAAGCGTAACTTCGCGTGGGTCAAGGACCAGCTGGACCACCTCAAGCCGACGATACACCACAAGGTCGTGGTCTTCATGGGCTCTCCGCAAGACAGGGATCATTGCAACAAAATTGCCAATGGTAAGTTTTAAAGAAGGTAGCAAATGTGGGGTAGAATAAAAATATTTTTGAGAACCTTGTAGGCCAATGTTAGACGACATAAATCTTTACATCCATATTGTTATCAAAACTAATCTCACACAAGTCAATATTTCCTGTTTTAAATATGCTAAGATACTGAACAGTAAGAAAGAGCAAGTACAATTTAGAATAAAACTGAAACGTCCTCATTTTAAATTCTTCCGCCAACAGCGGCCAAAGACCTCGGTCTGGACGTGGAGCTGCGCATCACGTCAGCGCACAAGGCGACGGAGGAGACGCTGCGCATCATGCAGCAGTACGAGGACACGCACGGCGCGCTCGTCTTCATCGCAGTGGCCGGCCGCTCCAACGGCCTCGGGCCCGTGCTCTCTGGCAACACTAGCTATCCTGTTATCAACTGCCCGCCGCCTTCGGACAAACTAGTACAGGTTAGATTTTTAAAATAATGGATGAAGATAATTTTAAAGAAATTACATGGGTTATTCTTATGGACTTTTCTTTGAATTATTACCAGTGTGGAACTAATAGGATTGCCAGTTACTTTAAAAATTCTACCTTTTTATTCTTATTCTATGGTCCGATTGTAGGACATCTGGTCATCTCTGTCCGTGCCATCGGGTCTCGGCTGTGCCACGGTGATCTACCCCGACAGCGCTGCTATTATGGCAGCCCAGATCATCGGCCTGCAAGATTACCTCGTCTGGGGGAGACTCCGGGCTAAACAACTTGAAATGAGCGCATCTCTTAGAAAAGCTGACAAACAAATAAGAAATATGTAATTTATGAACCTTTTTAATCACTGAAGTTTAAAAATCACTTTTTGTACAATGCTCGAATATTTCATTGGTCTTTTATTCAAATGAATTAGAATAAAGAGAATGAAGGCATTTAAATCTTTATTTGAATAGAACAAGTATCAAATTAATAAATAAAATCCTATCGAATCGAAGTGTTGAAATGTTATAATCATTCCAATAAACTTATCTTAACCAAGGTCTTTTTAATTTAATCCTCAAATAGGCTACCAAGTACATAAGTATACATAGAAAGGTAACGTTCTAAATAACATCTGAGAACAAAAAGAATCGCTATCCAACTTCATTTGATTACCTGCGCTTTATTTTCATGTTAATCACACTTAATTCCTTTTTCCTAATTTTAACGGAAACATTTTATATATAAGCACCAAATAAAAAAAATATATTTTATAATTTTAAGATAGCAACTGGGACATCAAGTATCTTCTGGCAACATTGATTCTTGAGATGTCAATGTCAATATCAGCGACTTTTTTGCGAAGTCGTGTTTGCAGTTTTGGTGCATTGGTGAAAAAAGTGCATTCCAGATATATTTTTACCATTAAAATGTCTGAAAAGCCGGCAGATTATCTTGCTACCAATGGTTTTGAAAGCAAAACTCCATTCCTAATCGGTGTAGCGGGCGGTACAGCGAGTGGAAAGGTTAGTCGCACACTTCATATTTTATTGATTTTTCACGAATCCAAGATTTGCTTATGTAAGTGAGAAATAAGAAATCCAGAGAAATGGTCTAATATATTTTTTTACGGTTTTAATTTTAAAGTAACACTAGTAACGTGCTATAACCTCAAGGTTTGTTTGGTTCATTGTTCAAGTTTATAAATATTCGCACTCAAACGGATGTTATTGTTATTACAAGGTAATGAATTGTCTGAGTTAACAGAGAATTATGTCAAAAATTGTTAAAGAATAGTACTATGACTATTAGAATGGAACTTTGTTATTTTTTTTTGTTATTGCAACACTATGATCAAAAAGTTTGAGTTCCAATAGCGAACACATTTCAGTCAACAGTATGCCAACGTATAATGGAGAAGCTAGGACAGCAGCACAAAGAACAAACAGAGAGACGAGTTGTCTGTATCAGTCAAGATTCCTTTTACCGCACCCTCACACCCTCGGAACGGCTCCGAGCTGAACGTGGACAGTTCAACTTCGATCACCCTGACGCTTTTGATGACAAGAAACTGCTTGCCATACTCAAAGATATTTTGGCTGGAAAGAAAGTTGAAGTTCCCGAATATGATTATATTACCAACTCTATCAGGTAGGTTAAACTTGGATTATGTCTGATAAAGAAGTATGGAGAAGTATGTACTCTGCCGACCATCTGTAGAGACAATGGCAGAATGATGAGATCAAAATTTGCAAGTTCTTTTTATTAATTACACAACTAAGTAGAAGACAAAGATGTTAACTGACTTTGTTATATTGGTCTAGTCCTCACCGCTCTCACACAATCTACCCAGCGGATGTGGTGCTGATTGAGGGCATCCTCGTGTTCTACTTCCCGGAGGTGAGGGAACTCTTCCACATGAAGCTGTTCGTAGACACCGACTCTGACACACGGCTTGCAAGACGAGGTGAGAAAAAATTAAAGTTTGAAGGACCGAAATATTTGTCCCGCCTATAGAGGTTTCTCTCTAAACCCTTTATCTCGCTTATGGAGGTAACTTGTCGGAACAATAGAATGGCTCTCGTTTATCCAAGTTTAATTGTATTTAAAAATAAATGAGTTTTGTATATAAATGAAAAATAATTTGTATTCAAATCTTGTTTATTAAGATACTTGCTGTAGCTTACAACTCCATCTGCAGAACTAATGAAAATAACATAGTGAGTAGCATATATGTTCTTCCGACCATGTTCTAAATCTGTGCAAAACTTCAATGACATCAGTTAAACTGTTTTGGAGATATGTTCTAACAAGCATTGATCCATCGTATTTTTCGCATTTATGATATTAGTAACTTACTACATGTTTCTAACGCTACGGCTTCATTAAACCCAGTTCGCCATATTAACGGAGACTGCTTTGGCGTAAGTCCATTATTATCGCGAACTTGGTCTAATGAAGCCGAAGCATAAAATGTAGTATATTCCAGTTCCGCGTGACATAATGGAGCGCGGCCGCGACCTGGAGCAAGTCCTCAATCAATACATGAACTTTGTGAAGCCAGCATTTGAAGAGTTCTGCTTGCCGGTAAAATTATTTATACCTTTTTTTAACAAGAGAAGTATTAAATTTTGTTGTATAAAAACTAGCTGTTGTGCGCGACTTCGTCCGCGTGGAATTAAATAATGTAGCCTATGTTACTCGAGGATAATGTAGCTTTCTAATGGTGAAAGAATTTTTGAAATCGGCCCAATAGTTCTTGAGTTATTTCAATACAAACAAAAATACAAAGTTTCTCTCTTTATAATATTAGTATAGATATCGATGGTATGACATTGAAAATGGACAACATTTTGTTTTGTTAAAGTTAAAACGAATTATATATAAGTCGGTTTCTACTGATAACCCATTTATAGAAGTAGTTACAGCTTTTTTTTTTTACAGACTAAGAAGTTTGCTGACGTCATCATACCGAGAGGCGCCGATAATTTAGGTAAGTTCATCTTAGTTTTTTTATAATATGTTATAGATTCATTTATTTTATCTTAGAAGTACATTTAGTACTGTTCTGTTTTTTTTTCTTTGCTAATGGCCGTAAACTAAAAAGTCATTTAAGTATGACCCAACAATTTAAATGATATGATTAAACTTAGTTTCACACATTTTTTTGACGTCTATTATATTGTAAGCGTCGCTTATTTTAAGATTCCTTCCAGTATTACGGCCGTGTGTGTTTTAATTGCGTACTTATTTTGAGTGATAATTTTTCGACATTTTAGAAAATCGGTAATAAACTTCATTCAATCATTACTCATAAAATGTACGGCACTACTCTAAAAAAAACATTAAAAAGCACTAAAGGTCATAGCCACTGCAATTAGCCAAAAACCTTAACTTCAAACCTAACTCTTCTAAAACTTTTTGCAGCGGCTATGCTCTTATGTAGCTGCTAATTCGATCTTTATTACGAACGCGTTAAAGTCCCATTTCGTTGTTGCAGTGGCTATTGACTTAATCGTGCACCATATATGGGACATTATGTATAAGAAGAGGCCGGCGAAGGTCACAAACGGGACGTGCAATGGGACACATCTGGAAGTCGAGGAGGGGAACGGACGAAGGATGTCGGGCAGTTCAGAGGATACACTCAGCCGATAGCCAATGGAGATATGCACAAGGTTTCCATTTTGGATCTGTGACTGACGCGGTTATATGTTATCTTTTTAATTGAATTTCAGTGTTTTCTAACAAACACCGGTCCCACTTAGAAATAACAAGATACTAAAGAAAAGTCTATTTTGAAATAGCAAAAAAAATTTTTTTATTCTTCACTGTTCATGTCAGAGTGGGACAAATATATTGGGAAACACTGCTCTAATGTTTAGGCACAAGTGCTTGTAATCGAATATATAATTTTAATTGACAATTGTCATACTATCAGTATTATTTATAATTCCTTTTGAATCAAAACTTATAAAAAAATTGTCTATTGTTAGACATAGACAAACATTTCCTCCCCAATTTTTTATATTTTTTTAGATTTAAGGTGTGATAAAATGATCCTGTTTGCCCCAAATTTGCTATATATAGTTGCACCTGGATTAGAAAGAAACCTCTATAAGTGAGGAAAAACGCGGTCCCTTGGACTCTCATTTATGCAGGTTCGACTGTAGTTTCACGCACATATCTATAGCTTTTTATGTACTAAAAATATGTATTTATAAACTATGCATTTAGATTTCCTTTAATATAAGGCTAGGATATTTAATAATACAGAATTGTAAAGTAAAATCAACTAATAGTTGTTATATAGGACCAAAAAAATTGTAAAAATTTGTAAAAAAAGATAAAAATTAGATTTAAATATGTAAACTTTGGCAATGTGGTGAAAATGTAATATTTAAAAATTAGCTAGAGTGTATTGTTATTGCATTTTTTTTCAATTATAAAATTATTTTTGCCTTTCCAATGAGAACAATCTTACAACCAAAGAGATATTATACATAGAGGGAGCGCTCCATACTAATTTGACGTTAAAAAGCGTGCTGGAAAAGAAATTATTAAAAATTTTATTAAAAAAAACTTGCCAGTATCATGAAAAAAATTCGCAAGTTTGGGAAATTGTTTTTTTTTTTAATACAAAGTAGAACGAACTAAAACATTCATTAAAATGTTAATTATTGTTTTTCATTATTATTATTTTATTTAAAACAATTTAAATCCAAACAATTTTTAACAAAGGCTATTTTTCTTTTTGGTTTACAAATATAATTACAATATTAAATTTAACAAAAGAGGTAACATTCGGTCGATTTTTTATGTCGGCAAATGTAATTTAGAGGTCAACACTTAGGGAGATTTCCCTACATTGGACCTCCGGAGGTCAAAGAAAATTCCTCACTTTTAGGCATGGAGTGTTCCATCTACAGTATAATATATCTTTGCTTACAACATACATTTGTATTATTTGTATAATTTTATTATAATGTAATATAGATTAAATATTCTTTTATTAAGTTCTTTTAAATACGTGTTGCTATTTTAAGTTTAAACAAATCGTAAGTCACAGATCCAATACTAAAATGTAAAGCGACATTTTTGTAATATAAAATTGTATTCTTTATTCAAAATATGAATATTGTTACGTATTTTTTGTCTCTAATGTTGGTAATTGACTATAGATGTCGCATCCCTGTCGCACCTCCAGGTATCGTGCGTTTGTCTCGCTCACTCTAGCGTTATACGTTTCTAGAAGTTAAGGCACAGATATTTCCCGTGAAAATATTGTTTAATCCCAGTTGCAATGCGCATGCGTGGTACGCACATAAAATTAATTAACGGTCCGATTCACACAAAGTTTGTTTAAAAAGGGTCAAAGCTTAAAATATCAGGTAAGTGTATTAGATTAAAGAAACATCTTGCGTTTGACAGATCAAGCAAGATTTTTAATCTAGACAGCCATGTCATAGACAACATTTTGTTTTTAATTGAGTAGATTCCCTTAATTCTGTTTCGTATGCGCAGCAATCGTTCCAATAAATTTATTTACTGCTATGTATTATTTAGGTTAAGATATAAATTATACATTATGTATAAGGCTGACGTTTTACAAAGTACATAGAGTAAGGAATAAGTTCATTTATTTGCTTCAAATATAACCCGGAATAAAGTCACCGTCAAGTTTAAAAAATAAATATCTGCAGTTTAGTTACATTTAAAATTATTTTTAATTCATCACTGGGGTTATTAATTTGTTAGTATAAAAAAAGTTTTAAAATTCATCTCCTTTTAGATTTGGACAAAACAGAAATGTAACAACTCTATGCATTTACAATTTTGATTTCAATATTATTTGTACTGCACAATTTTGTGTTCGAATTTTGTAACATTTTATTCTAATGAAATAGACGTTTATTGTGTTCAGGCAAAAGCCATGCCAAATAAAACTGTAAAGTGAAAGTTTAAAATACTTATTTTCTTCGCTGACCTCTATTAAATGGATAGGCTAATGTATTTTGTTCCTATTTTGGCGCTGAAAGTAGCTTTTACTAGCGTTGGTATGGTATCGAACATCAACAGCTGTAATTTCCAAAAAAGACTATCCATTTTATAGAGATCAGTGGTTTTCTTTCTATTTAATTTTGTATTCGAGTTCGGTTTAGACAAAAATCAACTTGTAAAGTTACCTATTGACTAGTGACTTCCTATTGCCTAAGTGTTGAATGTATAAATGAAATATAGCATAAAAAGTAACAATCTGACTTTAATTTTGCTGCAATAAGGCCTCTTTTTGTTATAAATTATCAAAATAATGTTAATTAGCATGTTTTTATCAAAGAAATGAGACAGTGTATTCCAGTGTTTGTTTTCATGTTTCCAGTGTATTCCAGCGCTGGACTGCACTCGAAACGGGGCAAGTTGTCTATGTAAACGTTGTGTATTTTCCAGTGGCCATAGACTTAATCGTGCAGCACATCTCCGACTATCTGCGTCGCAGCCCCGTGGAGAAACTACCGCCGCTGGGCATGTCGTCCGTGCCCGGCAGCCCGCAGCGCAGCGGACAGAGCGGACGTCCGCATTGAAGTGTCCTGTCTGTCATTTAGTGTTTAAGGTCTGTAGTGTAACGGCTAGTGATACACCGCACACGTTTTAGGTATTTGCATGCGTTTTCAAAATATAATCTTAGAACCCCACAGATTAGAATTTTCATCGGCCGATAGTTGGGCTGTTTGACCATATTTTGATCAGGTCTCGTAATGTTTAATAATATACCATTTTGATGACCATTACATAACATCCCGTTTTTTATAAAATTAAATGTTTTTTTTTTAGTTTTCTTGGCGCCAAAATTTAATTTTGAATAGGTTAGAATGGCGTGTTGCGTTCGGAATTCTCTTACCAAAGAGCAGATAGTGTTACTGTTTAGAAATACTAATTAATTAAAAAAAAAATATTATTTTTTTATCCTTTAAAATATAACGAACAAAATTATTTTGATTATTATTATATTAAATTGATAGTTTTAATATTTAAATTAAATTTTAATAGTTGTAAAACATTACCATATATTTTTAAATAGCATAAATCTTTGACATTTTGATCTATTTAGAACATTTAACTATACAGCTTTATCCATACAATAGTTCAATCACTAAGTACATTTTGCAAACTTAAAAATAAAAAAAAATCATAAGCTTACATTGCATATATTTTAATTAATCAAATCTATAGATTTCGCATTTTAGGTAACAATTGCTATACATATAATGTAGTCTAGATTTTGTCAAAACTTGTCTTGCCAAAGTATATTCGCTTCGTAAAGCGAACATCAAAAATGTGTGGAACTTACAATGACGTTCGATATCTCACACGTGACAAGTACATGACTTATCGAATGTCATTGTCAGTTTCATACATTTTTGTCGATCCATCAGCGATATCGTCAATCGAAAAATACTTTGGTTAACCCCCCTGGTTATCAACATTGTAAAACAAATTGCCATAATCGTTAGTTGCTAACTTGTTCAATAGGATTTTTAAAATCGCCTTCATGTAAGATAGGGTCAATTTTATTATCTTTCTAACTCACCTAGCCTAGTACGAAAATATAATATTAGTATGCGATTTGGCAGTGCCTTTAACGGGCGGAAACTTCTACGATATTTTTCTTACAATTTTCGTTGCTAATACCAATATTTTCATGGAATGGTGCTAGGTCCACAATTCAATATCAATTTTTAACAATTACAAAATATAATGAAGCTTCCCAAATCTAAAGTAACTTAACATATCTGCACTTAGATAATAACTAGTCATTCGATATAGCTATAGATTAATTTCAATAAATGTAGTTTATAAAAAATTTAACGCTCAAATGTATTCGGTCGGTACAAATATTTTATGTCATTTTACTTTTCAGCTTATTATTAAAATATCACGAAATATTTTTTTACATTTGGGCTTTTAAAGTTGTTAGTTAATTGTATTTAAAAAATAAAGTGAAATTAAGTAAAAATATTCAGATGTTAAAAGATACTCTGAAAAGGCAAATTATTAAAAAAAAAATTGAGCGTTGTAAAACGTATTACAATCTATAGTTTGTAAACAATAAAAAAAAACAATTTGCACAAAATTACAGCATTTCTGATTTAAAAAAAAATAGTAAACCTATTTAAGCGACATTTGTTTACAAAGTTTAGGTTATATTTTTGTATAAACTATGTTTTTGATTCAATGTAAAACTTAACGTTTTATTATGTAGACTTATTAAGGTTGTTAGAGTTATTTAAATCTGCTACAGACGCTCAGTTTTAACTGACTGCGCAGTTAAAACTGAGAACTGTACAGTATAACTGCAGTTCAAAATGACGTGTGTACGTCAGTTTTTATAGCACAGTTAAAAAACTAAACGTCTGTAGCCGACTTTAGACAAGATTGCAGATTTTTTAAATTAAAATGCTTATAACTGACATTTTCGTAATTATAATAGTGTTATTTTATTTTATTAAATTATTTAAATACTTAGTGTTTGCATAAATTATTGGATTGTCGTATAAACTAATACAAACCAAAGAAGATTTATATGTACTTATTAAATAAGCAACGTCTTTAGTAATTATGCGAGTTATTTATTTTAAAATAAAATTTTGTTTAAATATTTTAATTGAATATACAATGGCGTTGTACATTAATTCATAATTTGAGGCTGTTTTAAATAGGATTTTCGAATTACTCCTAGTACTTATATGAAATTTTTATTAATTTTCCTAACTACATCAATTTTAAAAATGTTTAATTAAGGCAGGTTAATTTATTTTCATCAACTATTAACTCTTGTAGATATTTTAAGCACATTTATCTCAATATCTGTAATAAAATATATTTTAAAACACTTTTTCTATAGTGAAGTAAAACATTTTTGATTTATATAAAAGTTTACTTACAAAGGCTTACTTATTTAGTTTTTTGTACCGTAGTAATATTTGGTGTTGTTCCCATTGCATAGTAAGTAGTTTGTTGATTTGTCAGCTCTGATTATTGTACAAATATGAACACAATAAAGCTATTTTATTTTTATACTGTTGTATTTATTTATCTCAAAAAGTTTGCTATGAATTCCTTAAAATACTAGGTATTCCTGTAGGTTTTATTCTTACCCTGTGGCTTCGTTAGACCGAGTTTGCGATAAAAATAGCGATTTTGTTTTGGCGTAAGGCCGTTTTTTGCGTGACATTAGTCTAATGAAGCCATAGGGTAATGAGCATGAGGGTATCAAAAGAAACAAAATTTAAAATTTGATCCGCCTTTATTACATGACACATTTAAATAATTATCGCAATAATTACATATGAAAACAATTCATATCTTATATAATTTCATTTTAAAATATATTGCCGACTTTCATAGCGTTAGCACGTGTCGCGTGCGGACTAGAGGGCGCTGCGGGCGGGGCCGGCGCACGCGCACACTGCACAAACTACATCTGATTACTGGAAAAACTAATTAATTATTCAAATGATCTATTAGTTAACTGGTCACTCAGTAAAGTGTTAATTTTTCCTTAGGAACCAATTAAGTAAAATACTTGTAATGAATAAATATTCACTTGTTATACCAAATTCTGTAAATAAATGGAGAGAAAATAAAACATTTTTATAAATTTGTGCGAGAATTATTTTTAATTAACAATTTTCATACAAAACTGGACGATTTAATATTTTATTTTATTGTATAAAACAGGAACGATAATGGCAGAATCTACTATTGTTTACTGTTTTAAAATTTTCTCTCCATTTATAAGAATGCAAGTATAACAATATTTTAAATAATCATGCCATCTCTATTAAAAGAGAATGGACAGGGATGATAATTGTTTTTGTTTGCAGTACGTGTGACCCTATATAGCTTCATTAGACCGATGTCACGCAAAACAACGGCCTTACGCCGAAGCAAAAAGTCTTTGTTTTCTGCGCGAACTCGGTCTAATGAAGCCGAATGAGCGCGTCGCCGAGCTGCCCGCGGTGCGCGCGGTGCTAAGATAAACTTTACTTTCTAGCAATAAACCGATCTTGCTATTGTCAACATTATGCTATTCATTTCTAAATACCGTTTACACTTTTATATAATTCGAATAAATTCTAGTAACTATTGCGTTTTAGAAAATAATTTTGAAAATATTTTTTTAAACTTCATTTCTGTAATATAAACGTAAAATGATCTATACAAAATATTACAATACGATAAAACTTTTTCATAATTGAGTTTACGACTTAACAAAAATAAAATATTTACAAAAAAGCACCCTTGAAGACATTTTTTGCGTTTTACGAATATTAAAGTTTCATTAAAAACGCAAAAAATATCAAAACGCGATTGCAATTGCGAAATCTTAGAAGAAAAAAACTATTCTATACATTTGGTCGAAAAATAAAATGTACCGCTTTAACAAAGTTTGCCAAATGTTTTTTCTGTCCATAGACAAACCGTATTCGTCACAATTGTATAGAAAATTGATCATATTTATTGCATTTCAAACGTCCCTTAATTATAATATACACGATATTTACATCGAAATATTTTTGCACTATATTAAATAGGAATTGATTTTCTTGTGAATTTCTCTTTACGCGTCTTCAAGTTTTCGAATTATCTCTTATTGTCCTTTTGGTACTAAAGGTGTGTTCGCAACAAGCAACGATGTTAAACAAAATTATACACTATATCTATTGTACATAAGAGTCAAAGTAGCTCGTCGGCCGCAAAGCCTCACTAAACCTAGTTCAAATCTCTCTTAATACAAGCGAAACTTATTCATATATTTACATTAATAATTGTCTTGAACTTTTTGGTGTTTTTAGCTTAATATATTCGCTATTTGTGAATTGCACTTCGGTATATTTCAAACATTCACAAATTCCACACAGTGCTGTATCAAGATAAATTGTATAACTCCAGAATTACAAAACTTTCACACGAATTAAAGGATATCTCGCTTTCAAAAATACTATAATACATTTTACAACAATTGACAGATAAAAGATTTTAACGACCATAGATATTTTTAACGGAAAAGGAAGCAAAGACAAAGAGTAATAGTTAACAGATAATACAGAAAATTTGATAAGAATTAAAACTGTTGGTTTGTCAAAATCTTATATCTTTAAATATTTAAGCCCGAACAGTAAATATTTCAGTCGTATAGTCACAACACTAGCAAGCGGAACTACTGCCGCCGCGGCACTTCCAATGTAAAAATACGCGATATTACGAAAATTACAGCCATCAAATATATTGGTCTTAATTAATATTAAGTTATGTTTTCACTTAGCTTTATTAAGAAAAAAAAATTACAATTAGTTCCATGAGATACTTTAAAGATACATGTAACGCTCGAATCCGCCATTTTTTATCTGTATTTTGCGGTAACATTATAAACCTTACAGATAATTTCAAAAGCGTTGTCGTGTATTGAATTTAATGACCAAATAAAGTGTATTAAAGCTGTACAAGCCAAGTGAAAACATCCAAAACATTATCCATAACAATATAAGCGAACAAATGACGTAATTAAGGCCACTTCCACCGCGCCTGCTGAAAGGTGGCAACCCCAAACTAGCACAATAGTGCGCGTAGCAACCGCCGTGCGTCCGCGGCGCGTGCATCGACAATCTGTAATCTGTGGTATATTTCCTGTTGCTGAAGAAGTCCCAGCTACCTGCATTAGGTAGTCTAAGAGTGCACGGTCTGCGTGTCGCGGCGCGGCAGGGGGCGCGGCTCCGCCCAGGCGGGGCGCGGCGCGGCCGCCTGGCTGGTGCACCACACGGGGCGGGTCCCCGGGCGCAGCAGGCAGCCGTGCGCCAGCGGGCTCGGCGAGGGCGCGCTAGTCTGCGGGGCGCGGGGGACCTGACCGCGGCGGGAGGGGAGACGCGGGAACGCTCCAGCTCTCGCTCGTACCCCATCTAACAAAAATCCGATATTCTTGTAATGTGCCTTTGTTAATACCGCACTCAGAGTGTTCACTTTAGTAGTAACTTAGTGTAGATTTCTTACATTAAATCCACCATAAGCTCTTTTTGGTGATCATTACACAACTCTGAGTGTGGCAAATTAATTTACACGGTAAAAGCGTGTGCAAGCTTTGTAAATAAATAAAAAATGTACTCGACTCGTTTTGAATTTAGTTACATGATTTGACAGATGTAATGTTTATAATGACAATGAAATAAACGGGATTATTTAATACAAATAAAAGCGCAAATAAAGCACTGAGACATGCGCTTACTTTTATAATATTATTGCCGAATACAGACATATTTTAATTCTCAAGTTAACAATAGCAAAATTGTAAATATCAAATTTGCTGAAAATGTTCTTAAAATTATAAAAAAAAACTAAGCTTACGCAACATATACTAGAAATGCTACAAAATACAACACGTGACTACGTTACTCACATTGTGTTTCAAACCTGTGTTTTTTATTTGTACATCAACATTAACAAAGTAATAGTTACCTATAGCTATCAAGGTCGCTGGCTTCAGTATAATGTAGATACAACGAGAATCCAGAGTGGGAGTAAAATAGGTCAAATACTTTGTCGATCGACATCTTTCAAAATAATTCATACAACTATTCATCAATAGCCTATCACAGGGCATCCTAAACCATGAGTAGAGACGCCTTGGGCCGTCGTGACATTGTCCCAGGGGCGTCGCATAAATGAAAAATATAAATGTCCCAATAGAGTTTTTTGATAACGTGTTATTAGGCTGGTACTAAAATTGGAAATTATTTTTGGGGATTGGGTTGAGGGACGTCATAAAAAAATGGCAAAGTCCTAAGAACGTCACACTACTAATAAGTTTGAGAAGCCCTGGCCTATCATATTAATATGTAATTTGTATGAATTTTGTGACAGTTTTGTTCGCAGTGTCATTAGCTGCACGAAACCATCATCACCAGCTCAATATACGTCCCTACAGAGGGGCTCAGAGCCTACCCTAAGAGGGTGATGAATGAAACACACAGAAACCATGCAAAGGTCAATTCTAGCCATCTTTCCCTTCTCAGCCTTTGCTAATGTGCAACCTAGTCTCTTCCTACTCTGGATTCTTCGTCGTTAGATGTGTGAAGACGTACCTAGTCGCGCAGTCGCGTCGTCGCCGGCACTCACCTGTGCAGCGGCGGCTGTGGGCGGTGGTGCGCGCGGTCGCGGCGCGCTGCAAGATGTTGCCACTTGACGTAGCCGCTCAGCCGGCGCTTCACCAGCCCGGCCAGCGAGTGCAGCCAGCCTGACCACGCCCACCGTTACCGTAACCCCGCGCCCCGCGCCCCGCGCCCCGCGCACACCCTCACGCGACACACGCTCGCCACTCCAACAGAGCACGATCCTTGACTTTCATATCACAAAAGCCAATAATCATGAGAAATACAATACAATTGATCAACATCGTTCATGAAAAATTTAAATTACTTTTGAGTTTGAAAAGAGTTTGGCCTACGTAAAAGCCCACCGTTTGCCGTATTCTTTAAAGAACCAAGGCAATTTGTATAAATTTATCCTCGACCATTGATGATACCTGAAGGATCAAGGAACGAGCTCTCTAGTGTGCCACTATACGGGCACACGGCACCGTACGGCACAAGGCACCATACGGCACAAGGCACCAAGCCAGGACAGACCGATGACAACTGATGGTCCCACACCTTGCTACTAAAAGCTGTTCCTCTGTGTAAAATACAATCGTTTGGACCGCCCACCATATCACTTGATATCATTTTAATCCTCTTATTATACTTTTTTTTTAATTTTAATTAATTTATTTTTTTGGCATTAAAATTCATTTATCGCGTATATTATAAAAAATATTAAAATATAATTATTTCATCAAATTAGATATAATTTTCAATAATACAAATTTTAATTTCAATATTAAAATTGAATAACACTAACTTACCAACAATTTCGCAGAGTTCAAACAAATTTAGCTCTTAACTTTTAACTAAAAAGGTATATATTGTAAGGCATGAAGCGGTCCAAACTAGCACCGAGATGTTTTCGAAGCGTGTTCAGCGAATTTAGCCGTTATTAGCCAGGTGTTAGGGTTGTGTTTAGTGTTGCGAGGCGTGACGGACAGGTGATGTGGTCGCGTGAGGACAGCGGCAGAAGCACAGCTAATGTTGCAATACTGAACGAACATATATACTTTCTATATATGTAAATATACCTATTTTAATATTTAAGTTTAATTCATTTAAAAAAAAAACAACACATTCAATGGTATTAGGTAAGCAAATTGACTAATTCGCACCTTTAATGTTATCTCTGTCTATTTCAAACAGAATAACAAGGATAGTAGTATCATTTTTACGTGTTCTCGTTTATATGAAAAACGTAGTAGCATTGAACATGTTAATTATTTCAAAAAGAGTAAAATGTTCCCTCAGTTTGCAACAAAACAAATACACATCACATAAAAGAACAGTAAATGTTTCATTTGTGATACAAGTTAGATTATGTCACATTAAATACATTAACAACTTTTAGTCCCTCCGTAAACTATGTTACCGAAATGTTAAGGATGACTCACGACACACCGTGTCCCGTCCGGGCCAACGTCGTGCGCCCATACAAAGTATATTTTGACAGTGTTTCGTCTGTTAGTATATTTTGTATTGACACCCTGACCGCGCGGTCCGGACGGTGCACGGTGTACTTTGAGTCATACATTACTCAATGCAATCTCATAGTCGTAGGAACGCGTCGCCGACATGACATTGCGACTAAAATCACAGGGCTGTCAAGAACGGCCTTGGCGTCATATTTATTTTTCAATTATCGCCTTGCACTACTAGTTATTTCTTCAAAAAAAATCTCGCAAAATAAATTGTGCACAAAACAATGTGGCGACCAAGTGATAATGATTTTTGGGACATAATCAAACTCAAAATTGATACTACAATTTGCAATTGTTAGTTTAGCTTACAATAACACGTGTCCTTACATCCCTTTTAGATCTACCCTCAAATAAAAAAATGTAGATAATTAAATAATTTAAATCTTCTACATTATTTAATCCCAATAAGCAGAATAACTGCGAAGCGAAGCACGAGTTATTTTGCTGGCCTTAAATTTCCCGTACATTTAATGATATGGGTAAATGTAAATTATGAGATTTGATGGAGGGATGAATTCGAAATGATTGTATTATCGTAGGGGCGCGGCTGTGCCCCCGCGTATTTAAAAAATTATACAAATATTATTTTTAAAAGCATACTTATAAAAAAAAACATTTACTAATAGAATATTTAAAAAAAAACATTGCATAAAATAGAGTAGTTTTAAATTAAAAGCCATATTAATATCTTTTTAAGTAATTCAATTTCTATAAGTCAATACAAAATAAAATTATAAAACTTAATTTTCTATCCAATTAATACTAAATTAAAAATATATATATTAAAATTAATATTTACTTAGACAATACAATCATTTCCCAACACAAACTGAACGGCAAAGGAAAGAGTGGCAAGCGCAGCAACAATTATTAATAATTTTAATTAAATCACAACAAAGGCTGGCTGCCCTCGGCTTTATTTACAATTACCAATTAACACAATAACTATAATTCTATAACTTCATTAGACCGAGTTCGCGATAAAAACGAACATTTTGCTTCAGCGTAAGGCCGACTATTGCGTGACATCGGTCTAATGCAGCCGTAGGGTAACAATAAGTTATTTCAATATAAACAGTAAAATCTGGAAGCGAATCATTCTATGGTCTCTACGAGCTCCCTCCATAAGCGAAATAAATGGATTAGAGAGAAACCTCAATAAGCGAGACATATATCGCTCTCCAGGTTCGACTGTATGTAAAGGAATAAAAATTGTGTATCAATAAATATTTTTAAAGCTTTTAATTTAATTGTATTTTTATTTTTGTTTCAAAATTGGAAATAATCTCTTATGTTAATTCAAACATAAGTATAATTTTAGGCCCTCTATACACATGGCTACGTAAAGAAGCAACTTTAATATTTAAACATATTCAAAATATGAGATACGTTGTTTTAGCCGAGGGCTGCATTAGACTAATGTCACGCAAAAAACGGCCTTACGCCGAAGCAAAATCACCGTTTTTATCGCGAGCTGGGTCTAATGAAACCCTAGGTTGAGAGACTAAAATCGACTTGAGTTGCCTCATGTACGAAGAGCCTTATAATGATAGAATACCTAGACTTCATTAGACCGAGATCCCGAATAACGGATTTACGCCGAAGCAAAATCTCCGTTTTTATCGCGAACTCGGTCTAATGAAGACTATGCAGACAGTGTGTGTGTGTGTTTTGCATGTGTTTACCTTGATCGTCGTGATGTTTCTGCGGCGCGACGTCGGAGCGATATCCGTTACGTAACTCCGCCCGCGTCAGACTCTGACTACGACCTTCTGATAACCTGAGAAAGAAATTTATATAGAACTAGCCGTTGTGCGCGACTTCGTCCGCGTGGAATTAAATAATATAGCCTATGTTACTCGGCGATAATATAGCTCTCTAATGATAAAAGAATTTTTGAAATCGGTCCAGTAGTTCTTTAGTTATTTCAATACATACAAAAATACAAAGTTTCTCTCTTTATAATATTAGTATAGACTAGCGACCCGCCCCGGATTTGATATGCAATGCTGATACTAAATACGTAGCCACGGTTAGTTATACATATAAACCTTTCTCTTCAATCAATCTATAAACTAAGCGGTCCCTACGAGTCTCTTTAAAATCGGAAATCGACGTTAAGCGATTATCTCCGAGTGTGGCAGTTACAATAAGTTTTCAATGGTATGTGTCAATTTTTAATCCTGTGGCTTCATTAGACCGAGTTCGCGATAAAAACGGAGATTTTGTTTCAGCGTATCGCCGTTTATTGCGTGACATCAGTCTAATGAAGCCGTAAGTACTACAAACCTTACCTGTCACTAAGTAATAGCGGAGAGGGAGGATGTAGCCGCTCGTGCAGCGGAGGGGGCTCCAGCTCAGAGCTGCCGTTCGCTGAAAATATACATACAAATGTAAGCCTACGCTCACACGGGAAATTCAAAGATATGTGTATTCACGCAAAATACGCGCTAGTCGTGAAGTTGCGGAAAATGGAGCCCATCATGGGTCGAAACCTTTAACCTTTTTAACGCTCACACGGGCCATTTTTTAACACCGAAGCATTACAATCGCTGTAAAACGACCCTTATTTCGTTGATCAAGCGCTCAAAATGCAACGCTGCGCGATAAAAAAAATTGCATTTTAAAAGCGCCGTCTTATGATGGACATGGTAATGCATTTTTCTGTCAATGCCTTAGCGCGCGTTGAAAACACGCCCGTGTTAGGCTAAAACTCATTTTAGACTTCATTTTAATTTAAAAGATATGTCTAACAAGCAAACGTGTTTGTCAGTTTGATCTATTCTATTATATTTTTTTTTTATATTAAAAAGTGGCAAACGAGCAAGCGGCCACCTTAATTCGCTGAAATTGCGAAGCGACCGCTGCCCATAGACATCTACATTTGCAGATGCGTTCCCTACCCTTAATCTTCGGAGGAGGAGACGCACAGCAAGAGGATAATTCCTCTCCCTATGCGTCCCCTCCCCCGGAAAATCCCCTACCTCTTCCCATCATTATAGTAGTATATCATATTAGTATGTACTGACCGTCGTGTCCCAACATATGATGCCTGTTGATTCTCGGCGGCGGCTCCGGAGACCTGCCCGTGCTGTGCTCTCTGCTTAGACTGAAACATTCACATTTTATAACCTCAGGGCTTCATTAGACCGAATTCGCGAAAAAACGGACATTTTGCTTCAGCGTAAGTCCGTTTATATCGCGAACTCGGTCTAATGAAACCGTAGGGTTACAGTTTTACTTCTAAATATACATAATAATTAGACTTCGGAATAATAACAAAAAGATGGGCAACGCAACTTCATATGCGGATGTCTATGAACAACGGTCGCTTTGCTACTTTAGTGAATTGAAGTTGTCAACTTATGGTATAAAAAAAAACAAGAACTAAAAGCCTCTGAGAAAAAAAAATCAGCTCCCTAGCGGTATACACAATGTACACTAAGCGTTTCTTTAGTGACCAATATGTCCGAGTGTGGATACATACCTTCTATGTCTGGGCGTGGAGTGCAGGTCCACCCTGGACCTCCTCTGCTGACTCTGGTGGTAGAACCTCTGCAGCACTATGGGACTCGTGTTTCCTGAACTCTGTATATTATAAGAATAAAAAACATTTTTATTTTAATTTTCAGATTTTCTGGCATTTTTTTGAGTTTATTCAATGAAAATCCTTTGACGTTTTTTGGTCTTTGGACCTGAGAAAGGGTCTGACAAATTGTTGTTTTTTAAATACTTTTGGTGTGAAAGTATATTACTGACAGCCGGTGAGGCCCTCCAGCGGTTCTCCGCGGAGACTCTGCGCACGGGCGGCGGCGGCGGCGACGCGCACGCCTCTATCGTCCTGAAACACAACGTAATCTATAAATTAATAAATACATACATACAAAAAACTCCATCATACATTTATTAAAGATTATTTACTATAACACTACTAATATTATAAAGAGAGAAACTTTGTATCTTTGTATGTATTAAAATAACTCAAGAACTAGGCCGATTTCAAAAATTCTTTCACCATTAGAAAGCTACATTATCACTGAGTAACATAGGCTATATTATTTAATTCTACGCGGACGAAGTCACTAGCAATAGCTAGTGATAATACCTGCGCCTGGGGTACGGCGAGTGGTTGGAGAAGTCCGCCTCCAGGCTGGCCGGCTGCGAGCTGCTGCCGCCCGCGTGCGACGGCGACGCCCACCTCGCTCTGGAAGCAAACTTATTATTATCTACGTATATCATATACTGTCAAACCTTTATAAGCGAGAGTCATTCTCTGGTCCCAACGAGCTACTTCTATAAGTGAGAAACTCGGTTTAGCTAGAAACCTCTATAAACGAGACAAATATCTCGATCTCTTGGACTCTCTCTTAGCCAGGTTGGATCGTATACCATTAATGTACCTTTTGATGCGGTTTTTTTTAAAAACAGTCGAGTACTTATTATGGGTCACAAAAATAACCTTTTACCTCATTCAATAAAATCCAATCTTACTAATAATGAAAGCTTAAATACATGATATTTGAAGGTATCTACAGAACAGCTCAAAAGATCTCCATGAAATTTGGAACACATGTAGAACATAGTATGAAAGAAGACATAGGTTGTTTTTTTAACTCCGTACATATTCAAGCAAAATCTAATGTATATCTCACCGTCCCGGTGTCGGGGTGACCTGGTCAGACGACCAGTGCTGCGCGGTGACAAAGTTCCTGACGGGCTGCGGTGTGGGCGGGCTGGCCCGGCCGTCGGGCGAGGCCTTCGCCAGCGCCGCGTACCACTCCTCCACGCACACCTTGCTCCGGCCGGACTTCACCACAAACGGATGTTCTAGAAGCTTCGGGTATTTCGGACGCTGGCGGTAGTTTTTTGTTAAACTGCGAAATAAAATGTGAAACCTCTATAACCGAAAACGTCTAATTAGAGAGAAACCACTATAAGTGAGGCAAACATCGCGGACCCTTGGACTCTTCCTTATCCGTGTTTAACTGTATTAATATTATCAATATATATTGTTAATGAAAAAGTTTAGATTGTTAGACATTTATTAGAAGGTATTCCCAGAACCGCTAAATGGATCTTAATAAAGTGTTACACATATGTAGAACATACTCTGAAAGAAAACATCTTCGCGCGGATGGAGTCCGGAGACAGCTAACTAATAAACTGTAAGTTATTGTTGTAATTTTAAATCAATTGACATATTTGCAACAGTGGTAGAGCCCGCTTTAACATCTTCGCACGAATTGGCCGGCTCGCCCGGTGAAATACCACGACCACACAGAAGACAGGCGTCAAATGGATGTAATTCCGTGTTTCGTCTGATGAGTGTGGTGCCGGGGGCCTAATTTTAGTCCACTTTCCCTTCCTATCATTTCCTTATAAGGGAATGATGGGAAGGGGAAGTGGATTTGGCGGGAGAAGGGACGCATAGGAAGTGGAATTATTCTTTTGCTGTGCGTCTCCTCCTCCGTAGATTGAGGGTAGGCAACGCATCTAGAAATTGCAGATGTCTATGGGCAGCGGTCGCTTTGCTATTTCAGCGAATCAAGGTGGCCGCTTGCTCGTTTGCCACTTTTTAAAATAAAAAAAAAAAAAAATTAAAACTCACCATTGAGACACGAAAGATTTGAATTCTGGCGTGAATTCGGTTGTATCAGGCAACTGAGGTGGATCGTCTGCTATTACCTACAAATAAAAAAAATTACATATACATTTAAAATTATTATTTCAAAAAGCAACATAAAACGAATTTTATATATTGTATACAAAACTTACCCTCGTAAGAACTTCAAAGTCATTCTGACAGTTTCTATAAGGAAAGACCCCAGTGGCGAGCTCCACTAGAGAAATACCAAGTGACCACACATCAGCTCGGATGTCGTAGTCCGGTCTACTGGGGTCCGGAGGGTCTATCCGCTCAGGCTGGGAATAAATGAAGGTATTTTAAGAGACCTATGTTTGTTAAGTTGGTATGTTTGTAATAAGATGAAAAACTATTTGACCTATTTAAAAAAAAATCACTATTGGACTACAATATGCCTGAATAACACAGACTACATAATATAATAAAATAAAAATAAAAAATCATCAGAGCAAAGCCTGGAGTCCGGACAAACTTTTATTGAAATGAACTTGTTTGTAGACCTATTTAAAACAAGCCAGAAAATATCCAGAGAAAAAACTATGTTAAAACAGTCGAAAGTGGTAGTTACCGCCATATACGCTGCACATCCGGCGCTCCTCGTCTTCGCCTTAGAGTCAACAAGACGACCGCTGATACCAAAGTCGCATAGCTTCACGTTACCACGCTCGTCAACAAGGATATTACTCGGCTTCACATCGCGGTGGATCACACCGTGACTCTCCTTCAGATACGACAGCGCTTTCACTGTCTACAAATGCAACGTATAATGGTGTAACTGCTTTTCCCCGTAAACAAATTGTGCATCTAATAATTTAGGGTTATTGGAAAAATATTATTGAATGTAAAAATTTGAGTTTTTAATTTACTTTTATCTACATGGAAAATTTATTTTGATAATAATTTTAACTATAACGGATAGAGTTTGTATTTAATTATTGTTTTAGACAAGTGCATGCCTATGTATTACTTACCGCAACAGTGACTTTGCCAAGTATAGCCTCAGGTATAGGAGCTCCGAGGCGTTTCAGTAACTTATCAAAGCATGACGCCATCAGTTCCATACAGATCCATACATCCGCGTCAGTAACAAAGCATCCCAGACAACGCACAATGTACGGACAATCGTGCGAACGGACCACCACATCTAGGTCCATTAAAATACGTTTCGTTTCCTCCGAGTTGCCAGACCGACGCATTTGCTAGAAAAACAAAGGAATGTTTAAAAAGGGCTTTGGACTTTTCTTGTTATAACATTAGTTAAAAAGTGAACACTTCAAATCAATTACTTTAACAGCTATGACAGCTCCGGAAGGTTTGTGCAGCATCTTGACAACATGGCCGCAAGTCCCGCTGCCCAGTTCCCCCATATGTTGCAGGTCATCTATACTGGACCGGTACTCTAAGCCACCCACATTTAACTTCCCGCTCACCTGCAACAAGCAATATTCGGGGTATTGCTTATATCCTACAGCTTCATTAGACAGAGTTCGCGCAATAAACGGAGATTTTGCTTCCGCATAGGCCGTTTTTTGCATCACATCTGTCTAATGAAGCAGTATGAATACAGAACAAATCTAAAGTAAAAACGTATAAAAAAATGCTACCTTGTACACTTCCCGCATCCGAAATTCAGTTTCTGTTGCCTGAGGTGATCTGGGTGGCAATGGTATATCTCTATTGAACACTGTAATAAGAAAAGTACACATATTTACACATATTTAATACTGTTACATCTATACTAATATTATAAAGAAACTTTGCATTTTTGTATGTATTGAAATAACTCAAGAACTACTGGGCCGATTTCAAAAATTCTTTCTCTCATAGAAAGCTACATTATCCCCGAGTCACATAGGCTATATTTTTTAATTCCACGCGGAGGAAGTCGCGAGCAACAACTAGTTTGTAATAATGTGGGTAGTTGATTGTGATCCTACTGTCCCATCCTCGTCGCCAGTGTTACATCTGGAGCGTATGAGGACAACAACGGTTAGTACTGGACTGATTTATTCACACATAAGCGGACAATAGGAACACAATCGACTACCCTCATTATTACATACAAAGCAAATACATATTAATCAATGATTCTCTCCAATTCTTCTAAATAAATATTTTTTTATACATTAAATACCTTGATAATGATCAGATAGAAGTAATCATAAAGATCCCATCACAAATTGTCTTATATTATTGTCTAGATTTTTAACTCAATTGCATTGCCAATGAATGAAAGAAATTAAGGATTATAAATGAAGATACTATGACCCGAAACAATTACCATAAACCATCCCAATGTATGTAGAGTGAGTCAATACTTCAAGAAATGGAGTAATGAAAAAGATGGCATCATTTGTAAAACTGAGTCAAAGGTAATAAAGCATTTCTTAATGATGTATGATGTAAAGAGGATGCATGAAATCATATATATAAATTGTGTAAATGTATATTTAAACATATTTCTTAAGCAAATAAAAGGTTGTAAAGACAGTAATGTATATACATTGGTTTCTTTATATAAACTATATTGTTCTAATATATAATGTAAAAGAATATGTATGCAGTTGTAATATATTTTATATTGAAATAAAATAAGTATGTTGTAAATACATTTAATTTGTTACAAAAATGAGCATTATATGAGCAAAATACTCACTTGTCATTGTTTGTACGCTATAACTTAAGTGAAAAGAAAAAAAAATTATAAAAGATTTATACAAAAGATATTAATAATATAAAAACAAGACATAATGAAAGATGTAATGAAGGAAAAAGAATTAAAATAACGACAAAAAAACAATGACATAAGCAAAAAAGATGTGCGGCGAGCAAGGAGGTGGCCTGTATTGGCCAGTGCTCACCACAACAATCGTGGAGTTGCGGAAAATGGAGCCATCATGGATTGAACTACTAACTACTAAATGACCATGACATTATTAGACCAAAAGATTATAAAACCATAAAATATTTAAAAAAAAAATGTATTGTCTAGCTAGTTAACAACATCTTTTCTTTCTAATTCAATACTTTTGTTCTAATATAATAAAAGAACTTTTTTAATTGTATGAAAGTTAAGATTTACAAATATAAAATGTTATTCTAAAACATAATTGTTAGCATCTGTAATAAACA
>QDHC01002819.1:31865-46648 GCA_013186455.1 Papilio dardanus tibullus | reverse complement strand
GTGAATACACATATCTTTGAATTTCTTCGCCGATATGTGCAGGTTGCATCACAATGTATTCCTTCACCTAAGAAATATGGTATCGACTTCAATCATTAATATTTTACAACCCAGTTCAACCTACCAACCCATACATGGGTCGTACAAATAAAAAATCTACCATCATTATTTGATTTATTTTAACCATCTGAAAAAATCGCAACTTTCTACGACAAAAATAGTGTCAGGCTTATCTGGCTATGTCTTACAAGACAAGTCACAAGAAAAAAATAAAATCAAATTGTACTCTGGTTACTATCCTTACAGTTTTTATCAAGTGTGTCTTTTTATAGAAATATATGCAGTACAGGATGTTTTGCCAAATCCCATAGTTAATGTTATTCCTTTCAAAACAATAGTGTCTGTTTACACAATAAATATGCACATATAGTTAAAATTGTATGCTCGTCTGGTGCACACCACCCACAGTGTCTTCAATGCCAAGTTATGCAAATAATCTATTTACATTGTTACTGTTCCCCGATTGAAAAGCTGTCGCCGTGAATATCATAGTTATCTTAAAAGTTCTCTCTATCATTGACTAAATCAACCTCAAAATATAAGCATATGCTTCGATACTAACATAAAACCCTATTACCTGGTTATAGTACAGCAAATCTTACGGTACATTTACGGAAACGTTTTACCAAATTATAACAAAATTAATACTTTTTGACAAGTAATT
Organism: Papilio dardanus tibullus; assembly: GCA_013186455.1. Lineage (NCBI taxonomy): Eukaryota > Metazoa > Arthropoda > Insecta > Lepidoptera > Papilionidae > Papilio > Papilio dardanus. The sequence continues at coordinate 45,924 of QDHC01002819.1, read as the reverse complement.
TATGAATTTGAAACATAATGTTATGGGACAAAACAGATGTCAGGAGATCGTCATACTGAAATCGCACACTAATGCTATTTATTTAATAAGGTTTATCGTAACAAATGAACTTACGGGGTCTAAACTTCCGGCCTCCAGACTTAGGTGTTCCGAGACCACCTTGGTTCTGTAAACCACCATCTCCCCGCGTACGCATTTCATTTTGAAGCCGTTCTTGCAAACCTTTCAATTTTTCGTCAATTGAGCTATTGGACATTGTGACGAGTAAAATTGTTCACGAATCACATTTAAGTACTTAAATATAAACATCTATTATAATATTTACACGAAAATTATGAAAAGACTTGCAGTGAGCAGTCCAAAGATTTCCTTCTAATAATTCCATCATTCACTTTGTAAAACACAACTCGTTCATTTTTAGTCTTTATTTATGTAATTCTTCATTCATTCTTTACAAGTCATATAAAGCTTGGTTTACACTGGCTACTCGCCCTCAAAAAAACTACTCGTGAAAAAAAAGTTATCTATGGCATAAGGTTTTGTACAATTTTAATTTTTTTATTTTATTTAACAATAAATGGAAAAAATATTTGCCACTGTATAAAATAGGCAGCGGTCTTTAGTTCCGTAACATATGTGTGAGATGAGAGCAAAGATGATAGCCACTTCTCAAGGCCCTTGAATATGTGCCTAATGGTTTTGATTTGGAGATGTATCTTTAAATCCTTTGATCTTATACTAAATATTGCACCTGAACAATAACATTTCATTCTTTTTTTTATTTAACAAAGTGGCAAACAAGCAAGCGGCCACCTGGATTCGCCGAAAAACCGAAGCGATGGTGCCCATATACATCTGCAATTGCAGATGCGTTGCCTACCCTTAATCTACGGAGGAGGAGACGCACAGCAAGAGGATAATACCTCTTTCTATGCGTCCCCTCCCATCCAATCTACTTCCCTTTCCCACCATTTCCTTGTAAAAAAGGATAGGAAGGGAAAGTGGACTAAAATTAGGCCTCCGGCACCACATTCGTCAGACTAAACACGGAATAGCTTCCATTTGACGCCTGTCTTCTGTGTGGTCGTGGTATTTCACCGGGCGAGCCGGCCAATTCGTGAGAAGATGTTAAAGCGGGTTCTACTATTGATTGAAAATGTTTTCACATTAACATTGAAAAAGGTAAAGGTGTTGAGAGCAAAACATCGAAGTTTATGCCTAGGATTCATTAGACCGAGTTCATTATAGCGTACTCGTTCTAATGAAGCCGAATTTTGAGAAAAACACGATAAACAGAATCAAACTATATTTCCCCTTAAAAAAGACGAGAAAAAGGCATAGAATGTTGCACGAAAAATACTTTTTTCCTAGACATTTCTGTCTCTAAAATCGATTATTTCATCGTGAGGACGTTTTACTAACGAAATGAACGAATTGTACATTTCTGAACGAAATGACTTTTCATTCATCAAATCATTAAATGCTCATGTCGATTTCATTTCATTTTGCGAACGATTTGCATATTTTTGCTATTTGATAATAAGTGTACAAAAATAAAGTTAAAAATGATTTTTAGACCCGATGTCTTACATTAAAAATATCGATGGAATATTAATGTGTCGTAGTCTCTATTGTTTTTGTTGTCCTTTGTTGACTTATAAAATCAAGTGAGATCTAAAAGGACTTTGTGAAATGACGTGAATAATTTTATTTATCCAGTGAAAATAAAATGTGTTGTTTATAAGTGTATGCTATTAATTGCAAGAATGATGCAGCCAACATCTGAGGGCTGTATGAACATTGCGGAGTTAGCAAATCAGCTACGTCGGGAGAAAATCTTTATTAACTCCGAGCGACAGCTGCTTCAAAATCTTAATGAGGAAGTGGATAAAACTGTACAGGAACTTCTGCAGGCTGCGTGGATATGTTCTATGCAACGACAGAACTTAACGAATCTTATTTCATCTCGATGTGAAGCTGAGTCCATAGCAGCCTGTCAGAGGGCAAGCTTACTTGAGGGCACAGTTTTCATAGATGCTTACAAGGTCTTGCGATATAAGGTACGTAAATAATTTTTATTGGTATAAAAATAAAATAATGTACTAAGGCGTGAGTGGGAAAATATGTTGTTACATATTGGTAATGCTATTTGTGGCTGTAAATCAATTATTTTCATAATAATATGGAGTGAGCAATTGATATCCACCCACTTGCTTGATTGTCTATAATTTATATTTTAGGTTTTGTAAACTTTTCCAATTTTCATCTATTGTGGGACAATAAAAAGGTCACCTAAATCATTTTTGATTCTTAAACAAACAAAACATTTAAATTAAAGACAAATATGTGAATGTTATGGGAGAACGGGGCATCCAGCCACAAGTATATGCTTAAAAGGATGCCCCGAACCAAATTACTATGTGACCAATTTGTATTTTATTTAATAAATAATAATTATTATTTAATTTGTAATTTATCACATAAATGTTTAATATTCATTTGAGAAAATTGTAATTAATGAAATAATACCATATTTTATTATCGGAAATTAATTTGATGTCAAATTAAATTACATGTTTTTAAAATTCATAGGAATTTTTTTACTGTATAGCATTACCTGTTTTATATATTGCCTTATTTAATCATAGGGGTAGGCAGAAGTGACAAACATATATTTAGAAAAAAGCCCCATGTTGTATTTTAAAAATACAATTATATTCCTTATTGACTGGGGTGATGCGGTGACCTCAAAGTAAGCAACTAAATTCTTACTTCAAATCAAAATTATTTACATTAGAATTTTCTTTATTGTAGGAAGCAACCGCTTTAGGTGAGCTTCTAGGATGGCTACGAGACACTCCCCATCTGGTCGCATTGTGTCTGATGCTCGGAGAGGATCATATGCCACAGTCTCTGCCATCATTCCTGATAGCTGGCCTTTACGGAAGCTGCCGTTCCACTACGGACAGAACTCGCTTGTTGGCTGTCATACGTTCCTTGATCAAACACCAAATGGCAACTTCCAGTGATCCAAGGAAGTAAGTATTTGACCAAATAGTTGTTTTTATTATGTTGGTATTTTTATAGCCCTCAAATGTTATTGATGTATTAAAGTTTATTAATGCAAATCTGATGACAATTCTGAGCACTATTCTTACAACTAGTTGAAAAGAAAAAGAAACCAAATGCTTGTCTATATATAATATTAATACATACATGATTGCTGATCCACTTTTTTCAAACTTATGTTGGCCTTCATAGTAATTATTAACATTAAATGTATTTATGACTTTTTATTAAAATGTGATACAAACTTAGAAGACTAATTTACAATTGATAATAAACTACAATCAAACTTGGATTAACGAGACCTAGATAAGCGACAAACCTCTATAAATGGGAGTCATTCTGTAGACCCGACGAACTACCTACATAAGCGAGAAACTCGGATTAGAGAGAAACCTCTATAAACGAGCATCATATCGCGGTCCCTTGGACTCGCTTATCCAGGTTGGACTGTATATTTTTTATTTAATAAATGGCAAACGAGCAAGCGGCCACTTTGATTCACTAAATTTACAATTATATTAAAAATACAAAGAGTATAAATTATAGCTATTAACGTAATATGCGATATTATCTGCTTTCGCATCCCAATAACGGTGCAATCAATTGTTCCCTACTCACAGGATGCGGATGCTACGCCCTCTGTCTCAATGTCAGCAGGAAGTATCACTGTTTTGACGTCATAACGAATTCAATTTATACTTCGATTTTTTTTTTTAAATTGTGTAAATATCCCAACAAATTTCAGAGTTGATTTACTAATAAACTATATATTACCTTGTCTACTTGTAGAAACATTTGATTGCAACTGTCTTGTAGTATACTGCAATTTGGTTTACTACTTACGATTTTTACATATATTTCTTACCCTCGGGATTCATTAAACCGAGTTTGAGTAAAAAAACGGAGATTTTTCTTCGGCGTAAGGCCGTTTTTTGCGTGACATCGGTTTAATGAAGCCCCAGGGTTAGAGATACAAACAAAACAGCTGAAGTTACTTGTTTATAAGAGACCTTTTTGACTGACCTGAGTTTATCGGGAAGAAACAATCAAATATATTCACTCTATAATTAGTTTATTGTTATTATATGACATATTGTATGTATGTATGTATGAAGGTTGTTCCGCACGAGCAAGTGCGCGCTGGCGTCAGTGTGCGCGACGTTCCGCGACGGGCACGCGCCGGCGCGCCGGTTCCTTGCTGCCGCGCTGCACGCGCCCGTCATGGCAGTGCTGCACGAGGACGAGTTCTTCCTCGATATAGACCCTGACAAGGCCATGGAGAGGTAACTGACTAAAAACATAACATCTTACACTAGCTTGGCGCGACTTCGTCAGCGTGGAATTAAATAATATAGCCTATGTTAATCGAGGATAATGTAGCTTTCTATGAGTAAAAGATTTTTTGAAATCGGCCCAGTAGTTCTTGTGTTATTTCAGTACATACAAAAATACAAAGTTTCTCTCTTTATAATATTAGTATAGATATAGATAAATTGTTTTGCATTGAAGTCTGGACTTGAAGCACTACTGCTTACGCTATACAAAATTAAACATTAGTTTGCACTATATATTTCTACAAACTTAATGTTTTTAAAATGTTGTACAAACAAATCAGAGTAAACACTATATTAACGTCGATTTTCTCTCAACTAATAGATTCTCAGCGTCCGATCGTCTCAAGAAGTTCGGTCAGACAACCAGCACTGAATACTCAGCGAAGGTGGCCAGGTACCGCAAGTGGACGGTGCAATCTCTGTACAATTTGACCAGCAAGTTCATAGCCTCCCTGAAGGAGCACTGGCCCAACTTCCCCGCGGCTATCGCGTGGATTGTACAGCAAATGGTACATCTGTTGAAGCAACATTCCAGGTGAATAGCTTAGGAACTTATTTATTTAAGAGTTCAGTAATTAAAACACAGCTTAATTTACGTGTATTTTCGCTGTAGGGATCGACTAGTTTCAGACCCGTCAGATCTTTCCCCGTATTAAATTGTGTCACATAAGTTTTAATAAATTCATTACTTAAAAGTTATTGCTTATTTTCTTACCGTTTCTAAGTTATAATCTGCAATCCATAATTATTGGCAGTGTATAAATAATTTTGCATATATCTTTTTTTGTTTTTGACCTAGGGAATATAGTGCATTTCGAACATAAAATATTTTTTTTTTTTTGTGTTGGGTAATTTGATTTAACCGTCTGTTTTTTTTAGAAAAACCTTATTTGCGTATTGTTTTACTTCATCTTGATATAATTGTAATATTTTGGTGCAGAATAAGTTCTCGCGAGTTGCACGCGATCTGCACGGATGTGGTGGTGAGCCAGCTGATCTGCCCGGCGGTGGTGAGCCCCGAGGCGCACGGTGTGGTGGACGTGCCCGTCTCCTACGTGGCTCGGTTTAACCTCATGCAGGTCGCTCAGATCCTGCAGGTCCTCTGCCTTAACTGTTATCAGGAGGTTGGTATTTAGTTTTATTACTAGAATAATATAATACCACTTTTAAGATAGACTCCGAGCCCCTCAGTAGGGACATATAGTCAGCTGGTGATGCTCTATTAGAAAAAATACAGATTGGGGAAAAGTTATAGTGTTAAAAATTTGGATTTTTTTTTGAGATTTTCGTAAAAAACAAGGATGTTAGCAGTTCCAAGACCGATGCGTCCTTCTCTTATAAAAAATGTATTTTCTTTTTTGTTTGAACTCTATCGGGTTTTCATATCTCTCGCTTTTTCGAAATAATGTGAAGGAACAATTGATACCTACCAATTATTTTGGAAGTAGAGACCGGTTCAAAGTTAAATTTGAACATACAGGTTGATCCAAAAGTCCGCGATCTGTACTCGAAGTTCGATCGCAACTGCGTATCGTCTCTGATCGAGAGCGTGGTGTCGGAGTCGTGCGCGCCCGCGCCCCCGCCCGCCGCCGCGGACGCGCTGCGCACTGATGTACCGCCCAGGACCACTATCGCGCTGTTCACACCCCACGATGCACATTTATTGGTGAGACTCTTTGTTTCCTAACCCTAAAGCTTCATTAGACCGATGTCACGCCAAAACGGTTTTTATCGCGAACTCGGTCTAATGAAGCCATAAGGTTACAAAAAATATAACAATAAATTTACTGAGTGTAAGCGACTTCGTCCGCGTGGAATAAAAAAATATAGCCTATGTTACTCGGCGATAATGTAGCTTTCTAATTGTGAAAGAGTTTTTGAAATCGGCCCGGTAGTTGTTGAGTTATTTCAATACATACAATAATATAAAGTGTTCCTCTTCATAATATTAGTATAGATACTTTACTAGCTGTCTGTGTAGAATTAAAACATAAACTAAGTAGCATATGTGTTCCCCCAGACTGTGTTCTACATGTATGCAAAATTTAATCGAGATAATGTTCCATTTCAAACATACCTTCAAAACAAACATCATTGTATCTTTTGCATTTATAATATTTATTACTTCATGGTTTTTATTATTCCAATTCAATTTGTGTTCAGTGTACTTATAAATGTACAATTTTTTTATCTTCCAGATAACATATTTAAAACGAATCTCATCAAAGTTGAATAATAACACTCCTACCACTTCTGAAGAATCTAATAGCTCTGGACCGGCTGCTGAGGCCGCTGGATTCAGGTATATTACTTATAATTCATATTTAACAGACAACAAGGTTTTTTTCAAAGGATGTTTAGAAGGACGACAATGTTTTATTCAAAGGATGTTTAAAGGACGACAATGTTTTATTCAAAGGATGTTTAAAATAACGACTATGTTTTTTTAAAGCATGTTTAGAAGGACGACAATGTTTTATTCGAAGGATGTTTAGAGGGACAACAATGTTTTTAAAGGATGTTTAGAATGACAACAATGTTTTTTTAAAAGATGTTTAGAAGGACAACATTGTTTTTTTCAAAGGATGTTTAGAGGGACAACAATGTTTTTCAAAGGATGTTTAGAATTACAAAAATGTTTTTTAAAGGATGTTTAGAAGGATAACCATGTTTTCTTCCAAAGGATGTTTAGATGTACAACGAGTTTTCTACATATGTTTTATAAATGGAAACATAATATAATGTGTTGTACAGTAGCGAGTGCAGTGAGAGCGAGAGCGCGGAGGGCGCGGCGCGGCTCGCGGCGCTCGTGCAGACCATGGAGCCCAACTACCGCGCGCGCCTGCACGACCTGCTGCGCAAAGTGCCCGACCTGCACGCCCTACTCGCATGCAAGTACGTATATAGTAGTATACAGATATATTAGGTAAAAGAATTATCGTATTTATTCAATTCAAATCCGGCTCGAAGGACCATAACCCACGGTTTTTTTTAACAAATATGCGCTTGACTTCGATCTGTTTGTGATGTGGTCTGAAGACTTGGTTTTAATTCTATGGTAAGTATGCTGGTCCTAGGAAGTATAATATTTTAAACATGTAAAAGTATAAAACAAATACTTGAATATTCCCTATTGCTTTATATTCTTAGATCATCAGAGCCGAAAGACACGGTATCAGAGAACGGTCACAGCAAGCGCGGCATCCTGGCGAAGGTGTCCAAGTCCCGTCTGCCGCGCAGCGCCAGCTCCAGCTCCTCGCTGGAGGACAAGGTGAATGGTGACAGAGAGGAGCAGGAGGTGCCAGAAGTGCTGGTCATCAAGCTCGCTAGTACTGAAGAGAGTGATTATGTTGGTATGTATGATAGAGATTTTATACTTTTAGAGGCTTTTGAATAATTTGCAGTAGAAGGTTTTGTTTTGATGAAAATATCAAAATTTTGCTTGTTTTTTTTTTTAAATTTAAAGTTGAAAGTTAAAACAATTATCAACGATTTGGAGTATTAGACAAAAGTTTAAGAAGCAAAAAAATGAAAAAGTGTATATTGTTTGTATGAAAATAAATTAAAAAAAAATAATTTGTGTTACCCAGTAGTGTAATGAGAGTATAGTCAATCTGGTATTATGTTTTTTTTTTAATTACCGGGTTTTTCGTGTTAGGCATGATGCCGGAGTCTAAGGTGCTGGAGTGCTACTACGTGGGCTCGGAGGCGGGCGAGGACGACGCGGCCTCCGCGCTCGCCGCGCCCGGACAGACGCCCGTGCAGAAGCGCACCAGGTGAGTGCCACGCATGTACACTGCGCACAAACATCGCGCACGTGCACGTACACTGCGGACGTGCACGTACACTGCGGATGTGCATGTACACTGCGGAGGTGCATGTACACTGCGCACAAACATCGCGCACGTGCACGTACACTGCGGACGTGCACGTACACTGCGGACGTGCACGTACACTGCGGACGTGCACGTACACGTACACTGCCGAAGTGCATGTACACAGCGGAGGTGCACGTATATGGCCACGTACTCTTCCCACGTGTACGTACACTGCAGACATGAACATACACGGACGTGCATGTGCAATGTGCACGTGCACGTCGTGACGTCTCTGAAAAAAAAAAGAAAATTAGGAGATCCTTTCTTTGGTTTTGATCCTTTTAGAGGTCCCGGCACCATTTTGCACTCGAGATTGACCACCAAGGGTTGTAGTGGGTCAAATTCCACATATTTAACCCTTTGTTCCACCAAAAGGCAGATTGTCTTTAGACGAAACATTAAGGCAATCTGTCTACCCCATATTTTTAAAGTCTCCTTTATAATAATTGAAATTAAATGTTGTCTAGGTTCTCTGTGTCACACGACGAGGTGTCTCTGGGCAACACGTCAGACAACCTGGAGGCGGTGTCGGAGGCGGCCTCCAACCACAGCGTCACCTCCAGCCTCGAGCTCGAGACTGAAGACCAGAATGATAACCTCTCTGATATGGTAAACCTTCTTTATCTTATTTAAGCGTCTTTATGGTCTTTTTAGAGTTATAATATGTCTATTTTTCCAGATGTCTATGGTTAAATCTCCACAAACTTTTTCCATAAAATCTCAAAAAAAAAACACAAACTTTTTTTTATATATTAAAGTAAATAATCTAACTTAGTTTATAAGAGTTTTTGAATAATATAATTGCGGTTTGTTCAGGTGTCTGCCAACGTGAGCGGGCGCGGCAGCCCCAACATCTCCGGTCGCGAGACTCCCTCCTCGCAGGTCACTGACGGCGACGTCGCGGGGGACGCTGCACCTAGACGGTTAATAAACTATTATCTATAATCTATACTAATATTATAAAGATTATGTATTTTTATGTATAGAACTCAAACACTAATTGGTCGATTAAAAAAAATATTCAAAATTAGTTAGTTACATTATCAATGAGTAACATAAGTAATTCTGACGAAGACGCGGGAAACGTTAGTTTTTAAAGTTGACTTGTGTACAGGATATCCGCGAATGCGCCCGCGAGCGCGCAGGCGGCCAGCGAGCAGGCCAAGCTGCTGAAGCAGACGCGCAACGACATAGAGGACAAGTTCTGCAAGTTTGAGATCAAGGTAACATATACATACATGTTGCAGTGGACTGTATTATTAACACTTCTTCTTGGTTCTGATTAGCTTTCGCCCTTATTGCTCCCTTAAGTCCCTAGTTCGCATTAGGATAGTATTTTAGTCGAGTAGCAAGTAGCATTTATCCGAACAAAGGATTTACTAATCTACTAAAAAGTTGCTGTTTGGACAAATTTAGTTACATATTACTTGCAACACGACTAAAATACTATCCTGATGCTAACAAGGCTTTAGGACTGCAATATTTTTACTAAACCGGGGCTCTGTTAATCTGTGACCCCATTGTTACCTGTACGTCACCACTAAAGGGCTAATAATAACAATAAACAACCTCGCCCTCTAGCGGCCACTCAGTGTATATTTTTAAGGAATGTCAATCGATAACAATGAAGTCTTTCACAAGGTGCCAGACGCATTTAATTGCGGCTCTTATACTTGTACTTGTCGTCGCATTGTTAAGCCGACGTTAATATTTACTTAAACTTAGTAAATTGCAAATAATGCTACAGAAAATAAAATCCTTTTAGATAGAACCCTTTAGTCAAGTCCACAGTATTTCTTGGATCGGTCTTAAGGATATTAGTTTCGGTCGTTAATAATATTTATATTATTTATACAGAAGTTACTAGAAGGTGATGAGACCATCAGTATAATGTCAGACACTTGGAGCACTGACGTGCTCGCATCAGACTCGGAGACCATCGGTGACTCGTGCGAACACACGCAGGTCGCAGTCAACCAAGGCAAGTACCATAGAATGACAGAGGAGGGGACGGGTAAGAAGGGGAAATATATTTATAGGCGTATCCTCCTAGTATTAAAGATTACTTCGCCATTTTGGCGAATTCACTTGGTCGCTTGTTTGTCATCTAAAATTATACATATGCAAATTTAACTAATTTGATATCAAAAACTGAACACTCACATTACTTACTAATTAAGACAGATTGCAAGTATTTTTTTCATGGAAAAAAACACTGACGACCTAACACTGAGACGAATCTTAAAGTAAGCGCTGCTTACAATCGTCGCTATATTTAAGATTCTGTTGCATATTTAAAATGAAGTTTTCTGCCATTAACTTATTAAAAAAAATATATTAAATAATTATCATTATTTTAGTGATATAAGTATAATTTCGGTCGCCAGGTGGCCCCAGCGGCGCGATCGCGCCCGACGTGTCTGAGACAGCGAGCGAGTCCGCCTGGAGCATGGACGTGCTCGCCTCAGACAGCGACCGGAACACTGAGGTATGTCTCTATAACCTTTTAAAATGCCCTTCATCATCATTACCAGGTCGTATGTCCTCACTCTCTGGGCGCGAGAGCCTATTCTAAGGTGACTAGGCCATAGGTAACCACAGGCTCAGTGCGTGGACTTCACATATCTTTGAATTTCTTGGCTGATATGTGCAGGCATCACGATAGTTTTTTGATAAAAAAATCCACTTATGGCGAAGCAAAATTTCCATTTTTATCGCGAACTCGGTCTAATGAAGCCGGGTCATAAACAGTTTTAAAATTACTAAACTGTTGTACAGGTGGATACTGATGACTGTGTATCGGTCGCGGCGCGCTCTGACACTTCCTGGCCTCGTCGTCCCTCCCACCAGGAGGAGGTGCTACGACCGCCCCTGACACAGGTATAACACCACCTCCCACACCTTTCATATCACCTCCTATTTTATTTTTAGATGTGTTTATTGTTATTGGTGTTTTACAGAACGGCACCAAACGACCTGATACGGGCAGTCCGCGTCATACATCACGATATCTTCCTAATAATCGGTAAGAATTCAATAAAAGGGATCCTCGGTTGACTAAAATTCTCTAACAATTACATATTTTCTTATATTCTGATATTGTTAGTTACCTGAGCGCGACCGCAGCGCTGTCTCGCGGCGGCGAGCTGGACCTGGCGCCGCTCGCGCACGCCACCTCGCACGCATTCGTCGAGAACAGGAAGAGCATACTAGTTAACGGACACCCGGTATGTATCTTCATATCATAATTGCAAAAGTTACTATTGTATGGATGTTTGTAGGTATCCCCGAAACGGCTTAACTGATCGAGGTTTTAATACCGCGCAGACATAGTCGCGTGTGACAGCTAGCATAGTTATAATAGTACTTAAAGTACATCATTTGAATTTATCTTATGGGTTTAGATGATTTATTTTGTTGGTGTATCACCAGGTGATGACGTGTTATGCAACATCCGCGCCGGAGAGCCCCAGCACATCTGCGCCCGCGCAGCTGCCCGGAGACGTGTTTGATTTCCCACAGAATAGGTATAAAATTGCAATATTATTAACAATAAATTTAAGTCAAATATATATATTAATTCTTGATATTTTTCCAGCAACAGCGCACAAACCGAATCGACGCGTGACGACGCGACAGTACAATCTGACGCAACAAGCCAATGGGTCGACGATAGCTTCCCCCAGCCGAGCTCCTCGCGCCCCTTCCCCGCTAAATACGACCTCCCCTCCACCTCCAAACCTTACGACCACCCTTCCACCTCCAAGCCCTACGATCACCCTTCCACCTCCAAACCTTTCGACGACAACGATCTAATGGATAGATCTTTAAATTCGAGCGATAGCTCCTTCAATGCTCTCTCCGTAACTCAATACGATCGTAGATTCGATTCCGGTATAGATACGGAAAGGCCCGAATCCGAATCGAGATCGACTATAACCGATTTAATGACTCGCATGAGTTCAGCTACGATATCAACATCGGCTAATTTAGTTAATAATTTGACTAATCGTATCGTAAAATCAGAGATACGAACTAGTATTGTTAATATTAGTTCGTCTAGGATTGAGAAGAAACGGGACGCGAGTAATATATCCTTAAGCACGCTGTCGGTGAACAGCGCGGAGTCGGTGTCTGATAGGAGCTCTAGTCAGGATGTCAACTCTGACAATGTGACGGAGCGCAGAGTCAGCCCTCCGCCGAAGAATGTGTCCACCGGCGCTATACCTAAAAGCATCAGCTTCGATGCCACCGCTGAAAAGTCACAGAGGTATGTAAACCATCACAATAGTTTAAATGATTTTGATGGGAAATACAATGAAATCACATATTAACAAATCTGTATTTTATATACGTAGTTTTCTAACAACTCACATTTTTACATGACATTAACTGTCAACTTAAACAAACTTCTTAACCCTTAAATGCATAATGTTGTTTTTAAACAACCTACTAAACAGTAATACAGACACTTTCTAGACAGTAATACATGACTATTACACAAATATATTTTTTTAAACATAAAACAAAAATCATGCATTTAAGGGTTAAAATAATAAAGCAAATGACGACCAAGGAGATTGTACCACATTCTCTACAATTCTACTACATTTCTTTTTCCGTAATAGGCATCTTCTGTTTTAAATTTTAAGAATTAAAATCGATGATAAAGTTGAAGTTTGATAATGGCGCCGGTTACTGACATGAATGACGTGAGAGGCCATGACTGTAGTACCCTAAGGCTTTATTAAACCGATGTCACGCAAAAAACTGCCTAACGCCAAAGGAAAATCTCCGTTTTTTTACGCGAACTCAGCCTAATAAAGCCCTAAGAGTAGACATAGATGCAGGCAAGTGACGTCACAATGTCACGTGACTACAAGGCGTTAATTTGTGTAAAACTACAGACGTCGTGGTAGCGGCGAGGACGGGCTGGTTGGAAACTTGGACGAGCTGAAGAACAACGTGAAGCGCTCCGGTAACAATCTGCTTCACAAGATCAAGTTCTTCCGACCCAAGGGAAGATCCCATCATCATCATAACAATGGTACGTAATAGTAATTTTACTTAGAATTTCTCGTTAGAAATATCTCTTGAACGACTTAATGGATCTCGATGAAATTTTGCAAACATTTATACTAAGTGAGGAAGAACACATTGTCTACTTACTAAGTTTTTGTTAGTTGAGCGCAGACGGAGTCGCGGACGTCAGCTAGTATATAGTTATATCTCCTTCTTTTTCTTTATTTTTAAATCTCCAATGATAGATATAAAACTAGCTGAGGAAGAGTGCCGCAGTGACGACGGTCGCGCAGAGCTGGACGGTGTTGGAGACAGCTCTGAGGACATCCTGGCCAAGTACCGACGTAAGGGCTCCGATGGCCGCGCGCGCAGACCCGCAAGACGCATGTCTGACTTGCCCGACCCAGATCTAGATAGGTATAGTAAAAGTTACTATGTATGGATGTTTAAAGCTATCTCTGAAATTACTTGGTGATTTTTTGTGTAGATGCGAGGGTGTGGTGGATTTAAACGATCCCGAAGTGTTCAACAGCATGAAGCGACGTTTACGCGCCGTTCTATCCAACACAGATATGCACTGTGTCGAATACGTGCCCAATGTAAGTCAATACTAAAACTCTATTGTACAAAGGTGACGTCATGCAACACTAGAACAAACTAGTTATCTCTGTTTTCTAGAAGAGTATGAAAGAGATGACTATCTATACGAGTGTTATGTATTATTCTTGTATAGCGGGGCGCAGCGACGTCGTTGGT
>QDHC01002819.1:8699-27406 GCA_013186455.1 Papilio dardanus tibullus | reverse complement strand
ATCGAGCTGGTGAACGCGCTGGGCGGCGCGGCGCTGGCCGGCGAGGCGCTGTACTGGTGGACGCAGTTCTGCGCCGCCGTCGCCTACATCAAGACGATGGACTACGCGCCCGACTCCTAGCGCCGGCAAGCGCGCCTGGTACACACACACTGCACAGATACCCTCATCTCACACACATAAAAAATAAATTATAATATTATTAGCATCTCAATATAAAAAAAAAATTACACCTCTATAACGAAAGCCAATTTGTAAAACAAATTAAAAACTCTGTAGCAAACGATGTTAATAGTGCATGTACTTATATTTAAAACTTGCCATTTCTTTTTTATATATTTTGTTGTACTATTGTTTGTTCGAATAAATTAAAAAAAAATTAACAAGCATACTTTCATAAAACATGACTCACGATACACCGTGCCACGTCCGCGCCGTATGTTAGTACACAATATATTTTGACATTTCTCCGTCACCCGACTCGGGCATTCGTATTGTATTGACATAGTGACGGCGCTGACCCGGATGTTGCACGTCACGACCGGGACATGGTATAATGTGAACGACCCTTAACTGACTAACATAACCGAGTGCTCACAGTTCGCATTTTTAAGGTCGAGTCTTCAAGTGCCATATTTCACAGTATACGAAGAAAGCCTCACCTATATACCACTTTCATTATACAAGGAAACATTATTTAGTACTAACACTTCACAGCTTTATTCAATTATTTAATTGCTTCATTCCTTTCATTATTAATTCATTTTCATAAGCAAAATTATACAAAAATGTATTATTTTATAATATTTTCTATATTACAGAAAGCAGCGCTTCTCAGGGCAAAAATGGAGATGTACCGACGCAGACGGCGCCGCGCGCGCACGTACAGCGTTTGAAAAGTTTCATATATAACGTATTTATTCAAACAAATTAACCAAACTTCATACATTTATTCGATCATTCAAATAACAGTTGCAGTCGTATTCAATTTTATTTAATGTCAAAGTGACATTTTATAATCTTTAGTGAAATAGATAAATGTCTAAATTCAGCCAAAAAATATCTAAAATATTTGATAAATAACTTCGTAGTGCGCTTGTCTAAAATAGTTATAATTAATTCCAAGCAAATAATGAAATACTGATAAACCAAATAATGGAATCCATTGTATATTATTAATAGACTTCCAAAAGGAGGTTGTAGTCTCAAATCATGGAAAATGGCACTTGGTCTTACGTTCAAACAAGAGATTAATTAATATGCTAATATATAGGTCTACAAGGATATTATGGCACTCGGAAAATACGTGAACTAACAATGTCATCTTCACATTTTAACCAATCAGGGAAAGGCAGCTGAGGGATTTTGAAAGAAGTTAGGAAATTTTTACCTATTGTTATCGCTAAAAAGTTTCAAAATACCCTTGTAGGGAAATATGGGAAAAAAATAATTTGGTTTTTGCATTAGTTAATGCGTAGTGTGCCAAATGTGGAAAAATGACGACTGCAACTGTTATTAATCATTTTATAGCGTTTAGCCTTCGATGTGAATGTAGCCGCTTACCACTAAACATATTTTAGATGTTGTTTATAATCTATTCTTGTATCGTAGTATTAAGTCTAAATATTCCAACTGTGAACATTTTAAAAGTTAAAAAAAATAAACTTTTTTTTCTAATAACCTAATACTGTAACAAAGTAAACCAACATTTCATAATAATAAGTAATAATGTATACCTTTCTGTATTTATAAACATTTAATGTATACTCGTCTATTTGTGATCTGTGAAATTAAAAAAAAATATTCCTTCGTCACATGTTGACTGTGATTTTAGAAAAAAAAAAAGGTTTGCAATCACTGACCTGTATAAATGGACAGGCTGTAAAACTTGGCCACTATACCTATTTGATTTCCTTCAATTTGGCGCTGATAGTACGACGGTGAGGATTACCACTAATAAATCCGGCTACAGACGTAAAATTTTTTGTACTGTAGTTTTAACTGTGCAGTTAAAAGTTAAAACTGACTTACACTCGTCAATTTGAACTGCACAGTTGTACTGTACATTTCCCAGTTTTGCCAACACAAGTCAGTTTTAAATGCGCAGTCGAATTGTACAATTGAAACTGAGCGTCTGTAACCAGCTTAATAGAGATAGAATTCTAACTATCAGTAACATCAACAGGCATGTTTAAGTCAGTACGCAGCAAAAGATGTAATTTCTATACAACGACGTATCTATTTATAGAGATCAGTGTTTGCAATTATTGCCGGTGGGGATTGTATTTTTGGATGAAGGAATGTGTGATACTAAAAAATAGAAATCTTAGTGAAAGTTAATATAAGGAAAGAAGGGGGATAAGGCAGTTCATTGATTTTTATAACATCCTGTATGTTTTAGTGAGAATATGTAACATTTTAAACACCTTACGTATCATAAATCGATTTACTTTTGTAAAGAATATGTCTCATATTAGCTATACCCCATCTTATATACGACCAATATATACTTTTTATACTTAATTTCTGCAACATTTGGTTTTAATCTTAAGATTTTCGAAAGGAGTCTCAAACTATTTTTGTTTAAATAATGTGCACACATTAGTGTATCAGTTTATCTTGTTTTGCAACGAGACAAATAACAATTTCTGTATGAATTTCGCCAAAAAACGAACCCTAAAATATAATTTCATAGACATACTGCCATTAACGAATTAATACTTTAAAAAAAATCAAAAAATTAGTAATGTAAAGAGGCTTTAGTCTATTATAAAATATTTATTCATCTTTAGATCTTGCCTATGTGTAGCCGGTTCAATGGGTAATTTTTGTGTAGGTACGTAGAAAAATGTTAAAATCTTTTTGTTTTGCTTTTTGTAACCACCAATGTGGTTTTAATAAATTCAATTAAACCTGGAAAATGAAATTACAATTTATTTTTATTTCTGGCAATTTTTTTTTTGTATTTAAAAAATAATTTCCACATTTTTGTTTTTTTTTTTCACCTTGATTTTACAAATTCTATAAATATTTCATTACCTTTATTGTGAAGATTTTTTACTTTGTTTTAAGTATAAAGATTGTTATTTTTTTATTTTCCTAACTATTAAGCTTTACTTTACTGTAAATATACAATCATATTTTTAATTTGTACGCTGATGTACAATTTATCGGCTTATATTTGTGTCTATTTCTAACAGTATTTTTTAAAAGCAGCACAAAATATCAGCAAAGACGCTTAAGATTAATTGCTTAAATAATTTATTCCGTTGTAAAAATAAATGTTTCCGCTTCGTTTTGTTTACAATATTTTATTCTAATAACAAATGTTGGCCTAGTTTTAGTGATTTTATTTTAGTATACGAATTTCTTTATTGTAAATCAAATCAAATCCGGGCGTGCCATTTTGATTGTAACAGATTTATCGGGTTTGGGGGATGTATAATGTTCCCTTTGGCTTGTCTCGAATTTTGAATGTGATGGTTACAGAAGTGCGTCAAGGTTGGGTCACTTCAACATAAAGTTATAACTTTATTCATAATATGTAACCTACATAATATTAGTTACCAGTGAATTATTTTGTAAAGGAGACGTAATTTATATTAGTTTAGCTTGATTTTTTTTTAAACAAACGTGGACCAATGATTTTTGTTCATAAAAATCTCGCAAGTATGTCGTGGCTCAACCTTTCAAATAAAATAGACTACGCACATAAGAACTGATATATTATGGAATATGTTGCAAATGTATCTATTTTTCAATTATGTAGGATAAGCTATTTTTTAAGATTTAAACACAGGTTTCTTTGATAAGTATCATGCTATTACATAAATCTCAATGATAATGAAAACCAGAACATGTAATTATAATTTTACATTTTTCCGTCAAATCAGATTTTATTTTACCGTTACAAGCTTTTGAATTTATTTTACGAAACGTGTTTTGGTTGTTCCACATAAGTATACGTAATTTCCATGTTTAGATTGATCTGTAGTAAACGTATTTATAACAATTTCTCTGCGCCTATCTCGTTGTACAGTTAATCAGCAAGTAGTAGTTCTATGTAATCGATATTGAATATATACCAATAAAGTATAATCGTGATCTAATTGAGCTTTATTTGCCCTTTTTAATTCAATTATTGAACTCCTTAAAAATCAGACCAGCTAACTTGGTGCAAATTAGACTGCAGATGTTTAGGCTTCATTAGACCGATGTCACGCAAAAAACGCCCTTATACCAAAGCTAAAGCTCCGTTTTTATCGCGAACGCACTAATGAAGTCCTAGGGTTTTAGGCACAAGGCGCCCAAAATCTTTTCAGGTCGTATGGGCAGTTTCAATGTTATCTATATGAAGACATTTGCGCCCTGCGCAGTACGCTTCCCAGCTACAAACCATTCTGTATTGCGCAGCGACGCGTGCGATGCTCCCATCGTCTTAGTTATTTTAAATTTTCAACGCAACAGTAAGCGCACATTTGACTTTATGACCTTTGCACAAAAACTCGTTCACTGAGCATCTTAATTCATGCGACTTATCAAATTCTTATCTTGTGATGTAAACAAACTGAGGTTATCTAAGCTTTGTATTGTAAATCAAAAATAAAACAAAGTTTTGTCGTACATCGTTTATTATGTACTTGATTTTACATTTTTAAGGACTCTTATGAACAACACCACTTGGCAGCAGCACTGAAACAAACAATTCCTCCATTAGACAACTCGACTATACAAGGAATGCATACAAAAGTTATATAATGATATAAACAATCAGTCAAACAAATAACGTCACGGCATTCAGCAGTAGCAAATAATTGTTTTTAGCATCATTTACAACGTTTACATATGCAGATATCTAAAGATAACATTTTTTTTTATTAACTATCTAAAGGTAAAATTAAAAATGGTAGTTATTAGAGAAATTGATTTTATATGTACAATTACCTTATCACAATGGAGTAAGACCTATGACCTGGGCCTCTCCTTTTTCTCTTTGTACAGGGCGAGGAGGGAGACGTTGGCGACCTTCACCACCTGCAACAAACCGCAGCAGATGTTCAGTCAGTGTGTCTGTGCGCGGACACGGCGCGATGTATGCGTGTTCTAAGTCAGTATGGCTGACTGCATCATCGCACTCAGAGTAGCAAATACTCCGGATACTTATGCTGATCATCATTAGCTCACCAACTTAGAATTTTGTCAAAATCAGAAACATCCAAAAAGTCTTAGCCAATTATCCAAAAATATGGATTGGGTTTTTTTAAAAAACACAATCATTTTCTTAAAATAAAGTAGATCCTTTATTATGGATCCAAAAGCTGATTTTCTATTAAACTCTGTACATGTATTTACCTTAAACCTGACTCCGGGAATGTCACCGACGGCGTGACCCTTACGCCCGAAGCCTGCGACCAACACCTCGTCGTTCTCCTCAATGTGGTTGAGGCAACCGTCGCGCGGCACGAACGCCGTCACCTTCTTACCGTTCTTGATCAACTGCACCCTCACACACTTCCTGATGGCGGAGTTGGGCTGTTTGGCCTCCACTCCCCTGTACAAGGAAAACAACAAATTATAAAAATTATGGTCCGTCAAAAATAAATTCTAAAACAAGTTTCAGACATATTTGAAATACAATTTGCAACCTAAATACTATAAAAATGTTTAAAAATACATTGATGTAACAGCAGTATTTACAAATATTTGTGATGATTTAAAATATTTACCACAACTTAATTTAAGACAATTCAATGCTTTATGAACAATCAGGTGATTTGTTAAAATTGCAAAATATGTATCATGTTTGAACTAAAACTGGTAAACTGCTGATATACTAAGAAATGAATTTATAATCAGACAAACAGGATACCTGGCCTACTGAAAACAACTTACACGTAGAAAAGGAAAAATATACAGTACGAGACCTGATGAAATTTTTTTGTCATTGTCAGGGAGGCACTAATGAGCTGTCATAATTTAATTTGACTTCTCCCCTCCGATTCAGTTATCTTAATCAATCTATAAAACTACAAAGCAGAATAATTTTATATACACTTATTAAATAATGATTGGTGTAAAGAAAATATGACCAAAACAAAGAATTTGAAACTAGCATGAAAACATGTGGTTCCTCAAAGAAACTAAATTTGATTGTTTGTCATTTGACAAAGTTAAGCCAAAACTATCTTGATTTAAGATCAAACTTATTACACATGGTAAAGTAATGTTATTAATACAATTTTCATAAGCTTAATCCTGCGGTATAACTACATAGAATATGTCCACATGTGCTTTATTCATTAGCTATCCAAATGTCAAATAAAAAAGGAGTCATATTTCAAAACCACATGGTTTTCAATACCCGAGATTTTCATAAAAGTAGATAGATCTACATTTTGAACACCATAAGTAACTGAAAAATTATACTAAACAAAATCTTAACAGTACCAAATATGTCAAACATTGATTTTTCATTAAATTAAAAGCTTAATTTAGAGTTACTTATGGAATTTGTATGTACAATATAATTTTAAATCAGAACTATTCACAGTAAGTGTTCCTCAACTAATTTAAATGCAGACAAGTGACGAGAGTACTGCAAGACTCTTTGTAAACACAAGAAGCGTAAAATAACGGTTCCCAATGTAAATATGTTTAATGAAGCTCCGCGTGCGAGTTCGTCGACCCGGCGCGCGCTGCGCCCGCGGAGCAATGCGGCGCAGCCACTCGCAGTATTATCCTGTGATTGTAAATGGAAAACATTCACAGGAGTAATACCGCGGATGGCCGCGCGCGCCGCAGCCGCACTCCGCCGATACACTTTCCTGCATTTCAATACGCATCTCTACACATTCCCCGACGCTTCTCGTTAACATTCCTACACTAATACAACACTCATTAACACTGTATTATTCATGCCGTTCGACAAGAAATGTACTCACACTTTTTCCAAGACGATGCCTTTAGCGTGAGATGCACCACCGAAGGGATTAGCCTTCCATCTCGTGCCCATGTGAGCCTTTTTGTAGTCTTTGTCCGCCCATCGTTGCTCGCGACGATGGTTCACGTGCTTCCGCGCGGTACGAATACCACGGGGTTTACCTGAAATTCAAGTCGCCGGTTATCACTTACATTCAAAGTTGAAACTGAAATATTTGCAATATTATTGACGAGCAGTAATCAAAACGGGGAATCTAGATCAGTACCTCAAAATTAATAAAACGTTTCTGAGATGGAAATAGATTTAAATAAACACCACGAGAAAAACATGTCTGCGCCATGGCCGACACCTAGGCACACAAATATTTTTAGGGAGACATTTTGCTTGGAGTAAAAATTAATTTAGAGTAATATACACTTGCACTTATAAGGAATTGATAAAGCACTTATAAACACAACATAAAACAAAAAAATATAAATAAACTGCAATTTAAACAACACAAAACTACTCCTTACCCATTTGGATAGCACGACAGCAATCGGCTACGGATGGGAAAAGAAATATTCTGCCCGTTGACCAACCAACGCTTTCATTTCCACAATGTTGCCAACATTTAAAAAAGTTTTGTTGAAACAAGAGCAGATTAAAAATAATTTAGAAATCTTGGCTTTTTCTGTGCACTGTTTAAATTTTGTTTTAAAACAATATTGCTTCTTTTGTTGATAAAACTGAAAAATAAAAAAATAAACTCTATTAAGATATAAAATAGATTCATCTAAATTAAACTTTTTTTGTTAATTTATATGAGATCTGTGCAGATTACTTGAAATGAGAAGACAGGTTTCTGTCACTGTTAATATGATGTATCAATGTCAACGTCAAGATTTGCCTTATTTTGGTTTTATTTATTGTTGGTGAATTTAGAAGTTATAAAATAAATTAGTAAACATTTATTAAGACAAGAAATTGTAAAATCACAATGACATTAAACTTAGGAAGAAAAGACGGCGGACCAGGTTATGTGGGCATCCAGTTTTGTCAAGAATGTAATAACATGCTTTACCCGCGCGAGGACAAAAACAACAAAGTTTTGCTATACGCTTGCAGAAATTGTGACTATAAACAACTCGCTGACTCAAACTGTGTGTACGTTAACAAGATTATGCACGAAGTAGATGAATTAACCCACATTAACCCTGACGTAGTTAGTGATCCAACGCTGCCTCGTACCAAAGATCACATGTGTCCAAAATGCAACCACAGAGAAGCTGTGTTCTTCCAGGGTCAAACGAGGCGTGCTGAAGAGGAGATGAGATTGTATTACGTATGCACAAGTTGTAAACATAGGTGGACTGAGTAAAAACTTATATTTTAAGAATAAATGAATATTATCAAAAATCAAATTGTTTTATTGTTATCCTACGGCTTCATTAGACCGATGTCATGCTAAAACGGACTTACGCCGAAGCAAAATCTCCGGTTTTTCTGACAACTTGATCTAAAGAAGCCATAGAGTTCAAAAGGTGGATCATGCTTGACTGCTGACATTCCAAAGATATGATTATGGGAACATTATTGTTTAAATAAGAAAACGGATATATTTGTAATTATTTATTTAACTAAAATATTAGCAAGCCACATCTGTTCTAATATAACAGTTAACAATTCACAGCCATTGTTTAATCAATTAATTATAAAGCACAGAGTTATAGCTAACTGCACATTACATCTTGCCGTAAACTAAGTTAATATCAACACATTGTTGACCGGCAATTTTACTGAAAATTTATCTTGTGACCGGCAACAAGAAGCGCATCACGAGTTAACTTGTTACCGGTCAATAATGTGTTAACATAACAATATACATTACATCTATATCTTTATATTAGAAAACTTATTTAATAAAAATCATAATACATTATTTCTGTAACACTAGGGCTTTATTACACTGAGTTTGTTATAAAAACGGAGATTTTGCTGCGGCGTAAAGGCGTTTTTAGCGCGACTTCGGTCTTATGAAGCCTTAGGGTAAACAAAAAGGTATAGTTTTATCTGTAATAATTTATTATTTTTTTACATTGTACAAACATGTACAAGTTATAACAAAAAAGTAAGTAAATTAAGTGAAGTTACTTAAAAATAAAAAGAAATCAATACATATTGATTTAATAATAATCTTATTTAACTAAGAATAAGTCGAGTTTCTATTTATTATTTGTATTTTAAAACTAAAGTTAGCAAGCAGCTATTTTAAATTTATTTATGTAACAACTTACTTAAATACACGTAATTTTCTCTCGTAATTTTTCAGGCTCATAAGTATTTTTTTTTAAATTCTAAACACTTATTCATATTTAAAACTATTTAGTACTCAAAATTAAAAAGTGGACTAAATGTGCTATGTTATGTTAACACATCCAATGCCAACAGTTAATCCAGAGATAGCTAAGGACTTGAGACCATCTGCATTGTATGTGTTAACCATTTTGCAGTATGATACATTTCTCTATACATATAGGAATAGCTATGAATCTAGATAACAATTTGAAATCTAAAATTGTGTCTATGCCCTGATAACGTTTTTTTTTTAATTTACTGTTTATATTCTAACAGAATTTCCTCATCTCTAATACTATATGAAACTTGTAATTTGTTGGTGAACGAAGCAAATTATTGTTTTTTTTTGTTACTATTATTACCCTCAAACCATCAACACATACTACGGACAACTTTTTTTAGATGGCTTATTTTCTACATTGATGTCGTCATTGGTGGAAAAGGACTCTTAAGCTTTGTTCGCATTAGGATAGTGTTTTAGTCGAGTAGCAAGTAATAAGTATCCGAACAATGGATTTACTAATCTTACTCCTCTGGCGCACGCACCCAAGGTGATCTCTAGATTTAGTAATCTACTCTACCAAAACGTTGCTGTTCCGACAGGTTTTTTACCAAAATACTTGCTACTTCACTAAAATACAGCCCTAGTCCGAACAAAACTTTATGGCGGAATACTGAACAGTCATTTAAAAATGTAACAGCGTTTTAAATGATAATATAGACGTCTGTCAGATTATAGGTGGCGCTTACTTTAAGATATGATTCAGTATCCGGCCATTATTTCCAAGTTTAAATCCTTATTCTCGACTATCAAATCTTTTCGGTCTGTTTTTTTTTATCTAAATATTAATAAACATTATTTTATTGTTAGCAGCATTTATAAAAACAATTACCCAATAATCCAAATAGGGTTACTCTTCAAGCTTATTAAGTGCTTTTTAATCTGTATTTTTCTGTTTTTTTTAATCTACACAGTTCCATTCGTAACTTCCACACAATATAACAAAATTGTATACTAAAGATTAAGTACGTATTACATTCAAATTGTATAAAATAAATATATTTAAAAAATGTATAACAACTATATTACTAAACCACTAAAGCATTGGATAAAATTATTTAACAACTTTTTATAATCAACCATTAGGGAAGACGAGTTCTGAATGTAAAGGAAGAGCGAATTATTTAGGCCTATTATTAATAATTATGGTATTTCTTATTAATATTTTATTTATTTAATCATTTATTCAGACAGTACCGTTAATTGGAGAAGAAGGCGCACTGAGAGAAAACTCCGTTCCTATGCATCCTCTCTTTCGTTAAATCCACTTTCTCTTCCCATCGAAAGATAAGAAAGAGATCGTAGGTATTATTTCTTGTGTGTTTAAATTACTGTCTTTTTTAAATGACGTAATGAATTATGTACCTAATTAAAGTTTATTTTTTTCTTAATAGACAGATAACCATAGTAAATCATTCCTTTACCTGTTAAGTTCGTAAATTCATTGTCAATTATTTAATGTTATTATTGATGGACGAGTAAATACTAAGTACATCATCGAAATGGCAAGTGAATACCTAATATAAAAAAGTGTTTTCAATTACATTTACTGTGCGTAACAATATTGCTTTAATAAGTATGAATAATTTGTAAAAATTTAAGCTCAGGCAAAACAACCGACATTTCTACGTATTATCTATGCACGAAGCTAGTGGAGTTTTTTTTTAAGTATGCTTACTACTAATATTTACCTATAAAACTTGTTCGAGTTTCTTTGCAATTATAGGCCTTAAAAGTAATTCAGTAACAATTTTATCTGCTACTAAAAACAATTTATCTAATTTATTGTAATGAAACCTCGTGAATAGGCAATTGTTTTTTTACCTCGATGCTTACACAAGTTTTATTTTTAAATTATCATCTTCTCTCTTTTTCATAAGCCGTTGGCATTATCCTAATGGCCTTTGTATTCTATTGTTCTAAATTCAAAATTGATTTATGGTTAGGCCGTTGTTTTTTTATTTATTATACGTGGCATCGATTCTGAGTCGTCTGCCACGTATGGAAAACTGCCGTCAGTGAACCGGCGGCGGGGCCAGCTCGGGGAGGTTGTCGGGCAGCGGTGGTAGCACATTAGTCTCGAATTGTCCGGACATGTTGCCTGGCGGTGAATAGTTGGCCACGACTATGACCTTACCGGCGCGAGACCTCGCTTTGCCTACGCCGAAGAAACGAGTCGCTACCCATACCATTTGCGTAAAATGACCTGGAAGAGATTGATTGATTAATTAGTGTAATAAAATAGCCTAGAGACTTTAGGACTCTGGTCGCATTTCGTACCTGCATTGACATTGGCGTGGAGCACATCTGGCTCCTTGAAGAAGTTGTATTGTCGAACTGCCGCATACCAGTACGACGAAACTTCTTGACCTATAAGTTACATCATACATTTTCCTTCCAATTCATAGATACATAAAATTAAAATATGGAACGATAAAAACTAACGTGCTCGATAGGTGATCAGAATAAAGACAATAACAGAATACAACTTATGATTTCATAAAGATTTGTTCCATTTTGATGCTTGATACTTATTTAGTAAAGTTGTTCCTTATTCAAATCTTTTATTACCAGTAACATCTGGCTGCAGGGCGCTGACGGGTCTCTGGTATAGGTTCTGGCCGACGTCGCGATCGTTACGATAGTGGAACTTGTTGGTGTGAGCGAGATGGTTTGCCCACGCCTGGGCGTAGTCACACAACTGAAAACATACCTTATGTTAAAAAAAATATCAGGTGTTATTATTGTAGTCGTAAAAATTGTCTTCGTCTAATTTATAATCGGTTAAAATAAACAGTGATGGGGTCCATTCTAGGTAATATTACCGTGAACCATAGAGCCACACACAGGCGTTCTATAACTGTATCTGTTACCTCAGGAGCCATATAGAGCTGCGGCGCGCCGTGCCTCTGCCTGTACACGTTGTGCCAACACAGGCACTCCGTGATGAAGTCGCTGTCCTGCCACGCGGTGCGCACCTCGCTCCACTGCACCACCATACTTACAGGTTTAGTTTGCAGCACCTAAAGATAACATACATCACAGAACGTTACTCGAGTTGAGGAACGTACTACTTTTTATATTATAACGGGACCTGGACAGCCTTATAGATCTACAATGACAGACGAATCGCAGCCATGATTGTGGCATTTATAATGCCTTCTTTCACTTTACATGGACATTTAAAAAAAAATTAAAACTCTACAGACTCGCGGTTCTGCTCTGTTGTTATTGTTATCTTATGTTTATAACAATTTTCTATAGCTATACTTACATGGACATTTAGTAAATATAAAAGTCCTTGTGCATATCCAACAAAAAATTACAGTCAAACCTGAGTAAGCCAGAAACCTCTATAACTGAGAGTCATTCTATAGTCTCGACGAGCTACCTCCAAAAGCGAGACTCGGATTAGAGAGATTCCTCTATTAGCGAGAGTCATATCGCGGTCCCTTGGACTCTCCTTATCCATGTTCGACAGTATATAGTAACGAGGTATTTTAAAAGCCTAGTATTTTTTTAGAAACGATTTTATTTCTTTTATAGTTGACTTCTTTGTAGTAATGAGGTTATAGCATTTAAAACGTTTAAAGCGCAGAGAGACCTTTTCATTAAATTTTTATGGCGGGAAACTTTTGTACGGAAAGAAAGAGCGCCCTTTCAAAGTCGCGTAGAAGTTAAAACGCTCCCTCTTTAATTTATAATGCGAGGAAAACGATGAAATAAAAAGAAAACGCTATATTTTATCTTGATTGTACAAAAGTACATATTATAAAAACGTTTAAAGTAGATTGTTATTAGCGTATCTTCTGATAAGAATCAGCAAAACAACTTCGTCTTGTTAAATATTTCATTATTTTCTTTCATTTTTGTAGTTAAATGATAATGGGCGAAGCAATTTTAGCTTCTGGCCTTTTTTAAGTTTACTACTGTTAGAAAATACCTACTCTAACATAAAATTTTATTCTTCATGTATGAAGTAATAACAAAATTACTTTATACATAGCTTGCATAAAGTCGGCTGTAAGGCATTTGCATATTGCAGGTTACGAAAGATTTACAATACAATATAACGTGCAGGGAAATGTTACAACTTTTATGCATTCCTGCAATGTTTACCGTAGTATGTAAAATATTTTCATTGTGTTTTGAGGGCATGCAACAAAAACGTCGATGATATAAAATAAAAAAATTAAGTACCAAATTAGGATTAAGAATTTTAAATCGCGAAAGCAGATTAAAGTAGATAAAAAAAATTGTACAAATTTAATTTTTTGTTTTATTTTATTTTAGTTGTAAATTTTTTTAAATAATAAAAGCGTGCCAAAAAAGAAATTATTAAAAAAACTTGCAAGTAGATTAAAATGTGAACAGCGAAGTAAACACCACACTACCATAGTAGGTGTATCCTATATCTGCTTGGATACAAACTGTATCTTAATCTAATCTTAAAATATCAAAAGAAGCATCCCTTAAGTCTATCATGCAATAGACTTAAAGGATGTTTCTCTTTTGTTATTTTTTATAAACTAATAGAGTTACTACCATTTTGTATTTATCTCAGATTATTTCCAACGTAACTAATACGTGCAAACCGACTTGCGTCGTGGGATCTACCGACTGCACTCATGAAATGAGATTAAGTCATTACTTTGAGTGTACTTTCCACATCTATTACAATCCGACCTTAAATACTCGTATTACTGTATGTTGACAAAGATTGAATCAGATTTATATTTTTCTAAAGTTCCGTAAAAGCTCTAACAGTCCTCTCCTATAGTTTCAAGAAATCCGATAATCTTGTAAATCTAAAAGTGAGTACATAAAAGACAAAGTAACGATTTATCTATTATTTTTAATAAGGGATAACTGTCTTATAGTTTTACTTTTTTAAGGACATAGGTAGCAAATACTCGTACATGTAGAATTGTTACAGTTTATACTTACCACAATTTAATTGACATGCAAACGATACGATATGCACACGGCCCCACTCTCGTGTACGTCCACCGCGCGCCGAGCGCAGACCGTTTGGATTTAAATTGTTACTTTTGCATAGTCATTTATATCGAAATCATGCATTTTAAGTACAAAGATAAGAGTTTAGAAAGTGTACTTAATTAAATAAATATCATGTGATTAAAGAACTGCATGAATAAACGGGAAAAAAACTTCAAATAATGTTATGTTTCTTTATTTCTAAGGTCAATCTACATTAACAAAAATGGGGGCTCATTTTACACTGACCGTTATATGCTGCTCGCTTGCAATTAAGATATGAAAACATTTCTCTTCAGCATACCTTTTAAATTCTAAGGTCAAGTTTTCACTACGGCTTTTATGTTTAAAATTTTCTTAAAATACATATTCAAAGGGAAAATCTTTTGAAAGTTTTGTAAATAGAGTTCTCGTTTTAAAGTAAAATAAACATATTTCATACAAAAGTATTCATAGTTATTATGTTCTTTTATAGTTAATATTGACAACGTTTTAAAATTATTTTACGACGCGATGTTATTTTGGTAAAAACTCCAGCGTAAGATATTCTAAAGTAGATGAATATTATAGTAGCCATTGTGGTTATATTAAGCAAGCACTCTGTGTAAAAACTGTACAAAATGTTTCCGTATCAAGCTTAATTTAACTCTATAAACAAAAACGTTGTAAAACTACTTAAGTATAAAGTTAAATTACTTATATATTGCTTGAAATATTAAAGGTTAAAAAGGTTTCGACCCATGATGGGCTCCATTTTCCGCAACTCCACGACTAGCGCGTATTTTGCGTGAATACACATAATCTTTGAATTTCTTCGTCGATATGTGCAGGTTGGATCACGATGTTTTCCTTCACCTAAAAGCATCGAGTAAATATGTACAAATGAATATCGAAAATCGAAAAACACATTGGTACATGGCGGGATTCGAACTCGCGACCTGCAGTTTATAAGTCAAGAGCTAAACCCCTGAGCCACCGACGCTCTAAAATATTAGTGCTTATATTTGACAAAAATAAACATACGTATAAACTAAGCAAATGTTATGATGTACACAGTAGCGACCTCTATTGGCCGGGCGTTTCATAATGAACATAAATTATGTGGAAAATGCTTCGTAGGTGTAACGCTGAATTGAAAATACACCGCCTCCACCTCTACGAGCTTTCCTAAATATTTTATAACACCTAATGAGATTCTTTGTTTGAGATTGAAACCTCGACCTCCATTGTTTTATATTATATTCCATACGTTATATTTTTTGTAAAATAAGTAGCGTTCCCTTATAAATAAGTTCGTATAATGATTTTGTTTAATACGAAAAATTGTAGTCACGCGCAATAGGAACATGATTTTAATATTACTTACAATATCATGATTATTGATAAAATACTTATAAGAAACTATTAAAAATGTTCAAATAGATAATACTGCGTATTAAATAATTTAATACAATTCCTCATTCTATAACAGCTTGATATAATAATATTCTCTTGAATTGCATGCATTTGGCTGCGATCCAAATCCTGGAAGCAGAGCATCAAGTTTAACGGTGCAATACATTTTATTGAAGTGCACCGTTAATTTAAGTCATGTGCAGTTACACAGATAAATTGGTTAGCTTAGAATAGAAAATACACGTAAATACTGCTACAAAGATTGTAATTTGAGTATTGTAAAAAATAATATTGATGTCCCTTTTATAATGTTTTAAAAAGCAGAGACAGCAATAAGTCTAATCTTAATAGTGAAATCACACTGTGAAGCCTTGTACGCACTAGGATAGTATTTGAGTCGAGTAGCAAGTAGCAAGTATCCGAGCAAAGGAATTACTAATCTATTGTACTAAAATGTTACTGTTGAGACACGTTTAGTTACTAAATTACTACCCTAGTGCTTAGGTTTAGGCTTAAACTAGTCCGAACAGTAATAAATCCTTTGTTCGGATAAAAGCTACTTGCTACTCGACTAAAATACTATCCTAGTGCGTACAAGGCTTAAGAGATCGTCAATCTTTGTCTCTATTTTATAGCAAGGTTGCGTAACTTCAAATACCTGCAGTGGATATTCGGAGCTATCAAATATCAAAGGTTATTTTTTTCACCATTTTGTTTTTTATTTCGCTAGAAGTATGTTTACGTAACAGACATTGAAGTAGCTATTTTTATATTCGAATATTACGTTTCTGACGTCCATCGTGATATGAGTTTCCATTGAAATTCAGTTAGAAAACAATTCTCTTATCGTTTTTTAATCCATCATTTAGAACTTCAACAAAATTAAAAAATATAGCCTATGTGTTATTTCAGTACATACAAAACAAAAAAAAATATAATAATACAAAGTTTTCCTTTTTATAATATTAGTACAGATATTATATTAATAATTCTAAGTACGTTAACTTTTACCTATCTAGGAAGCTGCATGCATCTTCTAAGCACAATTATTAAAAATTCGTACGTTTTTTGTTAAACATTATTGAATTCAGGGATAATTATTTTTGTATCCATTTAAATTATATTTTCACAGTGCATGCTGTCAAAAATAGAGCATTCATTGCGTCCGCGAGCGAATTCCAATTAGTTTTTAATTGTCCTCCCAACGGAAGCGAAATTGATTATTTATCATAATTGTCGCGTTCGTGGATAACAACCTTCAAAAACAAAATCGTTTTAAGTATTTAATGGATTGGCTTTAAGAAAAAGAAATGGCTATTGTTCATTTTACTTTGTTGTATCTTTTTCAATCAAAAAATCAATTGGATCGAAGCCTGTCGTTAATTGCTTAAACAAATAGTAAGTAAAGTAAGTATAAAAATGTAATTATTAATATAGTAGAAAATATATTTTTAATTATTTTAATAATTATTTAAAAATGTAAGAAATAGGATATTAACTTTTTATTACTCCTGTGCACACTTATCTAACAAATGAACTACCTATTAATATTATTCAAGCGAAGCGCATAATAATCAAAACTTTCAATGTTAATGATAACTATTGTTTCGCTTACATTGTTCAAATTGGTCTGATATTAATAGTCTAAATATTCTACAAGCGAGGGCTAGTAGTTTTAATAGTATAGTTCACAACAATATGGTAATTGTGAGAGAAAATATTACTATTAAACAAATAAAGCATGAAGATTTCACATAAAATTGTTATAGGCTGTACTCGATTGGCGTAGAAACAGCAAGCGTAGCGACAACGTAGCAATTGCGTAGCACGTGTGTACGTAGCTACGTAGCGCAAGTTTAGATCCGTAGATGTAAAGTTATATAACTTTTCTTTTCAAGGTTTTATTCGATGCTGCCAAATTGTCCAATCAATTCAAATCTATCACCATACTGCCAAGAAACTTTTGACATTTTCTAGATTTTAATATATTGATTTGCCAATACATATAACAATTGGCATTCGTCCAATATCACCAAAAGTAAGAAAATTTAAGTTTTCGACTACAAAATTACTTAACTTTACGTACGTTAAGTGAGACAGACAATATCTTTATTATTCACCAAGTTCTTAAATTATTAGCATAAAATCAATCTCTATTATTTTTTCCCCACTTCAACTACAACAATCCAATATTACGGCACTCTATTGTTTTCATACTATACATTTACTATTAAGGTCGTATGCAAATTTAAGCACTTGCTACGTCATTGTGCTCGCAGCATTAGTTGCTTTGTCATATTGTGTTCCAGCTTTATGAAGTGGAACATGGCATTCAGTTTATGTCGGAATAGTTTTACGTCATAATTTCACTTCCCGTACGTAACTGCTAAATATTGTTTACGCGTCCTGGAAATATTTATACTATAGTTGTAATGAGTATAATATTAAAATAAACTAGCTGTTGTTTTCGCCTTCGTATGCGTCGAATTAAAAAAAAAATAGGCTATGTTACTCGGGTATAATGGAGGTTTCTAATTGTGAAAGGATTTTCAAAATCGGTCAAGTAGTTCTTAAGTTATTTCAATACATACAACAATACAAATCCTACCTTTTTATAATATCAGTATGGATAAATAGGGTATAATAGTCTGGAACTGGAGTATAATATAATCAATCACTAATATCTCATGTACAGGTAAAAGTACAATAACATTAGAAAATACGGACTTTATTCAGATTTTTATGGATAGAAATCTACCGTGAATTTTGAATACAATTTCAATATATGAAACAAATTATTGGTTTAATTTACAAAATTGAAATGGAAACTTAAAAATAAACTTTATTAATTTCCTACTCTGTTTAGTTCACCGACTTTATCACGCAATGATCATAAATAAAGAAATTGATATCTCTTACATGCAAAGGTCAGCGTATTTGCTTATTTTACATTTCTATAACATTTTGCAATATCGCAGT
>QDHC01002768.1:2281820-2310943 GCA_013186455.1 Papilio dardanus tibullus | reverse complement strand
CTTTAGATGTTACGATATTATTGAAGCTGACTGTACATATAGAAAAACACATGGTGTCTACGCTTGTCTACGTGCATATACTGGAAGCTATATTTTAAACAAGATTACATAAGAAAAATAAAATTTTAAAAAGTAAAGAGTTAATAAGTACTGGACACGTTGTAAAAATTATATTATATTTAATGTTACACCGCAAAAACTATTGTTCATTGTTAGGTTCAATACAGAGTTACTAGCAATGTCTGATTGTGGTTGAGACTGTTTCAATAGGTCAATAACCTTGGTATAAATAAATAAAATATCTTGTCTTTGATTAATATGAATTAATTTAAATATTTAAAGTCTATAATAACGGGGTAAAGTGATAGTTACAATCCGATTTTAGGTAATTTTTTTTAAAACCCACGTAAGGTTTTACCGATAATTATTTTAATCTTTCGAAGTAAGCTCAAAGCGTCTATTTGTTTACAATACGATTATAGTAGAATGATAATCAAACCCACGACCACGTCGAACGTCCGTACTCCTAATCACTGGGATGTACATTTTATTCGGTTATGACTTCATCAATTTATTTATGTTATCAAATAGAAAGGTTTTTGAACCATAAAAAGTCCCAATTCATAACGGGATGTAAGTATTTGTCAGTGGGGTTTTCCTTACAGTGATGAATTTGCTATGTACTTAGTTACAAATATTAATACGAATAAAATTATGCGTTTTGGATGGTTTTAAAGAAGATGTTAACGGAATTGGAAAGACGTCATTCTCCTCATTTTCTGACACATTTTTGACCTTGACTTACTTACCACAATATTGGACAATCGCGTTCTGATTCAAATTTTTAAGTAAGCAATTACAACTCTTTGAAAACGCTGAAAAAATTGATTATTATTTTAAATGTAAAAATGATCACTGCCACCAGCTGCTCAATTTCGGCATTCTTTCTTATCCTCCACGTCCCATCCTCTCGTTGCACGAGTCCTAGAATTTTTCTTAGGATTTTGTGTCCTTGATTTTTTTTATTTCTTGTCGGAGGCCAAGGCCCACTTCGGGACATCGTGTCACCCTAGTTAGTTTAAATGTAAAAAAGTAGACTCCGAGAATCAATTCGATTATTGCTACATTAATAGAAATACTACGACTTTTAGTATTAACTAGTTAGTTATGTTTAATCTGAATATTTTTGTTTTATCAACAAGCAGTACGTGCCTTGGCCGACGCAGACCCAAAATGTGCTGCCGCGAAGGTTAAAATGGCCGTAAGTCGTAAGCTTTTATTGTAACATACTTACGGCCGAATTTTCAAGCGTCACTCAAATATTTAAGAGCGTCTTACATGTTAAGTCCACGCTTAAACTCCAAATTCTACGGCGATGTCGTTTCATTTTCTCACATCTTAGATTTTAAGCGACGCTTAAGTTTGAGTGGCGTTTAAACATTCGGCCGTTAATTCTGTAAATAATACGCGTAGATCTCTTATAAATAGTCTAATATCGACTTTTTAATTCAAAAGTATTGTAAATTAAACTGTTTTTAGAATTACGATTAATCGAAAAGGTGCCAACTTAAAAAAAAATGATTTCAATGCAATTCATCATTCGGGTCATTTAAGTCATTATTTCTAAGAATGTTACCTATCATTCAATTATTTAATAACAGTCTCATTGACGTATAAAGTAAAGGAAAAATGTAATTTAGTAGTAGACCTTCGATTGACGCAATTTGCCATTGACAGACGACGCGCGAGTCTGTTCCGAGTATAATACTCATCGCAAACTTTTGATAGTGTGAAGGTAGATTAGCAAACGCTGCATTTCTCTAGGAGTGAGCGAGCGATGATACACTTGATCAATATGTGTGACAGAGAAAGTTGTCCAAACTTGTGACAGTGCACAGTGCACAGTTTTAACTGTCCAATTGAGCTGTACAGTTAAAGCTCACGTACACGCATTAATTTAAACTGTACAGTTGAAATGTACAGTTCTCAGTCTTGCCTACAAACGTCAGTTTTAACTGCGCAGTCGAACTGTACAGTTAAAACTGAAGTCTGTAGTCAGCTTTATACGGATGATGTCACATGCTGTTTATAATCATAATCATGTCCTATGTAACATTGTTTTGATAAGATGTTAATTTATTACCTGTGATACGAAGGTTGTAGCGGTTTAAATATTTGATCAAGCGAATAACCGCTATATGAGTCTAATTTTTAGAGGTTATGTTTAACTCAAATTAAGAGAGGTTTTATTTTTTTAAATAGTATTTTAGCTATAGTTACATGGTCTATTAATAGTGTGTAACGTAGTTAAACCCATGATGCGATCCATTTTCTGTTGTTCCACGACTAGCGCGTACTTTGCGTGACTTCACACATATCTTTGAATTACTTTACTATGAGCAGGTTGCATCACAATGTTTTCCTTCACCGTAAGAGGGTCGGGTAAATATGTACATATGAAAATCGAAAAACACATTCGTACATAGCGGGACTCATACTTGGGACCTACAGTTTGCAAGTCAAGAGCTAAACCCCTGAACCACCGGTGCTCTATGTCGACGCCAGTCTATTATTAACTAAACTAAGTTTAGGAAAATCGAATACTTAACTCATGTTATAAGAATTTTAATTACGTAAAAAGAATTAGGACAATGTGACAGGATCTTGAGTCACACCTGTGTTAAAGCAAATTTTCCGTAAAAGAAATAACTTTCGTCAAAATCATCGGTGTGTTCTCCTTGACAAGACGGATGAATGAAGACTCATGAAAATCCAATTTGTTTGATTATGAAACATTAATGCCCATTTTCACCAACCAATCCCTAAAGTAGTTTTAGATAGGTGTCTTTTTGCTTAAGGATCTCCCTAAATCTAACGGATCCCTTGCGGTCTAAAGTGACACTTAACTGTTGGTGAAAACGAAAGTAGTGTTAGGTGACATTTAAAATGCGTTTTGCTTTGTATCTTCTCAGTCATTAGGTAAGAGGAAGTTAACTAGTGTTTGATACTACAATATAAAAATCACTTACTTCACACATCTCGCTTCCGGGTAATGAAGTGTTCCATCGCCCTGCGGCCTTAGAATGCATCTTACTAATTTTATAAGAATGTAAGTGTTTGCCGCCTACATTACTTGAATAATGGAATAGACTTTGTTTTATCTAGAAATAGGTCCGAGGTCTTTTAGCTTAGTAATTACTTTAAGCATACTAGAAACCAGCTTTATAAATTATCTATATGAATATTGTAAAGAGGAAATGTATTTTTGTATGTATTGAAATAAGTCAAAAAGGACTGATTTGAAATATATTTCACCGTTAGGAAGCTAAATTAACACTGAGTAACGAAGGCTAATTTTTTTTTTAGTTTCGCGCGGATGAAGTCGCGAACAACAGCTAGTTTTATTGGTACATAATTACTACTTAATAGAGAAAAATCTAGATTTATGAATATTTTAAATACGGGAGTGGCGATCTTTGACACGGCCTTATTTCAGTAGGCGACATACAATTGAAATGATAATGGATATTTTAATTAACACGTACTTTGTAGACAAATAGACGTAAGCGTAACGAAGCGTAAAGTTTTATATCTACTATTTGTTTATAGACATAATCATATGTTAGATAAACGACACGTACTGATATAATGCATAAACCGGTTCCACTACAATATTTACAAACATCGTCAGTACTTTACGACAAGTTGTTTGATAGACAGACTAAATACAGAAATTAGAAACAGAAATATAACGAAGTTATTATGAGGAAAATTGCCCATATCTCCTCCATTATCATGGGCGGGCAGTCTATCTATCGACGGTGGGTTATCTAGGCTAGGGCCCGTTACGTTTATTATATTCGGGAGTAGTTTTCATAGCTATATTTCATATTCTCTAACTCGGGGTAAGTCTGCTGCTACGGAATATTATGTACGATTAATATTAAAATGCTCTATATTAACAAGAAAAATACCTAAGTAGGACACTATTAATAATTTAATGGAATTGCCTCCAGAGTTGTGAGTAATTTAAGGGCGTATGATTCATTAGTTATTCATCGTTAGGGTGATGTACCGTGGAGTGATCGAATTGTCCTGGGTTTTTGCGAGTCTGATAAGAGGTCACGTATCATCTCCCCTATAGGGCGACACGCAGCGCGTGTAAAGTAGACGAATTCTGATCGTCGCGTGGTGCGCACGCGCAGATGTTTTATAAAATAATAACAAATCGAAAATCGTTTATTCTTTGCCGTGTGAGTGGTTTACGTCATTGTGTACGGTTTATCTTAGGAACTGGTGAACCTCTAATTTAAGAAGTAAGGCGCTCGTGTTTACGTAGCGGCAGACTGTGTAAACAATCGAGAGATTTTTGAAATCGTTTCGGCGTTTGAATTTCGTGAGTGATAATTAACTGTTAAGTGGATAGTGTTTAGAGCTCGGCTTTGTTCGTTTACAACTGTTAGCTAGTGCTGAAGATGGGTGCTGTGAAGAGCAAGTTGGCTGGATGCTGTCCCCCGCGATGCGTTTGTTGTCTTGACAGCAAATCAGATTCCTGGGACCTCAAGAAGTTGCCGCGGCCGCCGCTACTTGACACGTCCAACGGTAGGTCATGGTCATATGCTTATTGATAAGGCTTATAAATGATCGATTATGGTAACTGATGGGTTGTGTTGCCGTGGGTTTCCATTGACGAATAACATATAACAATCCCACTCATTCTCTTTGATAATAACAATTTACTTCACTAATTGTAGTTTCCAAATGGGAAGGAAGACATAAAATTAATTTGATATTTTTAGTATTCCCACTTAACAAACAAGGAAAACCTGGAAAACCGAACGAAATTGAAAATACTTGAATCATCTTCATAGCTATTTTTAGTAATTTGATAATATTTAATAAAGCAATAATGCTTTATTTAATTACATCTCGTCAAAAACAAATTAAATCTTTGTTAATTGGAACGCAACTAATGCACCTTATATATATTTGAGAATTAAAAACGTAAATTAATGATTTCCTTTTCACAGTTTCTTACTTAACGTTAAGTTTAACTTGTTTGCAATCAATTTGTAATTTATTTTCTAACTTCCTGACACAATTAAGAAGCCAGATTGTTTTATAATCAGAGATGAATCACAGAGTCAATTAATTTTCGATTAAGTTATTTATAATAAAGCAAATTAATATAGAGGCTATGATAAAACACATCAAATGACTGTAGACCATAAACTAAAACTAATGTAGAAACTCATAAACGTTAACGAAATTTATGAACTTTCTCCTTCAGAAGTTAAAAATAAAAAATTCTTCAAAGATGGCGTTATTGTTTCCTTATTTATTTATGTTTAGGAATGTAAACTGTTGCGTAAGATAAACCGGTTCTACCTTTACTTGAAGGTTCTTCGGTACTTACAGCTTATAGCTTGGTATCAACTGCATAAATTGTCACCGAATTCTACGGCACTCCCCCTTTTTTATCACTTTGACGGAGGGGGGGGGGTTGGACATGGCAATGTAAGACTGTTATACTCAGACCTGTCGAGCTCCTTTCTCTCCAGAGCTCTTGGCAGCACCCCTATCCTAACGTAGACCCTCTGCGATATACAATATCCTAACGATACGACCTGTCGGAATAATCTATCTTGATTAGGTAAGTTCCATTAACAGTCGGGACACTGTTAGGTACTTTTTAAACGACTTCCAAAATGGAGGAAGCTCACAATTCGTCTGGATGTTTTTTTTAGTTGTAAAGTCTGATACTGAAATCTGAATAGTGTGGGAGGAGGATTCCCCATGTATGTAACTAAATGACTCAATGACTTACACATATTGATATAAATAAATCAAATACCAGAGTAAAATATTCCCCTTATTCATACTCTATTAATAGTGTATAGGAATTACTATGATGTAAATAAGTAGCTATTATTATTTCAGCAAAAAGCTTTTGGAATTAAACGAAGAAAATTTACTTAAGGACATGTTGTTTCTTGTCATTTTTAATAATTTATGAGGAATGATAAACACGTGCAGTACAATATTTAACTGTTAATTTATCTCTAACAACTGCGAAGACGAATCTGTTTTGTTTTTCTTTGTCATTAATTTCAAGCGTACACGGACATAAATAATGTTCAGTGTCGTTTCAGAGTAAAAGAGAAGTAGATTAATATTATTGATGTTTTTTATTCATAAATATGTAATGTAGCAATGGCGCGTGATTTCGTGTACGTGGACTGAAAATATAGTATAAAAAATGTTTGCTATGGTTAAGTAGAGATTAAAATTCAAAAGCGTATTTTCAAAATTGGTCAACTCCATCCCCGACTTGTGTGTATACAAGTCAAGTATAAGTCGACGGGGACGGAGTTGACTACTTTTGAAAATAAGCTACCGAATTACACAAGTCATCTTCAATTTAATTAGGCCTCTTTCTTAGTAATGAAAAATCAAAGTAAAGAAGAATTCAACGTAGATCGATTTATTAGTTTTGGTTCTTGATAAAGTAAGGCATACAAGATTACGTTAAGCAACAACAGATAAGCTGAGTTCCACAATGTCCGTTCAAGATTCAAGGCAAACTACTCGTAGTGTCTCATAAGATATACTAAACACTATACTTTACTTTTTCCGCGCTCTTCGATGGGGTCATATACTAAGCTAGTTATGATGATGACAATTAAAGTCTTACAACTCTATAACAAAGTATCATTATCATTAAATACAAGCTGTTGTGCACGACATCGTCCGCGTGGAATTAAATAATATAGCCCATGTTACTCGGGTATAATGTAGCTTATTAATGGTGAACGAATTTTTGAAATCGGCCCAGTAGTTCTCGAGTTATTTCAATACATACAAAAATACAAAGTGTCTCTCTTTATAATATTAGTATAGATATAGACTTACAAACTATATTTACGTAATAACATCGATCGAGAATAGCTAACTTGTTATATAATTGTGACATTTAATAATATTAAAAAATATTTCCATAAATACGATCCTTTAAATTAACATTAATTAGCAAGATTCAGTAAAATAAAATTAAAGTCAGTGTGCAATAATCTTTACAATAATTAATACTAATTGATAATTGATATCGTTAAAAAAATCTGCCAGGATTGCAATTGCATGTGTCTCTTAAAAGGACAATGGACGGGAAAATATTTCTTATCATTTTAAGATTGTTTATTTGCATTACATAAGTACCTAATTACATAATATGCAATCAAAGATAAGCTATGATAGCCTAGTGGCAGATTGATTTTTCTAAAATCCTACATACAAAGTAACAAAATCTTTACGTATATATATTTTTAATGTATTTTTATAAAGAGCTTTGTCGCTAAACGCGACATATCTTCCCATAAGTCTTATTCTTAATTCTATACTTAAATAACTATAAATTATATCTTAGACTAATGTCGGCCAGCTTAAACACCATCCTGGCCTTACGTATACATAGTTTCAGAAAATAATTCTAGCCAAAAAAACCATATGTTATAAAAAAAAATTAAAAAATAAAAATATTCACAATTAAAAAAAATATACAACAAAATATATGGAAAGCACTCACAATGGTTGGCTCTATGTTGAAGTAATAAATGATTTTATACAAAACAATATTAAAATGAAGTCTCGTGGCATACAAAATGAATTGCATTGTATGTCTATGATTGTCAATGAGCGACAAGGATAACATGAATAATACTAACAATTAATTATGAGGTTATTCGACCTTAAGATCTTTGATTGATGTAATTAAGCATGGATCTCCACTGTCGTCACCTGTATTACAATGTCCCCGTCCCTCTCATTATCTTCGAAAAAACAGAGATAGGAATAGAATTAAGTGTCACGATATTTAAAATTAACGGTTATTATGTTATTATTTAGCAAATTGGACTTAATGAAAAAAAATATATTTCAAAATTTCTATTTTTTTATATTGTAACTTTAAATTAGTATTGATATCTCTACCAGTTATATATCTGCCAAAAATCATTTAAGAGTTTTACAATTTTATTATTATACTAGCTTTTGTTCGCGACTTCGTCCCCGGGGAAATAAAAAAAAATAGTCTATTTTACTCGGGAATAATGTAGCTTTCTAATGGTGAAAGAATTTTTGAAATCGGCCCAGTAGTTCGTGAGTTACTTCAATACAGAAAAATATACAATGTTTCTATCTTTATAATATTAAGTGGTATAGATTAGTAATTGACTATGAACTAAATATCATACTGATGACAAACATTGAATGAAAAGCACCGTGACTGACAGTGATGAATGATACTCATTGTGATTGTATTTGAGATGACCGTATATTTGCAGTAAAACCTACGCCTCTGTGTGGGACCTTTCAAGGCTTTCTCACCGCTCGTTATAGTTATACCACTCACCCACTACAATAATTAATACCATTTTTGTTAAAAAATAGAGATTTCAAAAGATTTACCGCCATAATTACTTCCGTAAAAAAATATCAAAGATGGAAATGGGATATATCATAGGCATAAAGTACATTATAATAATAATTGCGGAACCGATCTCCTTCATTGTCTCTACATGTACTATCGTATACCCATTTTGTGACTAGTACTAGATATTTATTAAAACGCAAAAGGTAACCTAACACTTTCGCTGTCATTAATGTAGAAAGCAAAACCAATCTTTAAAGATAGGTAAGATTAAAATAGGGCTATAGGTGAATATGTACTCAAGAAAAATTTTACAAAATCTACGGATATAAACCGAGATTTTTTTTCTATCGCATTGAAGAAATATCGAATAACTCCGATTAAAAAACGTTTTCTTCATGGCAGCTCTAAATAACTCTCGTTCCAGTACTGGTCTGAATGCCGTAAGAGGTTATATTGAGAAACGCTGACGCACGCGCCCTCAAACTCAATATTTGCACATGGTATTTGTACTGATGGTGTGTGTAATACGGTGGTATTCCGGAAAAAAAGGAAAGGAAACCATTTTTAGCTGGAGTCATAAGAAAAGCTCAAGTTTTTGTTGTAATGTTGGCTGTATAAGTGTACGAAGAAATATTTTTGGCCGCATGACAGGACCTATTGCAGCTAAAAAAACAGTTTAAGCGATTTTGTAAAGTGTGTTGTCTAAAATGTACAAAATTAACAACTCCCGTACCAAGAATTAGTCCTAATACGAGTAGTTAAAATATTGGGAACGTTATCAATTAATTGACCCTATAATTTAAGGTCAAGTTCATGATTTCATTGATAAAGTGACATATACGCACTGGCTGATAACATTTATGTATTTAATTTCTAGTTTTTTTTAATTTATCATCGATTAAAAGTTCGCGCGGTAAAAATCTGTTATGTTAATATCGAAAAGAAGAGATCCCTGTTCACACCGTTTAGGATAATGGATTCATGTCTAATAAGTAACTTATTACTATTAAAACTTCTTAAATTACAGTGAATGCAATCATTCGATTACTAGTCATTGTCCCTGAACCAGAATAAGTCGTCAAGTGCAACAATTGCTCATACAATACTCAGAAAATACACTTTGACATATTACGTTAAATGTATTTTTATTAAGAGGTTAAATAAATAATATTATCCGAAATGAGTTATAGCTTTTTATTATTTTAACTCGAACTTATTGATATGTACTGCTAATAGAATATAGTTTTTTATTTGTATATTTTATGAGTAATAAGTGTGAAATGGTAACTATCCCTCATCAATTTATGTGAAGAATTGGTTCCAGTCTTGACGTTATGAGATCACCGATAGAGTTAGATACAGCAGTATTATAGGTCCGTCTCCGAAGGCGGGAAGCACAGTGTATGACGGCATACAAAAAGAACAGCACGTTTGCACACACAATTAACATCTCCTCAAAGTCGGTGTTCGGAGAGTCTTTAAACCATTCGATTGTCAGATATGTTGGTGTTATGAAATTAGTTTAGTTCAGAGTTTTAGAACAGTGTACCGTAATGGAGTATTTTAAAAATTTATGGAGATATTATTTTGGAAGGAAGCAGAAATACATTATTGTACCGTTCCAGCCAGGTTTGTTTTTTAATTTAAATATATCTATTTTCGGATAGTTTTTATAGCTTTATAGGAATGAATATTGTTTGCATAAAATGGTATTTCGAGGTTTGATAATTTGACGAGAGGCCAAGTGCGAGGCGCGAAAATTCCTGACCGTGATTGCTTTTAATGAATGAATTTTCCTGTTGTTATCAGAGACTTAGTAGTGTTACATTAAAATTTAAGCTATTCAGAGAGATTACAAAGCATTAAATTATCTCGAGATATTTACAAGTTTTTTTTTATCTTTTAAAGAAACCTACATATCACGACATACGTAGCTACTGAGAAATAAGAAATAAAGCGGATGTAATAGTTTCCATGTAAATTTACAATACAATGTTAATTAATTATACTCACATATTTTTATCAACGTAAGAACAGATGGTTGATTGTTTCAATTATATTTATTTATAGTATAGTACCTCATATTACGTACACATATTAAAATTATCTATTTGTTTATTCAGATGTCATCAGCGGAACTAGACAAGGCGTGCTCGCGGTCCAAGGAATAGACTTCTGTATAGAGTCGAACGGGGAAAACCATCACACGAACAAGTTCAATTTGATGACAAGGAATGTTGACAGATGTCTGGTTGTCAGACGAGGACAGGCCTTCAAACTCGACATATTAATGAACAGACCGTACGATGCGACTCGAGATGCTATTTCCTTCATATTCTACGTGGGAGGTATGTTAGCATTGTTATTGCGAGATTTTTTCTTTTCTCACTTCCTGTTAATAAATGTAATAGACAAAGATGTAGAAATAGAATTTGATATATCATTGGTAACTTAATTTTATGTCAAATATCTTGTTTTGCTATTCGTCTATTGCTAGATGTAAGCTCCTCGATTGATCGTAAAACAACTTTTCTACCAGATGTGGAAAAACGTGGACCATCAGACGACACATCAGCAGCAGTGCCATTACTAGAGAAAGGTTCGGAAACTGTGGGCTCTTGGAGTGCGGTATACGAGGGTCAGGTTGACTC
Source organism: Papilio dardanus tibullus (assembly GCA_013186455.1). Taxonomy (NCBI): domain Eukaryota; kingdom Metazoa; phylum Arthropoda; class Insecta; order Lepidoptera; family Papilionidae; genus Papilio; species Papilio dardanus. The sequence continues at coordinate 2,299,864 of QDHC01002768.1, read as the reverse complement.
GCATCTCATGGTAGCCGTCACACCGGCAGTCGACTGCATCGTCGCCGCGTGGAAGATAGACGTTGACACGAAGCTTGTCACTGGAGAGTCACTGAGCTACACTCATCCACAGCAAGTTTACATTCTCTTCAATCCTTGGTGTTTGAACGACAGCGTGTATATGCCGGGTATGTTAAAGCAGACTAAGATTTGTGCTTATGCTAATTTTCCATTGTCATTTAACGGTCTCAATGTTGATTGAATTCATAGGTAGTCAATATTAATAGCGACATTTGGTTATATTTAATTATCAGTATAGAAGCAGTAAAAAATTTCTAAAGATCGTTTATATTATTAAATGACTGTGGTAGTGAAAGACTGTTTTGAGATGAATATATTGGCCAGTAATAAGAGATGCATTCTATTTATATACGGTATCTGAAAGACCTCTGATGGACAATTAACCCGAAGTGATTTATGAAATTGCTACGAGATAAGTCCACAAATGTAGGTCCATATTTAATATAATCAATACCATAATATAAAGAAATAAATAGGTGACATTTATTTTATTAAAATATACATCGTAATGGGTAACTGTTAGTATTTAGTTAGCTTTTAATTTTATAATAGGTAAACGACGTACGACGTCATTGCGTTTAATTCTTATGCGTACAATTAAGTAAGTTATAATTTAATTACTTACTCTGCATGTCTTTAGGTCCCAATCACCGCGAGGAGTACATTCAAGAGGACGGTGGTCTGATGTACAGAGGTGTGTACAACCGCATCAAGCCCTCGCCCTGGAACTACGCGCAGTATGAGAAGGATATTCTGGACTGCGCTTTGTATCTAGTCAGAGAAGTTGGCAAGGTTGGTACTGTTTGTCTAAATTCTGAATAATACAAAGTAGTAAACGGTAAAATTAGTGAACGAATGTTTGATTCTTAGCTAAGCATAATCGTTACTTAAATGACTAAGGAGTTCTAATAGTTATCGTGAATTGAATTTTATGTTGCCTTTTTAAAATATTGGCTTTGAAAATTCCACTACAAAATTAGGAGACTTAGAACGAACCGACTTGATAACGGACTTCTGTTGATAATCGGTTTAAAGGAGCCGTTTTTAAAAAGTGCTGATATCATATTATCGGGTTGTAGCAAAATATAAGGTCAAAGGTCTATGCAAATAATCGTAAAGTAGGTGTCACTTAAGTTTGGATAGTTTAAAAAAATATTTACATCGTTGTTCACTTCTATAAAGCAATCATTAATGGTACAGTATACGGTTATCCCAATAGATTCTTATTAACATTTGTACCTTGAATGCAAATTGCATGTAGGAGGATTCTATGAATCAAGCTATTTATGCATATTTAGAGATTCAAGTGTTTGTGTTATATGTCTTTACACCTGTCGTATAGTTTTGATATTTTATGATAATGGTGAAAGTTAAATACTTTTAGTTAGCCGACCCTTCTTGTCAAAGAAGCTTCTGGGTTCTTTAACTTGATTGTTACATTGAAACATCAGGTTAAAATTAATTTTAATGTCAACGTATGCAAATCTAAAATAGTGTTGAATGACGAGTATTGTGACAATTACTCATCGACAATGAGTAACCTTACGTCACGGACATCCGACATGCTAAATAAATGTTCGTATGTAAATTAAGGTCAAGGGTCGTGCGAGAAGTGATCCCATCAGAACAGTGCGGGCTCTTTCGGCGGCCGTCAACGTGCAGGACGACAATGGAGTACTGTTCGGCAACTGGGGCTCGGAGCTCAGCGACTACAATGGTGGCACACATCCCCTCAAGTGGGTCGGCTCACTGTCCATCCTACAAAAGTATTATGAAAAGAAGAAACCGGTGAAGTACGCGCAGTGCTGGGTTTACGCTGGCGTTTTGACAACGAGTGAGTATTTTACGTTCTTGTCCCTATTCGGTAAACGGGTGATTGAATTATCTGAAGTTCAGTTTCTACGACTGTTTAATAAAACAAACTTAACTGCAATCAAGAAGAGAAGAAAAAATACCTTCCTAATAATATATGTACTTCTTTTTAGTCTGCAGAGCACTTGGCATTCCCTGTCGACCTGTAACCGGTTATGACGCAGCACACGACAGTCAAGGCAGTCTCACCATCGACATCATCAAAGACGATGAAGGCAACACGCTTGAGGAATTCACCAGGGACTCCGTGTGGAACTATCACGTCTGGAATGAGGTATGACGTCCCTCTAAATCTGTTTTAACACAGTACTAAATGGGCTGTAAATTCTTTAAAGTACCACAAGATCGTATTTTATTAGAAACATCTGGTATAGCGAATGCTGATAAAAATATTTCTATAAAATACTATTAGTCAAATTGAGATAAATATGCAAATCACACATCGTTTCAAATATATGTGGTCATTTTGACCTCGTAAGGTCAATTCACAGACGAAAACGATATTTGTCAACACGGATTGCGAAATATGCGTCAAATATGGATTCCGAATATGGATAGTCAACCTTCAAATCTGATGTGTCTCGATTAGATAACGGATATTAGGTGGTGGATGAAATAGGCACGAGACACCGGAAATTACATGTTGCGTTTCTTAGCACCCTTTGTATTTAACATATTTTGACCTTTTGTTTACAACCAATGAATATTTATGCAATAAGTTCAACCAGTCTTTGCTTTCCAAAGGTATGGATGGAGCGACCGGACTTAGGACCTGAGTACGGTGGCTGGCAAGCTATCGACTCAACACCGCAGGAGACGTCGGAGGACATCTACCGGCTGGGGCCGGCTTCACTGCGCGCCGTGCGGGAAGCCGAGCTGCAGCGACCCTATGATGTGTCCTATGTCTTCGCACAGGTCAACGCTGATAAGGTACCAATGGTTTATTTAACGATCTATGAGAGTGAAAGGAGAATAAGCTCGCACACAACTGATAGGAATGAAGCTTCTTGGTAAGAGATTAATTTCAGTCTTGAAATGTTAATCTAATTTTGTGTTTCAGGTGTTATGGAAATACTCTGGTGAAATTCAACCGTTGAAGCTAATGGCTCGCGATACGACGTCCATTGGCCAGTACATATCCACCAAAGCTATCGGGACCATGGAACGTGAAGTAAGCAATAAATTATTCTAATAACCTACAATTAAGGACAGTCCTCTGACACCTAGGATGTTGTACAAAAGAAGAATATATTGCTTTTTGGCCTTGTTGCAGTTTATCATCAACATAGCTGGGCGCTTGAATGAAATTTGCTTTTTAAATCTTACAGGCGCTTGATTTATGGTTAATCTAACGTTGGTCTAATATTGATTCCAGGATATTACAGACACATATAAATATCCTGAACGGACTTGGGAGGAGAGGGAGACGATGGAGAAGGCTCTTCGAAAATCTGAAAGTATTTTCGCAAGATATTACCTCAATGATGCATTCAACGATGTACTTTTCGACTTCGAATTGAGAGACGACATCAAAATTGGCCAAGATTTTAGTGTCGTAAGTATTTTTAGTTTTGATAATAATACACGCGTTATAGCTAGTTTCCTGTTTACTCCAACCTCCGTTTTTTTCGTTGATATGAAATAAAAAAGAATGATCAAAAACCCAATGAAATTTGACTTCGAGGAGATCAATAAAAAATAATTTTCCTTTGACTCTACAACTTATAATTGCAGGTGCTGCACATAAACAATCGTTCGATGGTGACCCCGCACCAGGTGAAGGGTGTCCTCAGAGTGGACACGGTGACGTACACCGGGAGAACAGGAGATGGAGTCAAGAGGAAGGAGTTTGAATTCAACTTGTCGCCTGAGGCTAAAGAAATAGTGACGTTGAAGGTCACTTTCGATGATTACTTTAAGAAGCTTGTAGATCAGGTTAGTATTTCTTATACTGTGACAATATTTCGATGTTTAAAAACAAGACTGAAGAATGCTTGTCGAAGAAAATTTGGTAATTGCTCATATGGCCAAATGGGATCTTGAAATTTCTGCTTTGAGACAATTTTATGTCTGGGATACATTACTCACGTTACGAAAGAAAAAAATTTAAATAATTCTAGAGTAAGGAATAATATTTTACATAATGTTTTTATTTTAATCCAGGCCTCCTTCAACATCGCCTGCTTAGCAACAATAGTCGATAAGCAGTTCGACTATTTCGCACAAGATGACTTCAGAGTACGAAACCCCGACATAAAAATTGAGATTGATGGAAAACCGATCTCTCATCAAGAGATGAACGTGACCGTTAAGGTCGAAAATCCTCTGCCGATACCGCTAAAGAACGGAAAGTTCTACATACAAGGCCCCGGATTAGACGAACAGCTTAAAATTGAGTTGAATGAGGTAAATTGAACTATTTTTAGCACAGTTTATCTGACAACGTTAATAAGTTGGATTAAGTAGAATTAGTGTTAGCAGACCCTTTTGAGAGATGGTTAATCTCTACATACATAGTTTCCTATGTTTATAATTGCAAAATTGCAGGAATTGCAGGTTATTTAAAAGTTTTGGACACAATTTTGTGTGATGATTTTCTACCAATACTGGAAAATTAATTAATTAATCTTTTTAATTATATTTGATCCAACAAACTAATTTATAATAAAAATTACAATTGTTAGGTACCAATAAAATTATGTTTTCCTACAGAATGTGGCACCGGGTGAATTCGCGACAGCTCAGTTCATGCTGACACCGCCGTGGGGCGGCCGCCATCAGATATCCGCCAAGTTCACGTCCAAGGAGATACGAGATATTGACGGCTTCAAAACTTTCATAGTCGCGGCACCGGCGGAACTGAACGGAGTGTCTTCAGTTTAAACCAATCTTTATAAAACTAGAAAAGAACCTAAGATTTTTTACCTTCAAATTCAGCTCATATCTTGAGATTGTGACAAATTTGGTTTGGTAGGTTCCAAACTTGTTTTTTAAACACTGACTAACTGCCGTTACTTACTGTCATCTCTTTGACAAAGGTTTAAAATAATATGTAACAATTTTGCATGTTGTTATACTTATGTTACGGCAGTGGAGCAAAGTTGAAATCCTATCTAAATTAAAAGAAAGGCTACTCTTTCTTGTTCTAACCAAATAAGAGTTATAAGAACTAGTTGAAAATAGTGTTATGAAAAATCGAAGTAGGGAATAAGTTTGTCCTTATTTCCTATTTTGATGGTATGTATGTGTATTTTAGCAGTGGTTATGATTTCAATGTCAGCTAATTCTCAGTAATTTAGTTTTTAATGTAAATCCGTCTTATATCGCAAAAGGCCAGCCACACATATTCTATTTTCTTATGTTTTTTAATTCGTTTTCAAAATTCGAGATCCTGAATGCTAAATGCAAAGCAGTGCATAATATCTAATAAGGCTTCGTTTATTCGTTGGTTCGTTTTCCGAATGTGTTTGGCTGCCCTTGATCATTTCAACCTTGTAAATAACATTTAGTTTTTAAGACATTATTTATATAAATGTATGTTTGTCTGTACTGAATTTTCTCTTCGAGTTAATTTTACAACGTAGCTTGTATAAAAAATCGATATTAAAAATTATAATTTCCTAAAAAGTATTATATGTTATATTTAACTAAATTGTGTTTCAATTAATTACCCTTTCTTTTTTATTGAATTAGGTCCTTTATTTGTTTAAATAAGCGGCGGAACGTCAGGATCGTCAACAAAGTCTTCTGACGGTTTCTTTTCGTCTAATATAAGTCTTGAATCAATGTAGGTAGGGTTTGACTTTTTAGTTATTTTAGTAAAGTCAAGAACACTGTCAGCCGGTCCAATCTCCAGAAATTCCCTTTTACTCTGTCCTGAATTAGCGGTTTGCTTTCCATTGTCTTTGTCTCCTCGAGATTTCAACTTTGAATTCAGCGCCATCTTTGTTTTCATTGTGCCATTAACTTTGGGCATTGTAATCACCAAGTGGCCAGTTGTTTGTGAACGTTCAGCTGTAGAATTGGTAGTTTCAATTTCTTCTGGTAGATGGAGTTGAAATATTTTCCCCTTGATAGTGACTCGTACGTAATTCGTTTGCACATCAATGTCAAGAAAGCTACTATCTAAATATTTGTACACGGCCAAATCTAATACGAATTTATTAGGCTCATCTTCACTAAACAAGAATTTTATTTTAGCTTGATTTATGTTAAAGGGTCGGCCATCTGGAGCAAACAACTTTATAGGTCTTTTTTCTTCTTTTTTCTCAGGTTCCTCACTCTTTAGTTTTAGTTGCCGCATGTGTTCTATTTCATACCTTACTTCGGGTGCGTGTTCACATTTTTCAGCCCAAAACTTTTTGTTTCTCTCTTCTGGATCCAAGTCCTTGTATTCGTTTTCCCATTTATTTGTTATATCATTTTCTAGTCTCACCTTTTGCTTTTGTCGTTGGCATAGATAATTTTGTTGTTCGAATAAAATATCCGATCTGATAATTGGAAGGTTTTGTAGCGCCATAATACGGTTTGATCGATCGATTTCAACTCCATCTAGAGTAGTGAGCTGGGGTAAAGTTCCAATAACGAAATCGCGGTAATTATCGTAATCAGTACAAGGATTTCCAGTCAAATATAAATTCTGAAGGTTGTAATTCCCGACTAGAGATTCGACGCTGACAATTTTGCCGATAAAATTAAGAGTTAAGTCCAGTTTATTTAAAGATTCACATCTGTCCAGATTTTCTATAATTTCAATATTATTGAGCGCTAAATTGAGATACTGAAGATGTTTCAGTTTGTTTAGGTTTTCTATTTTAGCGATTAAATTGCTTTGTAGGAGTAATATCTTTAGTTTTGGACACCAGTGTTGAATATACTCAATTTTCTCAATGTTTTCTTGGTGCAGTGATATTTCTTCCAGAGGAGCCAGCAGTCGGTCGTGATGTTCCGCTTTCTTACGCACCATTTCCACAGTTATTTTCACCATTGTTGCTAAAGTTTATATTCCGCAGTTCACTTTGGTTTCTGAATCGCTTTTGATGTTTATTGACGTTATGATATATTGAAATAACAGTATCATAGCAACGGTTGTCATAAGTAATGCAGGTTAAAAATTCTAATCTAATAGGCCAAGATCCCGCGACGTTTTTATCTTCGTAATAGTATAAAACCTGCAAGTTTCCCTGTTTACGTGCCCTGTATAGATAGAGATAACCGCCGGGTACGGAGTCTGGGTAGCGGTTGCTTTCGGAGATATCAGCCAGGAAAGTTGGAAAAATTACCTTAACCTTACTTACGTTAAAGTATAAAGGTCTATTTTTATATATGTTGTTACTGAGAATTTTAGAAGTCTCCTCCTCCATTGACGGACACTTTGGACGGTTGCTTCCCTGAGCCAGACACGCAAAACTCTAATTATGATAAGCGCCTACTAAATATAAAGAGCACACGAATAATAAAACACGGAAGTCTGAATTTTTACTAATTTAACTATAAAAACAAAACCAGTAATTTCCAATGTATTTTTAGTTGTTTTATCAATCATAATAACTCTATTTTATACTAATTAAAATTATATTTTATTGAACTTTTACCGCCATCTGTAAGAAAGTTATAAAACCAAAAATATACGTAAGTTACGGTAAATGCGATAAATTCAGTCATTATTAATAATTACCAAAACTAATTTTGAGTAGTATTGAAAGTGATAAATCTATCATTGTGGCGGCCGTTGTGACTCTGTGGTACTTAACGTCTGCAGACGCGTCCGACTCCTATGCAATTGTTAGCGGTCTTTGAGGCACAGATGAAACAGATTTGGCGCGGACGTTAGAGGACCCTAAAAATCAATATCTAATTTTAAACACTTAATATGAAATAAACAATTTCGACCGCTTTTTAACCGACTTCCAACAGAAGGAGGTTATCAAGTCAATGAGTTTTTTTTGTATGTACAAGAATTACGCAGCGAGTTCTGATCCGATTTACGTGATTCTTTTTTTTGTTTGATTCAAAATAGCTGCCATTTGGTCCCATTTTTATATATAAAAAAACCATAAAGCAGTTTTTTGATTATTTCTAATAAACAAAAAAAATAAGATTTAATTGCAGTGATACGGACGTAAATTTCTAGTATAGATCAAACCTATTTAGACATAGATAATGACAAATATAAAAAAAATGACAAGACGAAATTATTTTCATGTTTATAGAGATAGAAGTATTATTTGGTGTTATGATGGAAGATAATTGTTTTACATGTAGTAAAAGTTATGGACCAATTATATTATTCTCTGACGAAACTTTGAATAGATGTAAAACTTTTTTAAAAGCAAGAAAAAAACATAATCTTAAATATAAAGACATTATTTTGCCGAGTAACATAGGCTATGTTATTGAATTCCACGCGGACGAAGTCGCGCACAACAGCTAGTCACCGATAAACCTGAATTTTAAGTCTACTTCTAGTAACTATTAAAACGATTGAAAACTAAATTAAAATCACGATTACCGTAACATGTATGATAAGAATGATAAATTTGACAATTCATTCGACATTTTAGTAAGGATGCGTTGTGTATAATCGGTTAGAATACATTTCGATATTCGATACTAGTTTATATAGAACTTGATATCGTTTATTAAGGGACTATTGTTTTTTACTTATAAAACAAAAAACGAAATAGTTTTTTCCTGTTTCTCTTTCATTCAACAAAACGTAAGAAAGAATAAATTTTAAATAAAAAATCAAGGTGTATACAGAAAAATACAAAATTTGAAATTAATGTACTGTTTTTAATAACAGTTATTGTCACTATCTATGATAACAATTTTATTCAAAATAAATATTAACACCTAAATTATAATATTACGTTATTTTGTTGTTTTAATTTTATTACAATATCGATTTTCGAAACTTCTTGATTGATCGTTATTCCCATAAGTTTCTTCACTATGTGTCAATTTCAAACTTGTTAGGGATGGGCACAATATGTCACTTTAGAGAAAAGAGTGATTACATATATATTTTCGTCTTGGCGATATATATAAACCATTTTATCAGTAGGTTCACTAAACATTTTGAAATAAACTTAAAAAAATAAGACCATTTACAATTTAACAAGGGTTTTTAAATGGTTTGCTATACATCATTACGTTTTAGGTGACATTCATATATAAGGCTCGAATTATCTACATTGTTATTTAGTGCCTGTAGCACTGCCATAGCTGCAGTTAGTATGCGAATATTTTTGCCTACGGCCTTACGTGCCGATATGATATATATTTTTAAAATATATATATAAATTTTTTAACTCACTTGCTCACTTCCCATCTCTAAAACTTATCATCTTTAAACGGAAAAGCGACGGTCCCTGCGTAGACTTAAGTAAGTACGGACTACTGAATACAGTAAGATATTTTTTTTATTAAGACACGTGTATTTCGAGTTCTATTTATCAAGCTGCGATGAAATTTGGTAGTGTACATTTTTGTAATATGAAGAAACTAAAAAAGGTCACGTTGTGTGTATTTTTGTTACTTACTTACGTAAACAGCGAAGTATGTCCAGATAATATTACATAACTCGGACTAAACACAACTTTTTTGCGATTTTCATTGACAAATCAACCTTGAAAAAATTTTTAAGCGATCCGATTTAGGACTGAGTGCGACAATATGTGTGTAAACACGTAATTAGCACTTATTAGTATTTACTTAGGAGCCGTCGATTTCTGGTTTTATAACTTTCTAACAGATGGCGGTAAAAGTGCAAAAAAATAGATTTATTATATTGATAAAACATATAGAAATAAATTGGAAATTAATGACTGATTTTTTACTTTATATTACAGTTACTTTTACGTAAAATGTTTGTAGTTATCTTAAAAAATAGTTTTACGTATCTTTGCTAATTATTTCCTGTAGGAGATCAGGTTTGGCGTGTCAGTCTGAGGAAAGCAACCTTCCAAAGTCTTCGTCAATGGAGGAGGAGACTTCTAAAATTATCCCGAACAACATATATGAAAATAGAGCTTTATACTTTAACGTAAATGAGGTCCCATTTTTTCCAACTTTGCAAACTGATATCTCCCAAACCAACCGCAGCCAGAACTCCATAGTCCGTGGTTATCTTTATCTGTATAGTACACGTAAACAGAGAAACTTCCAAGTTTTATACTTTAACGAAGGTCTGGCGATCGCTACAGACGGGGCTATAATATTGTTTATGATTTGAAAAAAAATCGAGTAAGTTTATTAGAAAATTCTTGTTTGAAACTCTAGCAGTTTATTGTTTTACAACTTACATTATAATATCTTGTTGAAAAGGTACAAAATAATCAGAGAGTCGATTTCAATAAATGTGTAAATTCAGTAACAGAAGTACTATTTGTGTAAATATAGGATAGATGTAGAATGGGGTGGGCAGGTGACGGAGGGGAGGGGAGCGGAGGGCAACGATAGAATCTGTAAGATGTCCGGCGCGGCTATCTCCCGATCTCGGAGGTCGGTAATCCGTCATTTAACATTCCAGCACAGCAGTGGCAGCGAAGCCGCTCAACTCGACCGTACTAAATTAATATCGCCCTGCCGTAGCGGGTATTAAAATATTTTAAACGACGCCATTTATAATATGACGTTCAGATATCAAGTCGCGAGAGCGCAACATATTTTATTCCACGAAACTGCCAAAAGACAATGAGGATGAAGGATTACTATCATCAACGATTCGTTTTATTGTTATTGTTCGGGGTCGGTTCGCGGGATGGGGAAAAAACTGAGTCGTGGAAAAAACGAGACACGTCGAGATGAAATAAGGCATGACAGAGGGAAAGACGGTGTTATTAGTGAGCGAGGCGAGGCGCCCCGCGGTCTGCGTGTGTTTAGGCCGTGGGCCGCGCCGGGGCGCTGCGGGGCGCTGCGGGGCGCTGCGGGGCGCCGCCGCACACACCCGCAGCGCACACTTATTGAAAGCGCCCAATTTAACATTTTGTTGTTTAAACAAACACCCAGCCGTAAGTGGCCTACGAGATTATTGAAAATAAATTCATAATTTATTAACTTGAATTAATATAGTCAAATATAATCGTGCGATGTAATGTGTCCGCATTCTAATGTTGGCTCCGGTATGCGCGTTAAAATGTTTCTGTCAGACCATAGACATTTTTATGTTCGAAGCGTTATCTTATCAACAGATGGCGCTACATGTCGTTTTAGTTAGAAATACAAATCAAAAAAGGTCATTTGAAAAACACACTACGTTTTCTTTTGCTAATCGCTTGAGTAAATCATTTTATAGTTTCCGAACGATTTGTTTCGGTAAACATGGATAGCGCTAATCGTGACAGAAATCTTTACGATACTTTGGCGATCTTTTTGCGGTCCGCTAGGTAGCCGCCGCCGCTACCGCCGCCGCCGGCTCCGGGCGCGGGCAGAGCGTCCCAGTGGCTGCACGCGAAAGTGTCAGGCCAAGTCAAAACAACCGTCGTCACTCCGACACTATGGTACCAGAAAAAAACGTTTTCTTATAAGTAGTCGCTGCTGCGTTCCACTTATTTCTTATCTTGTGTTAAATTGCCGTGCTAATAAGATGTGATTTATCCGTTTTATTCGCGTATTTTTATTTCTTAGTAACTTAATACTTCGTAATATCTGCGGGAATATGAAACGAGTTTTTTCTTACGTTTATTCGCGTTACTTGTGGGAACTGTTGGAACAGTATCTTGCAATTAGCGTGCGGTATGTGTTAATTTCTAATTATGTGCTACGGATTAAAACTTAGTATTTGAGAATTATATTTTTCTTTTGTTATTCGTCTATTCTTTAGTCGCTACATTTTCAAGTGTTAAAATCTTTATTTTTAATCTCGTCTTCAAGTATTAATAAAATTACGTAAAGTACAAATTCTGAGATTTTTAATTAGCTGAATGTTCGAAGCTCATACATATTCATACATAACATGAGTTACCGGTCTTACCCGAACGTAGAAAATGTCGATGATTGACAGTTGACGATCAACGTTCGACATTTGAATCACAATGTTTGACAATTAACTCAAAATGTTCGATTTTCAACACTATCGCCTCACTTCGAGCATAAAATTTTCGGCGTTCGATGTTCAAATCTTCCATTTTAGTATACGATGTTCGCTGTTCGAATTTCGAACGTTCGACGTTCGGTTGTCGGAGCGTGAGGTGCAATCTGGTCGCGGCATCGGAGCACGCGTGCAATCAACGATTCGTTTCGGCGGCGCGGAGCACTCTCACGTAAATAATTACCGTCGGAGTTCAAATTACAAGGCGCGCGGGCTCCGTGCTCCGAGCCTACTCATCAAACCGCCGCCTCACAGCTTCCTCAGCAAACCTAGCGCACCTCGAAGACAATTGATAGTCATTGGAATGCTTGTTTCATTGTTGGAAATACGAGTATACTATAATAGAACTTAACATCATGTTGATTCGGAATTAATTTGATTTGTTTATTGAGATTTAAAAAATATATTGTAATTTATGATAGTATGTCGTTGTAAATTGTTGGTTAATTCGTACAACGGACGGAAGGACGTTAATGAGGTCGATTTATTAGTGCAACCATCATCAACGTCTATGTGATTGTAATTAGCGGGCGCGGGGTAGCGGGGACACGGGAGAAGGGGGGATGTGAGGTCTAAGCGATAAATTATTCACTCGCCGCCGCAGTACTAATTTCGATGCCGACAAATTTTCCACAAGCGCAATTTTAATGCCTTTCAAATAATGTCTGTAGGCGACGCTAAATGATAAATCGTCGAGGGAACGCCCTCGAGACGAGTTTAGTGTAAACGAGCGAGGCTCTCTCTCGTCCGGCGACCGTAGAAGGGAGACAGAGGCGTCTGCTGAAAAAGGAATGTGTTAGATGAGCGCGAGATGGTGTTGAGGTAATAACAGGGCCGGACTCGCCTTTGTGCCGCCGCCGCCGCCGCCGCCGCCGCCGCCGCCGCCGAATATTATCTATGGACTGCAATTTGAATACGGTCCAGGCCGCGAAATAGTTTTCAATTTTGTATCAGATCAGGATCGTTAGGGCCTACGTTATTATGAGAGTTATTCGTTTCTTACGAACCATCAGTTAATAACATGAGAATAAAGAGATTAGTGAGAAGAAAAGGAAATGATGATGATGATGAATTTACATTAAAGCGGCGTTGATGTAGTTAATGTGGATTTTCACAATAATACGGCAGGAAATTCGTATGACATAAGACATTTAGTAAAGCTCCATCAACAGTCCAAGAGAGATTTGACGAGTTAAAATGATTATTTTGAGATAATTTTGCGGTGTTTTAATTATTACTGCATGCACTTTGATATTCGTATACACATTAGCTGAAGAATGCAACGTTTGTAAGTTATACAAACAAGTTAATTGTATTTATTTAAATTCGTGGTGCAGCCGCGACCGGAGCCGGGGTTCATGAATAGTCATGTCGGCTCCAAGCGGACTGCATCGTCACTCCAGATTGGGCCTCCGAAAACAACACGTTTTATGCTAATACAGGGCTCTGCCACCCCCCTTTTGTGCTCAACGGATCGGAATTAATGTGTTACCGTTTGCCTTTAGTCGTGCTATTGTATCCATGTTTGAAATGCATAGTAAAAAGAATATTAACGTAACTTTTTTACGCTATGGAATAAAGATGGAAAGAAAACACAAGAAAATAATAATTCGATAAAAATTTATAACAATCTTTCCATTAATTTTACAATCTTTTATAAGTAATTGAATGATTACGTTTTTTTTTTTAATTTCATCATCACATACTCTATGCAGAAAAAAGTCACTTAACATCTAGTTGCTTTCTGTCTATTTATAAACTCTTTAGTAAAGGTCTTAAGGCTAAACGGACGCTAAAAAAGAGTTTACCATATGCATAATTTGTCTGCAATACGCTAGTAATTCAACAAGAAATAATATTACCATAATAAGGTATGGTAGGCAAGGTATAGGGGGCGGGGATCTGTCTATCAATGATAATAGACTGGTATTGTTCGCGTGGTGGGCGTGAGGCCGTGAGGCTATGAGCCTGTGACCACCGACCTCACAAACACGTGTTTGTTTTCGGCAGTCTAATGTGACAGCTACCTATTGTTTTTCAACATTCCGATTCAATATAAACTTATAATCATTGAAATATATTATACTAGCTGTTGTGCGCGACCTCGTCCGCGTGGAATTGAATAATATGGACTATGTTACTCGGGGATAATGTAGCTTTCTAATGGTGAAAGAATTTTTGAAATCGGCCCAGTAGTTTTTGAGTTATTTCAATACAAACAAAAATACAAAGTTTCTCTCTTTATAATATTAGTATAGATTCAACTCAACTTCGTCAGAATGGCTGTCGTATTTCCAATTCTGAAAAGTGTCTATTGTAGTTTTTCATACTCGTCTACTTACATATATCTTTGTTTAAGTTATCAAAACTCTAGTTTGCGTTGACATATGTAGGTTGTTGATAACTTTAAGAATCGTTTGAAATATTTGCTTAAATAACGAAATTGGAGTACCTATGGAATTGGTGTGATATTTAAGTATTAACCGACTTCCAACAGAAGGAGGTTTAGTTATCAAGTCAATGAGTGTTTTTGTGTAAATTGGACTATTTTTTTTTTTAATACTCCCTCAATACAATTGTAACTAAAACAATTTGTTTCAGCTACATTTGTTGATACATTCCATTATTTGTTTCAAACAAATAAAGCAATCACAACACGGCATTAAAATATGAGCAGCACATGGTCGCAGATTGCGTCGCAAATCTTGCATTGTTCGAGCTCATTACGAGAATGATTTGATAGCGGGAGCCACATAATCCGATCGGTTACAGCTCGCCCGCCGCACTCACAATACGCGGACCGAATGTTTATTTGCACAAGATATTTAGCCACTTCCCCACCGGATTAGCCGCGGACTGAGGGGTGAGTCGAGACTCGGGCTAATGGTAGGGGCGGGCCCCGAGCCCCAATACGCATGCAATAATTGTGTGACTTACGAGGGATTTAAAGTAACACTAACTAGACGCAACTTACTATTGTAACTTCGAATTGTTTGTCTCTCAGCCCCAAGATGCGTTTGTGTCACGTTTTTCGATTCAAAATAATGATTTATTTTCAACGAATTGTATTTTTTTGGTATCACATAAATTCAATGCAGTGTTAGGATGGAGATATATGTATAGTTAAAAACTTCAAGTACGATACTCTGACTTTTAACTCGTTCAAAGAAAAGTTAGTTATAATCCTTACACAGTATAAAACAATAACGCTTTTTTATATTTGTCCCTGTATATGCTTGAATCTTTAAAACTACGCAACGGATTATGATGCGGTTTTTAATAGATAGAGTGATTCATAAGGAAGGTTTTCATGTATAATACATTCACAATATAGTAGAGTAATACTGATAATTCAGAAGTTTTTAATATGATGTCGTAAATTAACACATTTTTAGCGCTTAAATTGCAAACGCTGTATTAGTATCAGTATTAGTATTTAGTATCAGCATTATACCGATTTGCACCAGGGTGAAGCCGGGGCGGGTCGCTAGTAAACAATAAAATATGTTTAAATACTTAAATACTTATAAAAACAAAGACCAATGTAAGACATTGGCAAAGCGATACCTAGGATCTTAAGTCCGGAAATGATACAGCTTTTAGACGGGCACGGCTCGCCCGTCGTGGTCTGACAAGAGGACCATAAATAAACCAAATTGTTCGACCATACAATGTTCCTAAACAACATTAAGGAACGAATGTTTGAATTGTCACTTTGTCACCATGTTCGGGTGAAAGAATCGCCGCTGGAGACTGGGTCGGTGTTGCACGGGGCGCCCACCAGGGGTCGCTCTATCCCGTTTGTCTCCTTTAACATTATCTTGAAACGTCTTTTGCATTATAAATAAGCGTTGACAAGGATTTCATTTTGGCGTTATCTTCGAAAATTTAACTAAGAGAACAAGACTTGTGGCTAATTAATAACGTTCGTTATGATTGGATTGAACATACGAGTAGGGTTGAAATCAATATTTTTTTTTAAATAACAAATTAAAGTAAATCAATGAACAGTTAATAAGAAATAATAAGTATTGTCGGCAGCTGTAACGTAGCGGTGTCATGCGAAAAGTCCACTTTATTATTCTATTATTTAATTTGTAGTCGCATTGTGAGGATGGTTGCCATTGATCGGCTCATGTTTCCGTATTTACCATTTACATGCGGAATCCGGACAGAAGTCAAGTTTTGACAGTGTCAACATGTCACTGTGACAATGCACGTCACACGTCAGCCGCTGTCAGTCGGAGCATGAGAAGCGGGCGCGGGATAGTGGGACCATGTCCATTTAATTTTACGGATAAATTGTTGAGAGACTAAAAATTTACATCAACCCTAGGAAACAAATAAGTACTTAACTTGTTTAAAGTCTAAAGACTCAAGTTTCATTTGTAGGCAAATAATAAAAAAATAGGTAAGTACATTACTTCTGTCTCAGACAAATAAGTATATCATGGGCCCAAATAATTTCTGATCTGTTCTGTTATAATTAATTGTAACTCTATCAAAATTAATAGACTCATCCTGTACCCAAATTGTTTTCAGTAAACTTATTAACGTTTAACTAAACTAACATAACCGCTCTACAACTGACGAATCAAAGGAATATTTCAAAGTTCGGACTATCCTTCCATCTTCTTTATTACTGGTGAACGCAGGATACTCTAGGGACGAGAGTTCGATGTAAACGGTTCAAAAGAAACGTTGGTAGGAACAAATTCGAGTTGTTTAGCGGATGAGGGATCGCTCTCCTGACGCACGTTACATTCGTTACGGGGAATACCGGCAGCTTAAGTGCTTTCAGATTAATTGTTGCCGCCGCACCGCGCCGCTCGACTCACATTGTACTTAATACGAATTCGAAAAAAATATTGTAAACGTACGTTCCAACAGTATATCCATGGTTACATGATATGAATTAAGACTTGATTACTTTTATTTCAGCTTTATTCCTTACTAAGTTGCCGATATTTCTCATTATCCTAAGATTTTTCTTATAGTTTATCGTTTCGGCTCCAAAATGTTCTCTCCTTTCCGTCTTGTTTGTTTTTATTTGTATCTTATTGTTGAAGACAAAGGTGTTCTTTGTCAGGAAAACATCTTAAATCTTAAACGTTACAAATCGGCTATTTAATTCTCACTTTAGCTTCACATTGAAACCTAATTTAGTTCATAAATGAGAATTAAATAAAAAAATACCAAATCGTTACTTCAATTCGTCATAATTTACGATGTGTGTATAACTTACGAATAGTCAAAATATGATTTGAATAGCATTTTGTTGTATTGTATGAACTCACACCCGATAGTTGGATACAAAAGCTAGACGGGACCAGTCCGCAAACAAGCCCGGGGCGACAAGGCGACACAATGCGAGATTAATGGCCCCCTTTTTGTTATCACTCGATGCTCTTTACGTGTTTTGTGGTCTCAGTTCACGGCACATAAAGCTGATTAAACATCGATGAGCGTTAAATCAGCGCATAATGATAATATAATGACAACAAAAACATACGAATAGCGAGTCATTATTGCTTTGAACAACAAAAATTGAGAAAAAATTAAACAAATTGGCCATGGCTAATATTACGCTAAAGTTTCACCTAATAATTAAACAAATTAAACAATAGAAAATAATCATTCGATACGGTATAATAAACGGACTTTTGACACATTTCTTGGCTGAATTACAAGAACTAAACTAGTTTTAGGCTGAAAGAAATGGAAGAATCCCAATCCACAAGGACCACAAGTCAAGTATACTTATTTTTGCGTTAACTGAGGTAAAGATCCTCTAGTTTCACTTGTCTAAAGGTTTGTCTTTTGCTCTTGCATCATTAACTGTACCTTTATATCTTGTTTTAAAGGTGATAAGTACTACAAGGTATTTACGTATTTTTATAAACAATTAACGATGTCCCTTAAAAATAATTGATGGCCACGGAACATTGATGCGTGTGCGCCTCGTAAAATAGAAGTGTGCTGTGATGTAGGCATCCACATAAAACTTAGATGTCGCGTA
>QDHC01002768.1:2167070-2272999 GCA_013186455.1 Papilio dardanus tibullus | reverse complement strand
CCAGTGGTTTAGGCTGTGCGTTGATATCTATCTATGTCAGTCAGTCACGTTAGAGTTTTATATATATAGATTTATAGATATACTTTAATTGTAACATTCTCAGTATTAATTGTTGATTTTATTTCTATCCGACTCGTAAAACGTAGCAACTGTCAGAATATTACTAAATAGTAATAACATGAGTATTTACAAATACTAGTCTATAATTTTGTTTAGAAAACTAATAAGTGAATTTGATTTTTGATTGAAAGTTGAATCTTTATAATTTTTAAAACATATCCGAATAATAAAATAGTGAGGCACTATCTATTGCCTCACTATTCAGTTCTCTGTGAAACTGATACTAATGTCAGGCTAGTTTAAAAAGTAACCTGCTTTATAGATACATGTGTTATCAGGTGTGTCATCGCGGCAGAGCTCGCCGGCGTCGCTTAGTTCAGCGGCGTCGAGCTGCCGCAGCCCGGCGCCGGACGAAGACGTTGACGTAGACGTGGAGCAGTGCTCGGACGGCGAGCGAGATGCCTCCGACCACGCCGCGCCTTCCCCCGCACCTTCCTCAGGTACGTTCAGCTGCTTCAAGAAGAACGAACGACTTGCAGTCTCGTGCCTGACGAGGATTTGTAAATATTTAAGACGAGACTTTACAAACAAATCTGCAGCAACATTGACGACACATACAATTTCCTTCCCCCCCCGTAACATTGGCGTTTGCCGATCGCCTAGGACCTAGGACATCGAACTGCAATCAACGTCAATTATTTAGCGATTTCAGAGTATTAAGATCAAGTTTTACTTTTATTTTGATAGCATTTAAATTCTTTTTAATATAATTTTGTATATTTTAGTCATTTTCAAGTTTATTAGCTGATTATGCAGCTGTTTTTTTTCTTCAATGATTTGAGTTAGTTAATCAGGTGTAAGAGTTTTTCCTATTGCACATTTTAATGATTTCCTCAAGTCTGAACAAATGTTTGTTATTAACACGAAGACATATTGCTGTAATTATACTTTTGACACACAATACCTTTGCAACTATCGCGAGGTAAAAAGTAAATTGAAGTCATAATTACTGACTGGATGATTATCATAATAAATAAACTTTCTCATACATAGCGTTCTCACATCGGCTGCACGTGAGCCGGGTAATGCCGGGTCTCATTGTACCACTAATAACTAATAACTGTTTCATATAACTGTCTTCATAAAGGTTACGCTATGACTATAGCATAACTAACATAACGGTAAGAACATAGTTATTATAACGCAGTTAACCTATGCAAAATATGATAACTGTTTCTTATATCTATACTTTTGATCTCTATAAATTGCAATAGATTTAAAATGGTAACATTTAATTTGTTCACAAA
The DNA here is from genome assembly GCA_013186455.1 of Papilio dardanus tibullus. Classification (NCBI taxonomy): domain Eukaryota; kingdom Metazoa; phylum Arthropoda; class Insecta; order Lepidoptera; family Papilionidae; genus Papilio; species Papilio dardanus. Next base: position 2,271,632 of record QDHC01002768.1, on the reverse strand, counting down.
GTAATATACTTGCAGAATTAGGCGAGAGAGACACACCGTCTCCGGCGCGACCTCTGCCGGCAACTTCCTGCAACTGCGAGGAGCTACTATCTGTAGACTGTCAGCTCGAGACCAAGGAGCTATGGGACAAGTTCCACGACCTCGGCACAGAGATGATCATCACAAAGACTGGCAGGTAAGAAAAAGTTGGCATTATTTTTAAAGTGGTAAAATTTTAGTAGAAAAATAAAGTTGACGTCAGGAGAAGAGAAAATTCTTCAAGCATTCCAATTAGATTTAAAAGTAACTTTGGGTAGTAAACTTGGTGAAACACAAAAGCGGTTAAAGAAGCGGCGAGCTCACAACTTATTTGCGTCTAATTACGCCGAGTCTCATCTTCCGAAACTTAATCTTTCACTTCGCTGAAATCGCCGAGGAATTAATTCACTCTACGATCGCCCTCCGAAAAAGGGGTTCAGCGGAATGGATTCATCAGGCAAAGTGGCCAATTTCGGAATAATTACTTCGCGAACCCGCTCGTCCTTCAACCCTTTAACGAGATAAATTAAAAGTACATTTTTTTCCGTGTCCCGTCCCGCGTAACTCCGGGCAATAAATTAACAAAGCCCCAAAGACAACAAACGGCGTAGGGGGAGGGGAAGATGTTTTTATAGTCACGCAGAGAGGTTTATCTAAATAATTGCGCAGTCGGTGGCGGCGAGCGGAAAATTGGCATTCTGCGGAGAGGGTCCGCTGCCTGCTGCACTCCCTCAACTCTACCGACCCTCTTTACAAAGCGAACACAACATTGACATTTACGCTAAATCGACCCTAAGTATTACAACGTTATGTTTATCAATTGTTCAAAATTGTAATTAATTATAAACGATCGTTAAATAATTTTAGTTTTCATATTAACAGAGTTTGAACGTAGCATTTAATTATCTTCACACGTTACAAAAAGGTTTCCATTTAGCAATTAAAATTAAAATTACATCTAAAAAGACGTAATGACTAAAATTAATTTTGTAAAATTTATCAAAATATTCCTAAAAGATATCCGTGATGTTATCCGTTAGAATTATTTTATTCTTTTACGTATCAATTTAAAAACAAATGTATAAAATAACCTTTATTTTTGTTAAAATTTATGATTTGTTTGCGTGTTGACGTTCTATTCTACCTTCAGACAGACTGTGGTGATATAATGAAAGAAAAAAAAACGTAATTACTTGATGTCCTTTGATAATTGCAAATGTCCAAAGAATTAATCGTTGTTTGTGTTGAAAATAGTATACCTAAGGTTTAGTTTTCATTGTAAACAGTTATAAACAAAACTAATTTTGTAACTGTTAAACAACATGTATTATTGATCGTAGCAGTTTATCTAAAATTATTATATGGACTTTTCATGGGTTTTGTTAAAGAAGTCAAAGCTTCACTCAAATACCTCATTCTCAATTACCTTTTTCTTAGTACCTTAACAACGTCTGCAAACTAATCCATGTAACACCTAAATCTTTTGTTTAATGTTTGATACAAGGGTAATTTCAATTTAAAATACCCGAACACTTGTAATCGACATATTAGTCCCGTGTCAAGAGAACAGAGCCCAGTCAATCGCAACAAGTAAACTTATTCTAAATCACTGCGCTAGGATGTTGTCCCCGGGGAAATGTCTCTATTCCAAACACTACGACTCACACGTTTTGATACGTTTATCAAATCGTATCAGTTTTTGGTCCTCACACGACATGGCCATGACACAGAGTAAAATATTAAGATTGTATTAATTTTGTTTGAATGTTTATATCATTGAATGACGATCAACAAAATTGACTATAAAATAGCGACAAGATTACCATCACAGTGAAATTTAGTTAATACTACAATAGCATTGTGTGCGATTTTTATTGGTAAAACACGGTATGCATTTAGCATATTTTGGTAAGGTTTATTTCAATGTAATCGGGCTTGGAAACCTTACAGGTGCCCTAAATAAAGGACATCCTGTGTGCGGGGCTTTATGCTTACATGACTCATTGAAAACCATCGAAATGTTACTTTTGTTTTGTTACATTACAATTTTCTTTAAAATCGTGAGTGAAACAATTAAATTAGACTCAGTTTGGAATAATAATACCAATAACAATAATAAAATAACAACGTATTTAAATAAATTCTTAACACAATATTTCTAAAAGTATCAAAATTACACGATCGCCACATAAAAACGTAAACAAGAGATAAATCAAGGCGTCCAATCAAAATGGGATATCAGGGACAAATTTTATTGTAGGGTGGGCGGCGGAGCGTGCGTTTAAATTGCCTTACAATGCATTCTCTATTAATTTTTTGATAACTCTTTTTGGAACGAACTTTATCTCCTATACAAATTATCTATAAACTCTTGTACTAACGCCCACACTCAATACTATCCTGGTAGGATAGTATTTTAGTCGAGTAGCAAGTAGCATTTATCCGTACCCAGGATTTACTACTGTTCCGACTCGTTTAAGCCTAAACCTAAGCACTAGGATAGTAATTTAGTAACTAAACGTGTCCGAACAGCAATATTTTAGTACAGTAGATTAGTAAATCCTTTGTTCGGGTACTTGCTACTTGCCACTCGACCAAAATACTATCCTTGTGCGTACAAGGCTTAAGAAACATTAAGTGGTAACTGAGGCTCACAATTAAAGCAATTATTTAGTCGTAAAACTTGAAACTAACCAATTAACTACGTATGAATTTAGTATAATAAAACGACACTTAGGGACTGCCTAAGTAACCTTTAAACGGCTGGTACTGAGGCAGATGGACGTATAAAAAGCTTATATTTTATTGCCGGTTCTTAAATTGCTTCTTTTGAGTTAAATACAATGTTTATGAGGCGTGTATTACATTGAACAATAGAAGTGTTATTTTGCATAATCCCATCCACTGCACGCAGTTTTAATATCACTCGTTAATAGTGCTGGCTATTAAATTTAAGAATTGTGGATTGCACAATAAAAAAGGCTTAACATTTAAATTTTTTACATCTTAAAATATTAAAACATGGAAAAAATTACAATGATATTAGAATAAACGATGTCTTCATTTATATAAAACCTTAAAAAACAACATCTTTGCACGTGTTTGTGCCTAGTTTATTAGGTTATTCAATAGTGCTTCGAAGTTTAGCAATTTTAAGCGTCTATTATAAAAAAGTCTTGATGTGATAGATTATAACACTATGAAGATATGAAATCAAGTGTTATAGATAAATCTATACCGCTTTATTCCGATACGAAAATCAGCGTTGTTACTGTTGTACTTTCTACGTTTGGTACTGGTACATTCAAAAAATTCCGGAATACAGAACATCCTTGTTCCTGGTACTTCTTAAGAAACATAATTTGGTCCAATGAGATCCCTGGTCTATCTTCTTTAGTTCCGAGTGTCCTCCAGTATCTTATAATTAACAACTTATCGGTCCTCATCTATCGCAGTACTTTAAACAGTTTTTTTCGGACTAAGGGGATCAAGTTCTTATTAAAATGTCTTTGAATATATATTAAGCCAGCTACAAACGCTCAGTTTTGTGTTGTCGAGTGCAGAGATTAGCAAAACTTCACACACGTCCATTGGCACTTGTCAGTTATTCCGCTCGTTTTACATCGAAGTTAATATGAAAACATAAAGCGACCCTTTATCTTCGGACATACCGTAATACGCCTTATCTTTTTTTATTGCCCTGCAGAATCCTTTATACTCCGCTCCAGTCATGTCATATAGGGACAAGACAACTCTTTTATCGATAAAAAACATTTAATGGGTATAAAAGAAGATAATTGTTGACGATATTCTAGAGAAGCCGGGATTGGTGTTTATGTAGTGTGCGTACAACTTATTTGTTGTAATGTCTCAAGCCCTTTTCGATTATTTTTTGAGCGAATAGAAACGAAACAAAATATGACATCTTGAATAGCAAAAGTCTAATCAGTGGAATACATCGCTTGTTATACCATGCCTGATGTATATCTTAAAGCGAACTGTGAACCGATTTTCAATCGATTTGTTTACAGTCAAACATGGATGAGCGAGAATCATTCTGTAGTCTGGAGGACCACATTTATAAGCGAAAAACCTGATTAGAGAGAAACCTAAGACAGACAAATATCGCGGTCCCTTGGACTGTCGCTTATCAAGGTAAACTGTATAGGTTTTTTACTTGAATTTACCTGTGAAATATTCTTGTTTCTTATTTTATGCTAAAAACATGTGTTTCAAGTTAATTTTTAGATTTTATCGATATAAATGGTTGACGTCACTATCGCCGTCTGGTGTGCGATGTCGGTCCGTCTCGGCGTGTTTATACTTTATTTTTTTTTATTCGATTCGTCGTTTTGATTTACAAGCAGCCACTTTACTGCCAAGTGGACTTTGTTAGAGGCAACTAACTGGCGGACGATTTATGTACGGTTGACCTTTCCGGACAATGAGTCCGTCCGGCATGTTTGGAGGCTGTCATAACGAGCGCTTTTTATGTGTCGACTGTTCATCCGTTTGGTGTGACGTTTACAACAAGTTTAGAAATATTTAGGTCGTTGTGGTGTAATCGATTTGTAGAAAATGAACAAAATACAATTCTTGTTGAGAGAAATACTGTTTTGATTCGCACAATGAGATGTTTGCAAAGTCCGGACGTTTCTCTGAAAATCAGACAAATAACAAGTGAAACTACCCGTTCCCAACTTCTAGTTTGATAGCAGGTTCTTAAAAGGTGATTTTTTTTCTCGTTATAGTATCTGTAAATATCAACACAATATTAAATGTTCATGGTAGTTCGTCAAAACGGAACAAAATATTGTGTTCACATAAAAATATCTAACAACGCTTTTCACTTTTTAACGATTTAAAAATTTTATATCTTTCCATTTCCGTATTAAATGTATAAGTTGTGCGATTACGGACCTCGGTTATTGGCAGCATATTTAATAATATAATTTGATTATTTTACACACCGGTCTCATAAATTGTTATATGGAACATTAATTAGGGGCACCTGGCCCATCTTGGCCGCGTTCGCTCCTTTGTAACCCGTCAAAGGTGTCCGTTACAAAAATATTATAAAAAATATGACATTTAACAAATAATATTTAGTGCTGTTTGACAGTTATGGTAGGCAATGATAATAACTGATAATTATTAGTAGTTAATATGCAGGTTTTTCTCGAAGAGGGCAACAAACAGGTGTCGTGTTGTGTGAAATTGAGTAGTAACTCATTGGATTACACCATGCCTATTACGTGCGTTTGTACATTTACCTTCAATAGTTTTAACTATGTTGTTTTTGTCTGGAGATGATAACTGTAATAATAAGAGTTTATATCCCTGCCGGTACTAACACGGCGCTTTTCTATATATTGGTGAAATAATTATATCTACATTTCTTAAAGAAAATTTAATTCTATACAGCCATCATGTACCTACTTTCAATTAGTAGGCAAAAATAACCTAAGTAAGGTTCAAGTTTAACTTAAATATGATATAAAAAGGTCAAAATATACATCAATAACGATAAAACCGCGAATTCGGTCATCGGCCCAACTCGATCGACTTTAATGAATCGCAGGGTTGTGTACGATGTGGTGGGAGGTACAAGGGGGGGGGGGAGGCAAGGTAGGGTGTGGAGGGGAGGCCGACATGTGCATTAAAGTTAATTGAAATTTTCGTGGCTACGTGTTATTTGGCACTAATGCAGCTTTCAAGCGGACAACTTGGTACTCCCGCGCAACGCTTCATAATAAAGAGTTCAACGCGCGTCGCCAACTTAAAGCGTTATTTATAATTAATTTATGACAGTTTTTATTCGTTAAAAATTGATTGCGCATCAAACCCCAGAATATTATGACAGGCAAATTCGACGTTTTAAAACGTTTTTTTAATTTAAAAAAAGCTTAATCAACAAGATATTGTTTGTCTCTTATGTATGTAGATACATAATCGATATTGTTAACGTAATTACAATTAACATTTTTCAGCACATAATGTACAATAGTAGCACAATGCTTGGATCTAATTGGCACTTCGAGGTTCCCGGTCCATTGCACACAATTGTAGATGTGGTCAAGTTGTTGCTCGCAATATGGATTGCGATCCTATTACTTTATATTCATGACTTAATTGACAGTCATTAATACGCACAAGTGAACAAGTTTCTTCTTTTTGATTGTACTAAGATATTATTTTATATGTTTTTTTCATTTGTGGAAACATATTTAATGCCTTTGCAGCTACTCTATATGTATGTCCTGATATTTTCCGTACTATTTTCATGACTTAACAATACTACCAGTTTAAGAAGTTGTTTATAATACCCACAAATTATAGGTAAACATGATAATATTTTGATTTATTCGCATAACAAAACCACCATTGAGGTTTCACAATGATTAATGTAGGGACAAGACGCTACCGTGCGTCGCCTTCAGCGTCGGCGTACGCGCAACGAGCGAGTGAATTGTGGCATACAATGGCTGCGCCCACGCCGCGTCGCCTCGCCACTCTGACATCTGCTACCGTATATCAATTATTAAATAACGCGAATTTAAACCTTATCACAACAGAATAAAATGCATGAGTGGTGTTTATAGTATTTGTACAAGCTTAATATATCGCTAATTTCGTCTCTTATTGCAACCTGAAGATGACTAACATGGACGTTATTTGGCCTATCTTCACGCCTGTAGGTCTATAGATTTATAAAATTGATTAAATCTACGATACGTTGAACGAATATGGGAATATGATGAATATGAAGAGTGAATGCTTTACCCTACGGCTTCATTAGATCGATGTCAAGCAAAAAACGGCCTTACGTCAAAGCGAAATCTTCGTTTTTATTGCGAACTCGGTCTAATGAAGCCATAGGATTGAGGTATTAAGGTGAAATATTGGAGTTTTAAAAGAAGAGTATCATAATGTTTATCAACTTTATTACTGAAATACAATACACAATGTTAAATAATTAAGGTAAAAAACTTACAAAGGCCATTGAATGCAGAGAGCGACGCGCACGCGTTCGATGAAAGACTGACGGCGAGGTTTCGACGAAGATTAATTGTGTAATCATGGAGATCCGAGGGTTTCGGGAACCTCATAGAGAGCAATCATCATCTATTTTACAGCTCGTCGACAACGGATTGAAATTAGCCAGCGGCCGTGGAAATAAACAGTTATCAAATCAATATTACGTTTGAACGACTTTGATTTTCGTAATCGGTGAAAGGAGACGTCGACCACCAAGTTCGCGTCGGATACTGTCCGTGCTGGCCGGCCGGTGGTATTGTTGCTAACAAGGGGATTCTATGTGCGCTGTCGGCACAATTAGCCCGCTATTGTGCGGCGAGCGAAGTAATGCGCGGGCGCACCGTGTTGGTTTACACCCACGCCCATTGTGATCTCTGCTCGCACGTCGCACGGCTCCACGATGTTATCTCCACTATTAGCCCAACGTTCGATGTTCAAATAATCATTTAATATCCGTTAAGTTTGGAATCGACTAACCGTGATTGATTGCCTCGTATCGTTTGTATAGTAACTAATACTAGTAGCTGTTTATTCAATTCGAATGCTGTCTTAATAATAGGTCGCGTAGATAATTAATTTTATATATTAATGAATAACAACTTGCCTATTCGCGTACGAGCTTGATAGTGATTAATGTTATTGAAATCGAATTTAATTTATATACGAAATTAATTTTATACGTTTATATGATTCTAAATAGTTTTAAGATTTCAAAATTGAATACGGCTTATCGCACCGGTTTATATCGAACGTCTCTATGAATTAATTATAAATGACGTCTTCTCAGTTATAAAATTATTGCAGCCCGTTTAATTTTTCTACAGACTTGTTTATGTAGAATAACCATGATACTATTTCGAGAATTAACTTAGATCCTGATATTTATAATGAATAGTTGCAAAGCCAATCCCAAAAAATTGGAAATTTTGATCAATATAAACCGTATTTTCAGTGACTTGTGTCACCTCGTAAAACAAAAGACTGTCACTTTGGTATGTTTGGGCGACATAGTTTGCTAGACCGAGACTGTCCGTCGCACAATGCGCGTAATGAAGTGGGCTGCAGGGTCCGCGAGGTGCCGAGAGGGGGCGTGAGGGGTCGCGGGGGGCATTGTACCCAAACGAGCCATTGTGGCGTTCGCGACCCTTGGCTCGTTACTGCACGAACCGACCTTACTCTACACTCCGGAAATCTCGTTAACAATCAGAATATCTAATCTCTACATTCGTCAGGTTACTTACCTACTTCAAATGATTCTATTGCAATCATTTGTTCATTTATCCATACCAAAATATCCTATAGGTTGATATTTAGATAATGTTAAGCTACTTTTATACCAACGTTGTACTAACAAAAACTAGGTCGGGCTAAATTGATGGAATTTGTCTCTCATGTAAGGCTTCTGAATCTTGCAAAGGCATTGGCTAGCCAATATTTTGTTTAACTTTTATATTTTAATACATATTTTGGTATACAATATATTGCATAAATATAGGTCTATTTTTTACCTCTGTTTAAAATTTTATCCAGATTAGGATGGAGATAAATATTTAAATATAATTACAATAATCAATTTTTATTCGTCAGCATGTCTATTTCTTAATTAACTCTCTGCTTCATTATTGCGAACGTATGAAAGCTATAATAATACAGTTGTACCGTGACTTTTTTAATGGTAACAACTGCTACAAGTTACACCGATCCCTAAAATAACTAATACTCTCTCGCTCTCTTGTTACCAATTAGTAAGGGATAAAACGCTTAGATTTGGTCACATGGTGTGATTTTTTTCGGTTAGTATTACATGTCGGGTAGGATAAATTATATTTATGTGTATTGTGGGTGGCCGTGATACAAAAAAGTCACTCATTTGACGCGTCTCGCGGAAGTGAGGGCTGGTTAAGACTCGTTCGAGTTTATAAAACTATCAGCAGATGTGTTTAACAACTTTTTATGACTCCGTTGGTAACTTTTTATTATTTTATTAGTTGTAATTTATCTTTTTTTGTAAAAAATTAAATATTGATTAAAGGATTCCTTGTAGCGATCAAAATTATAATCTATTTAAATTCGATCAATAAATATAGAAATAAATAAACGCTATTTTGTAGGGCGCTTCAATATGAGAATCGTTTTACTTTTGGAAAACATAACCAAAAGTAACGACAATTTTCAATTACTATGGTGCAATATTAAAATTAATTCGAGTGCAGATGAACTCAAAAACTAATTTAATTTGAACGCAACCATTACTTCATATCATTCGTTGACAATTGTTATTTTAACTTATAAAACCAAATAAAGAATTTACGTAGAACGAAACGGGTAAAATAACGTAATGGTTACGCTACAAACTTTCCTTACAAAAGCGACTAATGCACCTAAATTTGATTTAGTAGCGGCCAGCAATAAAGTTATTACAATTTCCTCGCCGGGGGTGAGTTAACTCGAAAATGACTCCCGTTAGTATCAAACCACCTTTAACAACCTTCATCGTTCACCGACATTTTGTCTAATTAAGTTATTTTGAGGGCGATAGTCATTTGTCAATATTTGGTTCTTGAAGATAATATTAATGATTAGCATCGATAACCTTTTAATGTTAAGTTATAGTCGAACTTTAACGGTAACAAGAAATATATGACGAAAACCATTTTCGTGTAAAAACTTAAATACAACAATTCCTTTGATATCCCCGCTAATAAATAATTACTTTGGATAAATATGTAATCGAGCTCAGTTTAATGTCTGATGCAAAAAAACTTTATGAAAAATATATTTTTAAAGTGAATGAAGTTGTTCAGTAATTATTGCATCATAAATGTATTCAATATCTTTATTATGCTTGTAATATAACTTCAAAGAATTCATTAAATTATCTTTATAACTATACCTTATCTTTACGAGTGTGTAATTAGTAGCACTTATACATATATTATTATTTAATTAAGCTCCGTCACTGTTAGGGCGGCGGTGACGTCACACGGCGCGTCACGTCACGCGAGCCGCTCGTCAGCCGTGTCTGATGCGACTTCCTTACAACTCACTCAGGGACAGACATGCCTGTTTAATGCCGACTGACATGCCATACCCAAATCCTCACTACCAACTTTTATTATATTCATAAGTTAGGTTGCCAGTAATAATTTTATAATATCTTTACCTACATAGCTTGACATTAGAATAGTGTCTAGGTATGTTTGCAGTTTTTAGTCATCTCTATACAGACACAAACACACTGTTATTCTGTGGAGTCGAGCTATATGCGTGTCTTATATTGTTGCGTTGTAAGGACAGCAAAGACGGGCAGGAACATTTATCTACTCGGTGTGTTGTGGCGGCGCTCGGAGCCGGGTAGGTATGGAACATATGACGTGAAAGTTCACGTAGCGACCCCCGCGCACCCGAGCGAGAGGCAGCTAGAGAGGGTGCATGGGAGCGAGCGGGACGCGAGACGCGCCGCGGCGGTTTCGTACATCGCCACCCGTCCGCGCCCGTAAGCTCGTAATTTGCCTTTCTATTAGAGCGAGGGCGTGAAAAAAGGAAAGCGTTTACGGCCCGCTTAATGGGAGCGAGAGGGAAGAAATATGGCCACCCTCCGAGAGAAGGGAAAATTTTCGGTTTTCACTGAGTTTTTGCGGAGATGTGCACAACGCGGAGTGCGAGGAGGACGGCGATGTTTGCGGAACCGCTCCCCCGAATAATTAGCGGAAGTCGTGGCTTAGTTTTCCCCCGCGCCAGGGCCGCGGGAAGGGAGTTCCTCTATTTGTCGTTTAAGAGTTAATCGGCGGAGCGATTCGTCACCCCCGGGAGAGCGCCGCCGCCGGCGATATTATATCTTTATTATGAGAGTAGTGAACCCGCCGGCCGCCCCGGCTGATTAACGAAATCGTGATTATTGATAACTTTGTTTGGTGAAGTGTGAGCGGGCGCGCGTACGGGACCTCTACATTTATTATGTCAGTTGTCTCGCGCCACCGCGCCACCGCGCCGCCGGGTATCGATAGCCCCGATGTAATATCGTAGTTAGTTCAACGATAAAGCTATTTGTCTCTGATTCTTCGGCTGTCAAAACATATTGAATATATTAAGACTGCTGTGTATTTGATTTCTGAATAAACCTTGTTTATGAAATTGAGCTACGCTTTTCAATATGAAAATGTGTCGCTACCAAGGTTCAGAGTAATTTATAATGTAAGCTACACAGTACAAGTTATATGACATATTGCAAATCGATTACCAGGATATCATAACATTTGGATAGAGTTAAACATATGTTTGTCATTGGAGCGTCTTTGTTTATTTTGTATGGGTTGTGTTGTAGGGTGTGATTAGTGCGGCGAGTGACAAATGCAGCAGTGTGGCTCGTGTGCCGCCTGTCAATTAGACATAATAGTTCCATGCGACATATGCTCGGCGAGAGAATTGCCCTCACTACTTGGGTTCCTGTTATGTTCCTTAAGTTTAAAGAGAAAGTATGACCAGTACTATGGTCTTTTCTGTACCATAATGTTTGACATCAATCATCTAGATTTAATCAATACACCTACTGGGTGGCCAAGTTGATTGAATATTTAATGTCCCAAGTATGACAAAGATACTAACGTACCCTTTAAACATATTAGTTTCGATAACATGCCGTATGCTCATATGAAATCGATTTCCAATCCCTAGGCTTCATTAGATCGCGATCGCGATATAAAGAGATTTTGCTTCGGCATAAGTCTGTTTTTATCGTGAACTCGGTCTAATGTAGCCGTAGTGTAAGAGAGAAATAGTTTCGTGCGTTATCCGCGTGTCGCTGCGGTGCCAATCGGCAGCAAATGAGCGATGACGGTAATTAAAACGGATCGCCTTACCGAATCAATAAGCGGGTACGATAAGCCAATTAATTGCACATGCGTCCGCTCCCAGAGGTGTGCTACTGCGCTGCACATTCAATCGACATACGTAGGTACGACGCATAGGAAATTACTGCCGTTTAATTAAACGAGTTAATTTATACTGTGGCAGCGAATTGACAATTTTAGGAAACGATATACAAACAAAATGTACACGTCTAATATTAAACGCAACCAACAATTCTACTATTTCAGTGATCTATAAAAGAGTAGCTGTTGCTCAGAACTTCGTCTGCATGGAATAAAAAAATGTAGCCAATGTTACTCGAAGATCGCGTAACTTTCTATTGGTGACAGAATTTTTGAAATCTGTCTCTTAATTTTTCACTTATTTCAATACATACAAAAATACAAATCTTTCCTCTTTATAATATTAGTATAGACTATCTGTTGCGCGCGACTTCGTTCGCGTAGAATTAAATAATAATATAGCCTATGTTACTCGGGGATAATGTAGCCAGCCCAGTAGTTCTTGAGTTATTTCAATACAAACAAAAATACAAAGTTTCTCTCTTTATAATATTAGTATAGATATAAATTGGCTTTGCAGTGTTTCATTTTCTCTGCTTAGATATATTTGCACGTCGTGTGTGGCAATGAATGGGTTTCAACTATTTACAGGTTTTAAATTTTCAGTCGTTATTCTGTCTCCGCGGGGGTCTTCTGAGAAGGCGACCTGCAGACCTTACCATTAGTTATATCACAATGGTCTTGTTGTGGTTGATGAAAAGATGTGATATTTAACAATATATTTTTTTTTGCAAAATTATCTGCAACATTAGCAAGTGTTCCACATTTCCTGTTATGCAAGTGATTAATGTACTCGTATTTTGTTTATTTTGTAAATATTTTTGTAGTTCGCAAAGCATTGAATATTAACGCACCATAGGTTCTTGATTGTTCATATTGATAGTACCAACAGAAATTAATTAATATGAAAGGGATAATGTACAGACGATTTTGAACCATTTTACATAAGTCGAAACTCTTTTAGGATTTTAATTTCATATACTGATGTTATTCATACATAAAATAAATAACATAAATAAACGTGAGCCATACTCCTGTAACAAATATGATGAGACAGGCATCAAAAATTGATTTCTGTTCAGAAAACTGTTATATTTTTTACCCAATGCCAGTATAGCAGGAATCACCTGCGCTAAATTCGTATTCGCGGGCAGGTCGTGTGTGGCATTGGCCACAATGGTGTTTGGCTTGGCATTCGTCACGGGGCGCCGCGGGCGGGGACGGCGAGGGCCGGGGGGCGAAGGCTCGTGATTGATGGCGTAGCCTCCGCGCAGCCCGGCCCGACACTCATCATGCGCAGTGAATAATACCACGTCTAAAAATGTCTTACGTACGCCTTTATGTTGGTATGAATTCTACTTGAATATGTTCTCGTTAAGTTATTGCTTTTATTCTGCTATTATTAATCAGCTATAACGAATGTATTTTGCGTATTTTAATAAGTAAATATTTTTCTTGTTGTACTTATGTTGACGATGTGACCAATGATGAATTATCGAAGATACAAACTGTTACGTGCAAATTAAAACTTAATAACTAAATTATTATAATATCATCCAAAACCAGTAGTAAAATAACAAAAACGTTCGATAGAAAGACCCTCCACGTAAATAATAGAAGGGTCATAGATTATCCCGTAACATAATACGCGCTCCGATGGTTCCGATATCTACCAAATAATCATAATCTCCGGCGGTCTTCGTAAATAAAAATTATTTCATATCGGGACAGGTGCGGACTCGGGTTACCTCGGAATGATTTACATTTGGCCCAAATAGAACGTTTGAACATCGAACAGGTGAATGCTCTATTGGGGATTTTGACGTCTTGATATTATCTTGTTCTGTTGCTTGCGACTGGTAGCTTAAAACATATGATTAGACAAGGAACATTGGTTACTAATCATTATTTTTTATTGTATTAGGTTGTTAACATATCGGAAGCGGTTGATAAAGCTTGATTACAAAATATTTTGATGTATTACAAGACTCCAAAATAAGGACGAACAAAAATTACAATTAAACATATTAGGAAGCTGAGGATTTGAAAAATAAAGTTTTAAAAATCTAAATACAAAAAAAACGTTTTCTATTCGTGTTGAAATGAGCTTAGTGGCGCTAGCGTCGTGTTTTTATTGTACCATAATAAAGTATAATTAGTAAAGGCCTAATTAACTATGAGTTTGACGATAAGTTCTTATGGTGTCGCGTGCGGGCACTACGCAGCATTAATACAGATAAGAACACATTTTTTAATGTTTAATACAAAAATTATCTAATCTCACATCGATGGTGTAAACATTATTAATTTTCAACCATAAACAAAGATGTAGTTTTATTTTATTTCGTAAAACAAGTTAAATAACATGTAGAGAGATAATGATTTTAACAGCTAAGGGGAATGGTGAAAATAATTCGTAAAGTATGTTAAGTATACATACTTATAATAGAGGAGGATCCTGGAAGCGGCAGACCTCAGTTAAATTCTAATGATTTATTTATATACGATTAGATAGGACTCGTATGTACTGTAAGCGAACGGGCATTAGTTATCCTGTCCATTTGGGCAGTTTCGCGCAATCACGCGCTAAAGTTGCAGTAAATATTACTGAAGTTAACTTACATTCACAAAGCTGATTTTCACATATGACGCTCAAGGGACTATGACAATACTCCCTGCAAGCAGTCGGACACTTTGAGGCAAACGGCCTACCAGACACTTTAAATGTCCCCGATCTATATATATCTAATGATCTATAATGAAAGTTAATAGAAATTGAAATCTGCAAGATAAAAAGTAACTTAGATATTGTAACCTGCAACATAGAGCATTAAAATACAAAGTTGCAATGCGGTGTCAACGTACAAGGCATTAATTGAAGCACGCACGTTTCCTCATGGCTTATTGTAATTGTGACGTCAGCATACATTCTAGCTACTAGCTCTAGGTAAACATACATCTCGTTTACTTTTTCTATATCATTGTAATATGATATTATTGCAATGTTAATACGACCCTGGTTTTAGTTAGATTTTATTAAAGAAATCTTAACAGACTTGCGAATAGTTTTTTTTTAGTTTCATTCAAATTTAACGTACCTACCTACTTAGTGTTGACTCTTGAACGGTACTTAATAGGCCGCATCTATGTTTCTAGGATTGTAAAAAAATTGGTTACAAGATAATGTAAAGCTATTAAAAGTTGATCGTATCTATCGGAATTGAGCAATTAATATTTTTTTATGTCTCAAAGTCACGGATTACAAGTGGACATCCCAGTTGTCACCAGCCGCTGCCGGGTCTTATCGGCGACAGATCACAAACCCTTTAAAATCAACTGGAATTCGAATTAGATCTTCCAATAGTTCGTACACAACTTAAGCATTGTATTTCCAACCTTATTAATTACAAATTAAGGATTATTTTCGTAGTATATGTTTGAAGTATTGGTTTATGCGTGAAGCGTCAGTTCGGCCGCGCGTGTCAAGTTGGTCGTTTTGTCCTCGTCGCCTAATCCCGCGCTTAGCTAACCGTTTTGACAAGATTTCAGATGTACCGATAACGTAATGCCATTCCACTACTTAAGTTTTTTTTTTAAATTTTGTAACTTACAAAATTGTTAATCACTTTTTAAAAGTTTCCTCGCCGCGTGTGACTGTATGTATAACATACTATAAAGGTATGGTGTTTTAAATTTGTTGTACGTTAGTAATACTATGTTAAACCTAGGGTTAAACTTGTGTAAAAAGGTTAGAAAAGGAAATCCTGAAGAAAACCTTTTTAGTTATGATAAGTATTATATTCCTAATATTGATAAAAGGATTATGATCGATCGTCAAGTTTTAAACATGTTAAGATGGCTTCGTACGTGACGCTTCCAATTGCAGGCTCGATAACATCTCCGGCTCGGGTCAAAGGCACCGACCTCACAGTGACAGCTCACCACAATACCTCCGTTTAACACGCTCGTCGCATTTGGACGATCCCATGACAGCTTCGTCTGACGTCGCGTTAAGATTCGTTTTGGGCGTCGTGTGAACTCACCTTTACAATCCGGACAATGAGCTGATCATCGGAACGTGGCTTAGTTTGATGGTAGCCACGTCACTAGAGATTGATAGAATTTTAACAGCGTGTTATAAAACTCCGAAGAATCGAATATAATACGGTAAAGGTTAGCCATGAAACAAGGTTATAAAGAGAAGCGAGATGGTAAATAGAAATTTTGAGACATCAACGAAATTTTGCGTTCAAGATTTAGCTGTTTGTAATAAAACGTACTTTATAACGCCTTCAAGCCTTGTTTAAACGTTATATGCACCTCAACCATGACTCAGCTGTTCACTGGCGGACAAACACGTAGTAAGTCTTCTTAGAACAAGCTGAAGCCGACGTCCGAGGAGCTTATTTGTAAGGCGCAAGTTTGAACGTAGATGGCGACGGCGGCTGAATGAGCAATGAGCGAGGGTTGGGGCGGCGCGGCGTGCGCGAGGCGTGTCCGCGCTTCATCGATCGCAGCCTCCGACGCTCCTCGACGACGTCTGCTCCCCGCTCGCCACCCTGCAGCCGCTCGCCGCGCCCCGCGCACCACCCCGCTCACGTTAGCGCCCCGACCGACTGCATTTACCACCCGCCTCCCCTCTCATATCCCCACCTACCTGTCCACCGTCTATTCTAACCCTCAACATATTCCTGCATTTTTTTCCAAACAAAACAAAATGAAACTTGTGATAAATACTGAAAATAAAAAAATATACCATCCAAAGCTTGATGAATTACAGATTTCTTACTTCTCAAGTCACAGGATATAAACACCATTGTTAGCAAATCGATTTTGTCGATTATTCAGAGCCGAAAACTAGAACATTATTATATTAATAAAATACCACTTCGTTCGATTATGTTGGTAGCATTTCGAAGCTCAATCAGAGTGGTATAATTAAAGCAGTTTAAATCACTTCGCGAGCGACCTGTAAATGTTGTTTGTGCTCATTAAAAACGGAATTACATTATAAATTTTACGTGCGTACGATGTAGCCGCGTTAATGCTTGAGGTATTACCAAACATTGTGTTACTATTACCATGGAATGTTGACTACAAAACGAACTGCTGCGCTATAGAGTTATTGTCTTAATAAAAAATAGATTTATACGCTTTTGTAATACACATTTGAATAATTAACATTTTTATATCTAAGGGATCGTGGTTGTGTAATCATAAAATTTCTCGCGATAAACATAATAGAGCTAGATCACTAGTAGTAGAGTAGATAGGTAGCGCTATTGATTGCTTAAACTAAGAATAAGTTAACATTAACTATTACAAGCTAAAACTTGTGATCAAGATGAGACGAATTAATTTACGCCACTGATTATTGGCTTCGAGTTAAGCAGTTATAATGCAATTGCTTTGCAAACCCTACCTTCAATTCAGTTTTCATGCTATTTATATAGGTGTATGCAAAGAAATTGCATTTTTAATTGCCTTAGTTGCAGTGCTTTGGATACGACCTATAAATAAATCGAGTGTCACGTCACATATTGCTCTGGTATGTGTTACAAGAAGTTTAATTTGGATGTATGTAGATAGAACGACGCGGGCAGGACATTAGTGGTCTAAATTAAATTTGTCGGATGTCGGCGCGGCGCCGGGACTGGCCATCGATCATCAGTAATGGCGCACTAACGACCTCTACCGCTCGTGAGGTTCAACTCCGCACACATCCGTACCTTCGTTCAGATTGCATTCGAGAATAATCACTCTATTGGCGATCTAAAATTACTCGTATTTGTTATCAAGTATCCATTTCGACTACCGACTTCGCACTTCGCTTTCAGCTTTGGTTAATTTTGTCCTCGATAGTTCAAGAACATAACTGTCAATTCTTGTCAAATACTAAAGCCTATGTTCATTATCACCGTAAAGTTCAACAAAAGTACATAATATATTGTAACAATAGTTGTACCTTTCTATGAGGCAGTAATAGTAGTGTTGTGCATGCGATGAGGTTGCAATTTTCAACGAATTCAATAACCGTGACCAGGTGATGTACTCACAAACGAGCTGCAAGACAAACTGGCCGAGTGAGACGCTAATTGCATCAACAGCTGACTGCAACTAAGTGCAGATATCAATCTTAACTCACTTAACTTGTACCTTGTAGCTAACAAAATGCTCCACGCTTATAATTAGGTAAAATACTGAGAAGAAAAATATCGTAATATCATCGCGGTAAAGCTTGTAATGTATAATTAAACTATAATTAGAGAATATAAACTCAAAGCGTTGAAGAAAGAGAAAATTGTTTCTTTACGCGTAATTGACTTTTTTTAGTGTAGTTTTGAATATGAAACTATTATTCATCATCATCGTTTCATCACCAGCTCACTATGCGTCCCACCGAGGGGCGCGGAGCCTACCCTAAGGGGAGCCTACCCTAGGCCATAGACAACCACGCTGGCCCAGTGCGGGTTGGTCGGCTTCACACATATTTTTGAATTTCTTTTCCGATATGTGCAGGTTGCATCACGATGTTTTCCTTCACCGTAAGTACGTCGAGTAAATTAGAGTTAATTTTATTGTCCGACAAAGTGGAACATCAATTTTCATTAAACATTTTTGTCTTAAATTTTTACAATCTGAAGTGTATGTCAATATCCTTTTAAAAGGTATTTATGAACAGTTTAAGCTTTCAATAGGGCGTCAGTAAATTTCGTAAATGGTCATTTCACCGCGACACAATCGTAAAACGAGGCGGCGTTTTATTTCGCTTATTATAATTTTATCGATTTAAATTACACGTTTACAGCATATTAAAGTTTAAGTGTTGTTTTATCTACGTATATAGATATGTAACATTTAAAATACACTCAAATGGAATAACAAAACACTTCTATATCCTCAGATTAACAACCAATTACAATTGTCACTTGTTATTGGACTTTTAGTATACTCTTAAGTGTTCCTACGTTTACATGAAGTTTATTACTACATATTAATAGAAGAACTAATTTTATTAAAATAATTATCATAAAATGCAAAGGTCTTAATGAATACAGTATCTGTGGCCTCGCTAATGTAACGATTGTCCGCGATAACATCGGACAACTCCTGTCTACGTTGATGTGATAATTACACCCGCCGACAGTACCCACACAATTTCACCGCATATATTTTATACGACGTCAATTTCAATAAAACTCTACGCGATTTCAAGGAAGTGATTAACGCACATGTTCCCCTTATCGACGTTCTCCCGTTTCCCGAACAATTATTATTATCTCCGGCGAAATTGACGCAATCAATCTAAAATTACTTCTATATAGTAAACGCTCCTAAATTAATACAGTTGTTTAAAGTAAATTTAGGCTTAATTTAGTCGGGGTAAAGTTTAAAATAGCTTGTGATGTAATAAAGGGTTAAGATAGAAGCAAAAAGGTCGAGACGGGGCGGTCATTAGCGAAATGAAGCCATTAAGAGCGTGTAAAACAGTTAATTAAAGCGGCGTAATCTCGTCTCGAGGAGTCGCCGGCTCTCACGCGGCCGCCATCGACTCCCCACTCGCTAATGATGATAAAATATAATTCGATACAACCGAAGATGCTTGAAATATGTATTTTCATTTTCTCTACACCTGTTTGTCGGCACCGATGTATTAAATTTAGCCAATTTGTCGGTAATGACTGTATGTAAACTTGTGACGGTACCGGGAATCAAGTTCCTTGAGTCGAAATAAAGTTGTTAAGTTGGCAAAAGTTATCTAACAGTGCACTCCCGTGACACTGTCTACAGTGTGGTCCTGGAGTAAGACTAAATCGAGATTTATATTACATCAACATTTTAAAACAATTTTTTTAAGTGTAAAACTAAAGTTTTAAATTTATTATTGTTAAAACAATTCTTGAATGAAACGAGAATACTAAAAATACATTTATTTAATATACAAAAAATGCACATGTCATGTATGATTGACATTTGTGAAGTGTTGATTGATATTTTCAACATTTCAACGCTTATTTTTCGCAACGAAATCATTTATTTCATTACGTCCACATAAATCTTAGCTCGTTAGAAACCTATATTATTTATTTATGCATTGCAATTCATCGATTAGTGACATTTAGCAGCTGAAGACTTAATATAGGCTCCCGTGTCCCGATGCAATTTGTCTCCGTTTGTTTCTATTACGTTGGCATGTTTTTCTTTTAATTTATTAAAGCATTACGGTGGCATGTTAGTTCAGAATGTTACGCTTGTAAACAATTCCTCAACTTCACCGCAATTAATGATTTTTAATAATATCATTGTAAAAAATGTGAGAAATCTTCATACTATTAGTTTTATGTCTAATATTTCTTGTTTTGTTGAGAATAGCAGTTTTATAATTACGCTTCTAGCTATAATCGTCTGAAAGATAGTCACCTTCGCGTATTTGTATAACCTATTTTGAAATGCGTAAGAAATCAACAATCTGTATTTCTGAAAAATGTGGTTACCAATATACAGACAAGAGCAATTTCGCAATACTTTTTTTAGTGCCGTGAGGATCTATTTTGCGTAAATCATTCTAAAAATATGCACATATCGGTACAAATATTTTGAGGTCATCTTTTGACTATATAAAATTAAAACTGTTACGATACTTGTGCTAACAATATTACAGAAAACATAATTCTAGGTTAATATTCCGATAGCGCCAAGTTTGAAACGATACTAGGTACAGGAATGCGTTGTTCGCATTTTATTGCCGACGCTATCTGATTCGTTCAAAGTTACGCCGTCAAATTCGAACATAAGCCGTATGATTTATTGCGCTGAATGTTGCTTATTAACAATAGGCCGTACGGGTTAAGGTTTACGAGGAGCTGCCACCGGAAGTATAAACCGACCCCGCCGCGCCGCGCCGGCTACGTCGCTTCCACTATAAACAATTAAAGAGCACCTTGTTAATGTTAACTGCTTTATAATAGCTGCTTGACGTTAATTAGCTTCATCCATTGGTCTTGATGTTTTGGAAATATGTTTGAATATTTTTGATTACAGGAATATTTAGTGACCCACATTTTTAAAAGTATCTGGCAGGTTTAAAATGATAGTCTGGCAATTCAGTAGAAGCTACAAATTACGGTTTGTTTAAATTTTTCTCATATATCCCAGATCGAAGTACATTCATAATATGTATTCCTAGGCTTTTGTAACTTTAAAGCGCCGAATATAATTTGTCAAGTTACATTTTTTTTCTCGTGGCTATCTTTTCAGCGCTACTTGTAGAATTTTATTACAGTGTTAATAACACTATGCACATAAATGAGTGCTTGTAATATGCCGCCATTATACTAAGGTTGCATTTTTTAAATGTTGAACAAGCGAAGTGTAAATAAGCCGTTTTCTGTCCGTAATATTTTATTAGAATTTATCGACTTGTGGAGCGGTGCTAAAACGTCAATGTATTTGTTGAATTTATGATGTTTTGGTTGACGGTGAATGTCCTGCAAGAATGAAACTTGGCAATTTGTTTTTTGATGCTTGTTTTATTTTTAATTTAATATCGACCTTCCGCCCTAGGCTTACAAGTGCGATGTAATAAAAATAATTATTTAAACAATGCTCATATTAATTAATATTTGCAAAATCCGCAAAAAAAAAATATGATTTTTAATTATTTTTTTATTACTTTTTACTGCCTAAAGAAGTGCGATAAAACGAAGGCCATACAAAAAATAACGGGATATAAAATAATTAAGAGGCATATTAAAACAATTTAAGCGGATTAATTCAATTCAATTATTTTCGTATCTCAACTTGTTTCACTAAGTTGAGCTTCCTTATACTTTAATCTGTTGGCAAATAGTTTTACTCGAGGTTTATTGTAACAGAGTTTATACATATTAAATAAATATTCTTAAATACTATACTTACATTTTATTTAACTATTGCTTATTGGACCAAATGACGGTTAATTTTGGACCAAATGATGAATGTGGAAAACTAATGACGTTTATTTTTGAACCATGGAAGCAAAGCAAATATTATGCTATCTGACCTCTAAAATACCATTCGTTGGATAACTAGGTAGAAAATGTTTACAATCTCATAGGCGTTGAGGTCAGAATCGCTAGCATGTTTACTCGTTCCACAACTAGTTTGCTTGACTACCAGGTTACAAGTTCAATGTCGTTATAATTAAATATTTCTCGCTCAACAACGATCTGGAAGCAAAAACTTGTGTATATTTTTAATTAGCGCCGAGTCGTGGTAACTATGGCGCTAGTGAGGCGCCCCGCGGCGTTGCCACTTTACGCACGTTGCACTCGCCTCGTTAACAAAATGTCACTTTTCTTCTATATTTATGTCTCCATTATTTTTCATATGTAACTACATAGTAAAATATATATTTGCTGATAGCTGTTACTTTGTGGTGATGTATTAGGCGACAGAAAATGATGCATGTTGGATACTTGTAAAATATTAAACATGTCCGAGTTAACTATCTTCTTGTACAAGAGTATTTAACGGAACGCGTGACGCGATGGTTGTTTTAGTTAGATCTTTTAAGATTTATGAGTAACTACTACATGAGCTAATATACTACAATACATTCATAACTAGTACTATCGAATGTATTACTGGGAACTGAGAAATTATATTTTGAATAATTTGTTAGTTTCCTGGCATATAATAGAGTGACTTAAACATTACGCCTTTATAAAAAGATAATTGAATAATAAAATCAAATTTTCTATATAAATAAGTTGAGCCGCTTTAATTGCTCATAGCTCGGCAGAACCCGCCGCAATGTCAACTGTCATCTGTCAGGCCGCTATTTTATTTCCCACGTTAAATTATACAAATTGACAATTGTCATGTTTTGTCGTCTCCCGGGTAATCGAGCGGAATGATCCCATCTCTTTATATTACTTTTGCAACACGATATTTAACTCATTTTCAAATTGTATTTTAATACAATCGCCATTTTCGAATACTGATATTTTATTAGGTTATATACTTAGCATTTTGGAAATAATTTTAGCTGGTATTAAAAACGTCAGCTTGTTCCCTCACCAATGTTGGCGGTAATGTAATACCCATGCCTTGTTACTGGCAACACTGTTGGCCCGAGCTGATGTTGCGATGTGTCTAATGGCGGGATTATTCTGGGGCCGGCGCGTGGCGACGTAACAAGACGAGGACGACAGACGGCTGACGCGCCACGCGGACCAAAGATTAAATACAATTTGACGCGTTGTTTTGCCAGAATATATCCGTTATATCGCCAATAAGAAGTAGCTTTAGAACCTTTGACACATATTATTTAAACAATTTCGGTATTTTTTACTTACTTTAATAAGGAGTCCTTTAGAGACCTTAATTAAGTTATTTTGCGGTCACTAAAAACAAGCTTAAACATTCTTGTCAAAATAACGATGTTTGTTGTGGAAATTTTATCGAAATTAACGTAAAGGTCATTATTGAAATTTAAGACAGATGTTTTTTTGTTTCTCAGTTCAATTCAATTCTGCGCC
The DNA here is from genome assembly GCA_013186455.1 of Papilio dardanus tibullus. Classification (NCBI taxonomy): domain Eukaryota; kingdom Metazoa; phylum Arthropoda; class Insecta; order Lepidoptera; family Papilionidae; genus Papilio; species Papilio dardanus. The sequence goes on along the minus strand of QDHC01002768.1, from coordinate 2,248,123 downwards.
TAATTGAAAGGTTATCGTTGGAATGACGCCTTGAAGTTTTAATATTTTGGATGATTAATATTGTATAATTTGTTATTATAACCACTAAGGGACAATTTGTAAAGCATATTGTCTTTAAAATGTTACATTTTTCATATTATCATTATCTCGAGTCTTAGTAGTTTTATGATCACATTTTTCGTCTTCCTTTCTATTTCTATGTTATATTACTCCTGAAAAAGGCTGGCCTGTCTGTACTGTATCCATTTTGTCATTGTCAGGATAAATTAAGATTACTCGATGCTTACTTATGTACTTTTATTTATTTTCTGCTTAAGGAGCTGACTCAAATTTATATCTTCTCTACAACAGCATATCAACTCTCAATAATTTTCAATATCACATACGGAACTATAAGCAAGCAGGACCTTTTCAAAACTTATAACCTTTGATGGCTTTTAAGATTATGAAAATATTAAAAATAAAACAATAAAAAATAGTAGCGAAATAATTGGAAGGCTATAAATATTTATCTTCGAAACAACTAATAATGATGTTCTTGATACGAGTAGAAAGTATCCAACGAATTTATTATTAAAGAATTTCATTTTTATTCATCAACGCATTCAACGCACTTTAATTAAGACTTAACATTTTATAAAAAACGCCAAACTTCTTAACATCGTTGTCAAAATGACATTGTTTGCGGCGTTGTTAAAATATTTCTTATTTTATCGAAATTGTATTAAAGGTCACAATTAACGGTGAATTTAAGTTGTTATTGTTAACACGTTAGGTCATCACCCTACTTTCTCGGTGGCTGAAGGACGATCATGTTAAAATTATCATATTATTCTTGTTTCGAAGGATAGTAAATAGTGATACTTTTTCTACTAGTAAAATTCGGGTTTTCAAAAATAAATCTATGACTAAAAATGTTCCCTAGACATCCTCACAGTGCTTTTTAGTTTGCATTATTGGTAATTCAGCGTTGTCGTAAAATATTTAACTTAATTTTTTATAGGCTATTTTTAGTTAACACAGACGAAGTTTGCGCCTTCCCTCAATGTGGTTGACCGTAATTGTAGTCTTACAACAAAAAAATATAGCTCATCCATTGTTTATGCCACTTGTGGTATCCAACAATTTTATTATTGCCAACAAAATAAGAAATGTAAACAATATACTATTATTTTTATTTACTATTATACCGATGTTTTTTATATCGGTCTATTCTGATAAGACTATTAAGATAACATTAGCATTTTTCTTTTAAGTCAACATTGAAATGCCAACACTTACTTAAAGTAAAATGTAGAAGTTGTTTTCTATGCAAATTGTTATTTCATGACCATGCATGGAGAAGACCGACAAGTTAACGGATACCATAGACATAAGTAAGACTTTTGATAGTTCAATAGAGGTCTCCTTTTATGTTGTTTTCTATGACCATATCGTTGGTTTTTGTCTTTAAGTATTCTACAAATATAGTGGAATTGTCTGAATATTAAACAATTTTTAGAAACTCATGAAATAAACCCACCTAGTTCGTCTTAGCTAATAATTTTATATCTGTCAAGTAGTGTTTATTTTTTCGCGGCAACATACTTCGCATTACTCTTTCATTGCCAGTCGTACTTGTAACTGAGAGATCGGAATTTCTGACGTATTCCGATAGAGAGATAACGCTCGGTATTTATTCAAGCTATCGACTGCATCGCGGACTTGTACTAATGAATTATGCAAATGCGGCAGTTCGCGGATAACTCTGCCGACTTTATTACAAGTGAAATGCATTAATATAGTATTGTTAACTTTATGTATGTTTAATTATTCCCTTAAACTAATGGAGCTAATTCTTTAGCGAAACGTCGAGAATGCAGCGGATGTTTTTGTTATGTTTATTTTATCCGTTTTGGGAAACAGTTTGCATTAAGGTGTTTTTTGATGAATGATGTCTATTGATAAAGAAGATTCTTTTGTATTATGTTGATCTTACACCAGTCTTATAATGGTATTTCTATGGACCTTTCGTACAGTAGCCTCGTAGAAACAACTGACATACCAACTTTTGTAAAGCTTTAGCTTCAATATTTTGACACTTGCCAACTAAAGACGAAAAAAATGAAAATAAAATTTCACAATGGATTTTTTTTACGCATTGCTTATTGTCTGGAGTAATAATTTAAAAACAACTGATTATCTTGATATTTTCGTGGTTATAAAATATAATTGAGCGTTAAAAATCCGAATACAGTTTAAGTTTGAAGCGCACACGTATTTATAATTAAGTAATTTGAAATTGTTCGGCCAAAATCATATCAATTATAAGACTTAAATACCAGCTGCAATGTTTTGTGGTATAAAATTGAGCAGTTTTTTTTTGTCGTTTTGTACAGCCCTGGTTTTAACCTATCAACACATCTAAGGCTGATTAATAAGACACCAGTGGCAGGTGCAAGTGACGTAAGTTGTATGAAATTTAATATATTTCGCGGAGTAAAAACGCTAACACGATCGTCAGCTTCGGGCATATTTATTACAAAATATGTTAGTATTAAACTTTACTGCCGCATTTTAGTTTAACAAAATTAGGACTTACTTAGTATTAAGTTAATTTCAATACATTTTAACATTTACAAATTATACTTTGTATTCAAATTAATGGAAAGAGAATTCTTTTGGATTTTATGAGGGCATCGAGTAAAAGTTATATCTTTAAAGCGTTTATCGCTGTTTGTTTATAAATGAATAACATTTTCTCTTTACAATGCGTGCATAAACAAATAGCTCCATCTCGTGTTACTTTGTAAACCTACGTTAATTATCTAACCTATTTATTTACCTATAACTTAGTCCACTTGTGTCATCTTACGTGATGATTTTGTCACCATGTTTGTTAGCGACATTCTCAGTGGTATGCAGTAATATTTATGCAGATAATATAAATAATTTATAGAAGCTGTCAGCGAGGAGCTGGTGATGGGATCGGTGGTCGATCGGGTGTCATCCTTGACGGATGCAGCTCGTTAAGGCAGACGAGGCGCATGCGCACGCGCGACATTCGCCCCTGCGCGCGTTGCGCAGTGCGGACCGCAGTTATTGTCCACTGAGATCCCCCGCGCACGATACCCGACCATTCAAACACACACCTTAATACGATTTATTTATGGTATGTGCTTAACTCCGGACCCGGGTTTATCGTTACCTTCGCGCTCGACCTCCGAGAATTTTATAGATCTCATGTATTTATTATTATCATACCGGTGTTATAGGAAGGTTGACACTGCGCCCGTGTTTTATTGACGCCAATATTTCTTTCTTTCACTCCCGCGTTTTATTACTAAAGGCTTTCCGTAATAAATCCTTAACGATCGTTACGCGCCTACCGACTCTTGTATATCATTTAACATGTTTGGAAATATAATAGGAGGAACTGTAGCGTTACGAATGAGGTCCGGCCTCGTCCGGGAAGCCGGACAAATTGCCGCTTCGCCTTATCTTATCTATTAGTTGTTTGGTTATCAAAATTATGAAACCGCCGTTTAAAATGTACAAAAAAAATTGAAATTAAGAAAGGCGAAGTTATAAATGGTGGCGAGGCGATGGTATCGCTCGCGGAGGGCAGTACGGCGGGCAGGAAGCGCTCGGGCCCATTTAGGGGTGCATTAAAATCGAATACATCATATTTGTTTGATTTCCTAGTTCGCGTTTCACCCTGTAATTATACAAGTCACCGTCCGTATCCGGGATCATCGGTGCTTTCTTGTCGGTGGGCATTAATCATTTTTTTTTACTTTGAGCATATGTTTTGGTCTCGTAAAACACTTTCGAAGGTTATAAGCTTTTTGTGTCTTTACATCTAATTTGGTTTTTGGAGTCATTAGTGCGTTGAGTCATTTGCTCGGGTCAGGAGCGTGTTATAAACGAAAGTGGAATTTATGTTCGTACGTTCGTAATTTGTCGCAACAAGGTTAAACTTTCCTAGGGACGTCATAATATTTTATAACATCTATAAATCTTTTGGTGCTTTACGGCTCGGCTCATAATAAATAGTAAAAGTTTCTGTTTTTGAGTATTAAATGTAAGTGTTCAAGCGTTATAAACATTTAACTATTACAGTAACATTACTTTAGTAAGTATAACTTAAAGAACATTCAATTTGTAAGAGATCAAGTTAATACTGTTTATGTGGGTTTATAATAAATATTCAACTATGATTTACTTCTATACACAACATATTACTTATTTACTTAATGATGGAAGAAATTCCTGTGTGAAAAACGGCGACAAAAAAAAGAATTCTAGTGGGAGACCCGTATGTTGCATTGTGCTTGATTCCGTTGACCGACAGATATCCATATGACCATGTGACTCTTGTTGCAGACGCATGTTCCCGACGGTGCGCGTGTCCTTCACGGGGTGCCGCGCGGAGGCGCGCTACGCCGTGCTGCTGGACGTGGTGCCGGTGGACGGCAAGCGGTATCGCTACGCATACCACCGCTCCTCGTGGCTGGTGGCCGGCAAGGCGGACCCACCCGCCCCCGCGCGCCTCTACCCGCACCCGGACTCGCCCTACGCCGGCGATCAGCTGCGCAAGCAGGTCGTCTCCTTTGAGAAGGTCAAGCTCACCAACAACGAAATGGACAAGAATGGACAGGTCAGTGTAGTAGTAGTGTATAATCTAGAAAAACTATATCGATCATTGATTAACCGTAATAAGAAGATAAGTAGTATCGTAGCAATTACTAACTTAATTATATGCCTATAAATCATTTTATATCAATCATAATTACGTATGAAATTTTCTTATTATTGTAGGCGTTATTAACCTTGATCAGTGATCTACAGTTTTCATCGTCAACTCAAAGCATGCGTCATAGCATAATTAAACGGTCACTTTGTCAAGATGAAGCTTGTTCGATACGTCTCTCTTAAATTATTCCTAGATATGCAAATTTTCTTAAAGATAAGTAATTTTAATACAACTTTAAGCTCGATTGAAGAGATAGTAAACGCATTTTTGTAAAGGAAACTAAAGATAATTGTTCTGTTTTTCATCGGTGGCAAATTACTTATAAATTTACTGAACGATATAAAGGGATGTTTTTATTACAATCAATTTAATAATAATTAATAGTATTAATGCTAGATGCTTTTTACTTTGAATGTTATTTGACATTAATGGTCTCGATACATTGGACTACTCGTGGGTAAATCGACGCTTCTACCATAAAAGCGTATCTAATAACTAATTGCATTATAACTTTCACAATAGCGCACTTTCCAAATCGTGACATCTCCCTACATAATAATCTCGCCACAACCTTGCGTGTGGCAATTTTATAGAATTACGGGTGAAATTGTCGGCTTCGGTGGACACTTCGGGTGTCGCTGGGCGGTGACGGACGCGTTGCCGACAAATTAGTCGCACATGTCGCACAGCCGGCGGCTACCTGCGCTGGCGCAGGTGTTGCGCCGCCCTGCAAATGTCACGACGACCACACTACGCTGACCTCTCGATATATGGGCTCGATCCAGTTTATGCCTCATTAGCCGCGTATACTGTAACACTGGTTAATATTTATAGAAATAAGATTATGACATTTATGATTACGTCCAATACGTTTGATTTATGTGTTTCGTAAGCGATGAGTAATAGAAATTATTCATGTACATATAATGGTTTTATATTATCTAGGTTATTAGATGCAACCATCGAAATGGGTTTTTAAACGAACTTAATTAAAAAAAAACAATACCACTAATATATTGTAAAAGAAATTAATATTATAAAATATATTTTAATGTACAATAAACACTATTTTTTAGAAACTTAACTCATTAATAATCAAATTAAAACAAAAATTAATTATTCTCATGCTATTTAAAGAATTTAATAACCTCGCATTAGCAATAACTAATTTTCCGTCATAAAGTGTCGAAAAGGTTGCCGAATAGAGAATTTATAATTAACAATAAATGGGCAAGGTTCGTTTACTAGATTTAGTATAGAACAAGTTCACGCGAGTAGGCCGCACGCATTATACTAATTGTCCAACAAAAACTCCATGAAACCGACGAATTAATCATTACAGCTAACATAAACGAATACCAAAATAAATACCGCATTCATTAGTTGTGTAATACAATACCCTAAAACCTCATTAGTTTAGTAATACCCTATTCATGGGGGTTTCGGTCGCTACTTTGCACTGACTAAAGCCTCGTTCGCACCAGGATAGTATTTTAGTCTAGTACCAAGTATCATTTATCCGAACAAAAGATTTACTACTGTTCGGACTCGTTTAAGCCTAAATCTACGCACTAGGGTAGTAATTTAGTAACTAAACGTGTCCGAACAGCAACATTTTAGTAGAATAGATAAGTAAATCATTAGTTCGGTTACTTGCTACTTGCTACTAGACTAAAATACTATCCTGGTACACGGCTTTAGGGCCAAATCAACTTACAATATATTGTAAGCGATGATATTTTTAATTTTAATTTTAATTTACCCGTCAATAATGTGGAAATTATAATTGAAATTTCGGCTATATGCATAACTCGGTCCCTAAGATATTGAATTGGGCAACGTTTGAGAAAGATTATTTATGTTAATTACATTATTTATCCTTACATACACCTAATAATAAGGAAATATCACTCATCAAGTTAAATGTATACAAAAACTGTTGATCGGAATAAACGTGGGTGTTATTTAATGAAAATCTTTGAGAGAGTTCGAATAATATTTAAAGTTAGTCTAACCTTTTATATTAAAATGCTAATCATTTACAAATTAGTTTGAAGACTCCCCCCGTGCTCGGAGTAGTTTTATTAAATTAACATTGATTTAAGCAAGCAATCAAATATTTATTGTTAACAGCATTAAATAGAGATTTATTTTATGATCTTGTTGGAAGTTACAATATACCAAGATCTTACTACGAAGTGGATTTTAATAGTCACATGATTTATTTATGAATGCAATTGAATTATGAAGTTATATAATTTTTTAAACTAATCATATAATAATTCACATTCAAAGCTTTGAATTCCAAATGTGACAAATTGAATTTTAACAGTGGTAGAGTCCGCTTTAACATTTTGGCACGACACGGCCGGTTCGCCTGTTGAAATACCACGGCCACACTGAAGGCAGGCGTGAAATAGAAGCAATTCCGTGATTTGCTCGTCGAGTGGGGTGCCGGAGGCCTAACTTTGGTCCACTTTCTCTTCTTATAAGGAAATAATGGGTAGGAGAAGTGGATTGGCGTGGGAGGTGACGTATAGGAAGAGGGTAAGTTGTCTTCCTATGCGTCTCCTTCTCCGTTGATTAAGGGTAGACAACGCATCTGCAATTGTGGATGTCTATGGGCAGCGATCGCTTGGCTTTTTCAGCGAGCCGCTTCCTTGTTTGACAATTTGTATTATAAAAAAAGTGAAGAGTGTTCCTTAGTGTTGATTTCTCTTACTAAATCCACCTTGTTGACTCTGAGTGAAAAATAAGAGCTTCTTTACTTATATAAGTATGAGCAATACATCACAATGCCTAACAAAGTTATTAATTCGACAGTCCAACGGTAATATGCCTAACGCTGCCAATTATTGTATTAAAAGAAAGAGGGCTGACCGCCGGAATGATTGATATAAAGTGGGGCCATTTTTCATATTGTCGGGTTAAATGAAACCTAGCTAATAGTATTCGTGCGATCAGTTGAGGGTCAGAGCGGAACAGCCCACGATAACCTCCTCACGAAAGCGTTGACGGCGGTACATTGTACTGGGCAAATATACAATAATACTCTTTTTATAAGAATTTACCTAAGGTTGGCTTACTTTTTTATTTACCTAAGGTTGGTTTACTTCCTTAGGCACTTACGGTCGTATTTTCAAACGACATACAAATATTTAAGAGCGTCTAACATGATAAGTTCACGCTTAAACTCCAAATTCTACGGCAATCTCGTTTAATTTTGCCACCACTTAGATTTTTAGCGACGCTTAAATTTGAGTGGCGTTTAAAAATCCGGCCGTTAGTCCTTTAGTGGCAGAGTCAACCGTATGGCAGTCACCAGTCGTAGTTTTATAATTGATGGCTATCAAGCTTATTGATGGTACAGCTTAACGGCATATTTTACCCAAATCCTTATTTTTGACTTGAAAATATTCCCAATGTAAATCGACAACATTGTTACCTTTCGTCCCCTCCAGTAACTTGTAGCAATTTCGACGAAATGCCCAAGTCACTAAGCAAGGTGCAGTATCAAGTTTCATCAATATTTCCCAAGAAGACTGTGTTTGATATTTGCGTATTATAAATAAAAAAATGCCGTAGCATCCAGATTATTTAGTCTTCTAGACACTTGTTAATTTTATGGTAGTTTTTTATACTTACTTGGTTAGTCTTAACTTTGAATTTAACGTTATTTCATGTCATAATATGAAAAATATATATTTCATGGTCAGTGTACCGATTACAATTTTACAACTTTGAAACAAATTACTTAACTACTTAGGTTAACTACAAAGCTTATTTTTTTACACATAAAACTTTTATTACCAGTTTCCGGTAAAAATATATATTTAACACTATTTCATGTAATAAATTCTATCCGCTGTTGTAATGTTACAATTTTTCACATTGTAAGAATTGAGTAATATTTTAAGATTTAATTAGAAATTAAATTGGCATCTACTTATAATATATAATCATACTAATGTTATAATTGCGGATATTTAGATGGATGGACGGATGAATGGAAGTATGATAAGGTATCTATCTAGACGGATCTCGATGAAATGGACAAATGTAGAACATAGTTTGGAACAACACATAGGCTACTTACTAAAATTTGTCTTGCTTTCCCGCGGATGCAGTTGCGGGCCACGGCTAGTTTTAACATTATTGTTATCTAGTCTAGTTTTTGTATATTCAAATCAAATGAAAATCATTTATTCATAAAAGAAAAGGAGTACAGCGCCGTTTTTGAATGAACCTTAGGGTTAGGGGTACAAAAGAAGAAAACAGCAAATTACAAATTAGGTTCCGTCGTAGTTAAACTTATTTGACTTGAATGCAAAATTAAGAAAACTAAAACTGACATTAAAAATAAAGAACACATAATATACGAGTATATGATTGTTTTTGTAATGGAAATCCAATAAAAAGCATAAACAAGTTATGCAACAATTAAACGTGCAATTATTAATTTAATTCGTTTCAAATGTTAACTTGAAGTGCTCCGGTACGTTGTAGCGCACATTTCTAATGAATATATGTTAATTGTTGGTTATTTCGCGGCCGATACTAATGACTAACTGTTGCGATGATTTATTATAACTTTTCGACCGTTTATTAAAATAATTAAAGAACTTGAAACAACAAGGGGGCGGGGAGCATTTTTCAATTTATTATTCATGTTTGTTGATGTTTAGATATGAATATAGAACACTTCTTGCCTTGCTGATATTATCGTAAAAATTTATACGAATGCACGATTAATATTATTTGTGTTGTCGTAAAAGCTGCTAAAAGCCATGGTGAAATATCTGCAGGTTACCCAAAGTACTTTTCGATCGGCGTTATCGCTGATGGAATCGACAAAGATGTATGAAACTGACCCTGACATTCGATAAAATCATGCGATTGTCACGAGTGAGATATCGAACGTCAATGTCAGTTTCATATACGTACTTGGGTAAGCCCCCGTATATCGTCGTAATAGTTATTTACTTTGGATAAATCTCATATAACATAAATAAATATGTTACAATAATGTATGTACATAGTGTGTAAAATTCTACGGCATTATTTTATACTGAAATCGATACCAAGACACAAAACAAACAGTAAACGATATATCGGATTCGATAAAACAACATTTAACTTACAATGTAATCAAACTTGGAATAATTTTATCACATCACCGTATCGCAATTAATGCAACACGGCAATGCTCATTGAAATTAAAAGCCGTCTCGAGACTTAATGAACAATTCCGATCGTTTGTAGTTTTAATTATCGTCGTTGATATTTTCACGTCGTTAAGTCGTACCAAAGATTATAAAAACAAATAAAGGCAGGTGATCGTTGGTAGTGAATAAGTCTAGAAGTGTAATATAAATTAATTTTATCCCGTTGTTTGGCCTCCCGCGGCGTCACCGCTTACCTTACACCAATTATCGCTGGGATCGCCCCCGCACCCGCTTATGGACTCGCTTTTACCGTCGTTTTATAATCACTACATGTCATACACGTCGTATATATTTATTTATATTAATTTGATCACCTCTGATACAACCTGTTTTGATATTATGAAAGTATTTTATAATATTTGTTCAATATTATGATAATGGTTGTGTTATGTCTGTACGTCTATGAGTAATAAACTCAGGTCTTCTTTTGACTTTTATTGTACAAAGACGCATTATAGGACCGGTCACATAATTGACAACGGCTTCCAGTAGGTTTACAGAACAATAAAAAAATAGTTTTATTTGCGAAAAGGTTTTATAGCTGGATTTATGATTATATTGATTATAAGACTTATTTTTATTTAGTTAATTATGAATTTCTTGAAAGTTATTGTTTTTCTTACTGTGCGTTTCCACGACCTTCGTTTCATAGTTAAATAATTTGTTTTCTTTGATTATTACAAAAATAACTTTCCAAAACAATTTGTTGCAACGGATACTTAAGTGTGAAGTACAGAGATGTAATATGTAAGCCGGTCATTTGCAGCAATAGTAAAGTGGGCTTAATAACCCATGTTTACGTGTCATCAGGTTTTCTCCCGATTGCGATGGCAACGCCGTCTGGTGGACAGAGTCCGACAAATTACCATAATACAGGATATTGCATTTTAATATTATTTATACCTCCTGGTTCATAAACTTTATTAGCTTTCGAGTGAACAAAACAGCGCATTTTTTTTCTTTGGAGACAAGTTCATTTTACGCATGTTGTTTGTAGTACTAAAAAATTACCAAGACATTACAGTCAACAAAACAAACCGAGTTACCTTGAACCTTACGAGTTAAATTGTTTGTCTTGAATTAACTTAGATTGTCTCTTATCTATATCCTAACTACAATGAACACTCCAAACCTTGCAGAATATATTTTATAATGGTATAAAACTATATACAATCTTGAAGGATGTTATCGTTGGTTGATTCAAGTTATATTTTATAACAATGTATCGTTACGAACAAAAGTGTGTAAAGACGGAGTTGCTCGGCGGTACCTTGCAACACAAACACGCTTAACGGCTGTTAATACATTGTGGGAAGAGGATCCCATGAATTATTTTTATGTCATAATAAGGGCAATCGGATGGGATACTGTGGGGCCGCGGCGGAAGCGGCCGGTGCTCATTTACTGGGGTGACCAAATGTTTGAATATTCCTCGGTATAATGAACTTAATATATGGCGAGGGTTAATTTTTAATAAGAAATTAAAAATGAAAGACGTGGGGTTAATTTATAATTACTGAACTAAACAGTGCGTATTGTAAACGCTTAGAAGTGCTATCATAAAATATACTCAAGATTCTATACTAGGCAAATAGCAGAACAAATTTTAATGTACTTAACTATAACTGATAAAGAAACTTGCTAAACATTAATTTGTAAGTTATTTTGAAAAGGACATTAAAATATCCGCTATCCCTTGTACCGTGTGGCTACAGTAGTGTTTGCGCTCAGTTATGTTCAGTGGTTTTATTGCTTATAATTGATCATTTACTTGCGATCGAGAGCGTTGCTTTTAGTTTTTATAAGGCCGCAGACTGATCGTACAGCCGCTCGTTACCATAGTAACGGCCGTACACCTGGAAACCCTATAAAACGTACTCCGCCATAATTATGATCAAGACGTTCTGTACGCTGTATTACAGATTAATGATAAAAACGATATTTTAAAGACAAATTGATTGTAATATTGAAAATATGAACTTTATAATATTTTTTTAATGATTGAATTTCTTCAACACGGTTTAAATGGTATGTTATTTTCTCGTCTTTTAAAAATGATCTACACTAAAGGTTCATGTTCCTAAAATGCATTATAATATTTAGAAAATGTGGTTAGACATTTAGTAAGAAATAAAATCCTTCATTACATATAACATGAAATAATATTTACAAACATCAGTCACAAGTTGTACACTATACGACTCACAATAACTGACTCGATGCACAAACTGGATAATTTCAAGTATTTACTGAACATTCATGATCTCATAGCAAGCTTTGTTATTAGTCGGACGAGAGTATTGCGGCGGATGACTCCTAATCATAGGGCTAGGGTCTAAGAAAACGTACTAATTTGCGGTTGTTTTTATGCTACATACCAGTGGCGAAGCGTCCATACAACACGATTCCTACCGGCTTCCCTTCGGCTTACCTTTTCAGATACTAATATATAAAACTACTATTCTACGTTGTCTAAGTATTGCAAGAGATTTAGTTACATTGCGAACTTTATACAAAACATTCTTTAATATGCGTCACAAAACACGCAATTTACGGATCATAATTTTACAATCGTAATACGCGTGCCGAGGTAGTAGGAGGCGGGGTAACTCGCTCATAATATTGGGAATTTAAATTATTAAAATGTAAAGAATTCGTAACGGATATACATTGGCAACCTCTCTACGAAATAACACCTTATTTGTTGGTCGTTAAGGATGAGTTTGGCTTGAAGCTTTCCACTTCGAAATAAGCCGAATGTCTCACGGCTTCTAATGCTTATTTTTTGTGTGTTAAGGTTTACTTTTGCGTGAAGTTTGTCGACCAACCAGAGTATTTTTTTGCGACATGCAGGCCGGTCATCCGATTGTTTTTTTATTGTTACTACGCGTGTTTGGCAACGGTTCGTATCTTAATAACGTGAGTGTATATTTATTAATAATAATGTCTCACGGAAGTTTAAACAGTGAAATAGTGATATTTTATTTCCTAAGTGTTGTGTTTAAGAAGTATATTGCGTATCTTTCATCGTAAAGGTTAGTTTGTTTGTTTCTTTTTGTTTCACGTAGGCCAGACTGTTAGGTTAGTAATGGCGGAATTAGTACAAATAGGTTGTTGTTTTACAGATTACCTATTAAATGAGTTAACTTTGTTTTCAAAACAAGCTTTCGAAACTAAAAAATATATAATTAACGGTGGACGGGCTCGCCTCGATATTAAAATTGATTATAGACGTTATAAACTGTAAACAACGCAACGTAAACACCATAGTCCATACAAAACATTTCGCCGTAATTTTGGAAAGGTGAACTAACACACACTAATTTAAGGAATGTAATTTATTTTTGACAAGATATGACGTTGTGAAAATTCACGCGTTAGACGTTTTTTTGGTCCGGCTTTACCTTTCTTTTTCTTCACCCCACGCCACTGCTACATACTTAAACTTATAGTGTGGTATAAAATTTAAAAGCTGCAAAAACAACAACCCATAAGTATCGTCATTAGAATGGAAAGAAGTTTAACGAACTTGGAGTGCATTACGTTGAGAAGATACAATCTCATAGAAGTTAGCAAGCAAAAGTTTTATTTATAGTGATGGTATAGTTTCTACACCATGGATTCATATCAGAATGATAGTATAGTTCATCATCCCCCCTTAAAGTAGGCTCTGAGACCCTCAGTGGGGACGTATAGTAAGATGGTGATGATGGTGATGTGTAGTTTCTACAGACAAGTTAACTAATTTTCAATTACATTGTGTTAATGTCACTTATATTATCCAATGGATCAGCTGTAGACGTCCAAGAATACATAGTTTACCTTATTATAGCGTTAATAAAGTATTCGAAGACAATATTTGTATAAGATTAGTATAAATAATATCATATAAACCGCTACCATTGAGGTCTCGCTTTCATTGAGAATCCAGTTTCCGCGGCCGCGGTGGGCGCTTGCGGGGCAGGGGCAAGGGGACGTGGTCATAATAGAACCTCATCTTCGTCCGACTTATGAATATTGTTAAGTCTCGTTTGAGTTATGTTTGTTTGTTTTGTGCGCGTACATCTCGTTGTTTACGATTCAGTCTGTTGTCACCTCCATTGTCGGCGCGAGTGTACTAAACTATCACTGTTTACGAGGCGCACAGGGAAACAACGTTGCTCCACGACAAAACACTGACCCACAAATCACTCATTTGTAGTCAATATTTATCTAAGCAAACATGTTTGTGCAACGTATAGTTCTGTTACGCAATTTACTTGATGATATATTAACTTATTATTCTCGCGCTTGGTACCTACAATGTAGATTAATTACCAGTTATAGATTATCGCAAACTTATAAGCGTTATGTTAAGGTAAACTATCTTGTAGTTGACATGGCGATGGAATGTGTTTCGGATCGATCACTGGTCTCGTTATGTTGGTGTATTGTATGCAAATAAATGTCTGTTAGTTGGAGAAGTGATCTTGCAGAGTTATGGTCGAGGCGCGGTGGTATGACGCGATGGCATGATAGGCGTTCGTGTATTAATCAAACGCTGTAATGATACCTTAAGACGCCACGAGGCCGTAATGCGAGCGGACGGCCCGCGGGGCGCCCGCGCCGCAGCGACAACGCATTTCTCACTTCAATTTGTGGCCCTGTTTGTTTCTCTCTTTCTCGTCTCATTCATTCCGATCGGGTGTCGCTTATTATTTTTTTTAAATACCATTCGTTCTTTTTTCTTCTTTTCATTCTTAAGTGACGTTTATCGCGGCACCCCGGGTGACGCGGTCGTGTCCAGCTCTTCGTTTCATTGCCCGCGTCACTATGTTTACTACTTACTATTTTATTTGTACACAGTTTATCGTTAGCGAGGTTATGATGAACGTTTACGCGCCCCTAGCTTCTTTTACTTTGGAATTTTATTGGAAGTTAACTAATAAAAAGGTATTAAATATAAAATTAAAGGTTACCGTGCGGTAAGTAAGTGTAGATAATTTATGAATTGTACTCGAGTATTTACAATATTTCAGAGTTACGTGAACCGTTATGTAAGTTGTCATAAAAACGTCATTGTGGGAACGTTAAATGTTTGTTCATGTTGGAATGTTCTAGATCATAAGATGACGGGCCGTTAAAGGAACATCTAAACAAATTTTCGTTTACCTATTGGTTTACTTTATATGTATCGCGATATCTCCTTATGTCTGGGAGAAGTAATAGAATTGGTAATTTTCTGTTAGCAACATTAATAGAAACATACATAGTATGTATTGTAGTTCATATTCACTTACTGCTTATGCTATGTGCTTAAGTATGAACTTTGTAAATTTCTGATTGGTGGACCGACAGTTTCTTTGTAGCCTTAGATCAAAAATTGAGACTTTCCTCAGTTCATTTTTATTCAAAATCGGCTCGAGTGTTTAGACGTGATATCAAAATACATCTGCTTAAGTTTTATAAAAATTGAAATTGATTAAAAAAGAACCTTAATGCAATGGATTAGGGTTCAAATTAATTAATAATGTAGATTTTAATACTCGGTAACTTTATAAAAGGTATTTAGTTTCGTCATGTTTTAGACAACACGTCAGCCTAACATGCTAAAATATTAGGTTAGCATTTTATTTTTCATTTTGCAAAAGAAATTATTAATTTCGTTTCGGTATATTTAAAAACATGTCACAGTTTTTTTAACTATAATAAATCATCAATGAATTTGAACAAAGATATTCATCCTACATTCCAAAATGTATTGAATAGTTTGTCAAAATTAGCAATCTTATTTTTTTCCGATCTTTTTAGAAGAAATGTAACATGTGGCTAACCTACCGCTACGTTATTTTATCCCTCCTAACTTCTGAAAAAAAAACATAAAGAGTAAACGGGATTTGATCCGCGTTCCCGAGAATAAAATGGCGACCACCCAACATAAGTAAATATTTTATTTGTTTAATTTAAGATTTACTAAGTTTTATAGCTCTGAGAAATATTTGATTTTGACATGTTTAGAAAGCTGTTGAATTCGACTCGAATATTGGTAAGAATTCTATGCTCAATGTTCATTAAAAAGTGCTCGAAGCAAGGAGTAATTACTCGCTTATCGATACGAAGGTTAGAGTCGAGAGAGTCGCTCTAGTAGTTTTTAACCGACTTCCAACAGAAGGAGGTTATCAAGTCAATGAGTTTTTTTTTTTATTTATGTTCGGACGTGGAGCAGCAAGTTCTGAACCTATTTACGTGATTATTTTTTTGCTCGATGCAAAATAGCTGCCATTTGGTCCCATAATTACGTTAAAAAAAAACTATTTAGTAATTTTTGAGTTATTTTTAATAAACATGAAAAAAAAATGGGACTTTTTTGCTTTCTCGGCTTACGTAGCGTAAACTATAGGTCCTATGAAAATTTTGGTATTACCAGATCGTAGCTCTTTAAATGTGCTAATTTAAAGTCCGCGATGGCATATATCTATCTTCTATGGTTTTCTCATAAAAAACATTTTTTCATAAGAAAATTTTACTCGACTTTGGACGCTATTATTAGAATTCCCTATGAATCCTTATCCAAATAAATATGTTTAACATCAAGAGAATTTAATGCAGATTATAGTTGACCTTTGAAGGTAATCATTTTGACCAATACTTTAGAAGATATGAAGGTTTTAAACCACGCGGAACGTGAAAAATTACAAAAACGTTCCAAATTGAGCGAGACAAGTGTTTTCTTGCCGTATACAGCCTAAACTATAAGATCTACATAAAAACTATAATGTGCGATCAATACATAGTGAAATTGGCTACATAGTTGTCTTTGGTCGCATTTATCTATAATCTATGATTGTAGCACAATAATATTTTTTTCTCAAAAAAAAAATCAATTAAAACGCATTTTGCAAGTTACGACGGTATTATTTCGTATTCGGTATGAATCCTTATCCAAATAAATATGATTTTGCGTTAGAGTATTAAACGTAGATTATAATTGTCCTTTACAGTATAAGATTCTGACCAATTGTTTAGAAGATATTACATAATTAAAACAAACTAAGCGCGTTCGAAAATGTAACAGAAGCGCGCGGGCGCATAGAAATACTTATATGCTCGCGGCGATGTAATATGTTTGTTGTAATAGTATTTACACGACATATCTTTCTTGACTATTGTATATAATTAAATTAAGATAATAATAATTGTTGTCTTGTAGGCTAATCAGATAAGGATGGCAGCGATATGGAGTACATATTAAGTATTTTGTTATAAATAACTGCGCTGACGAAGTCTCCCGCAACAACTAGTACTCGTATTAAATAGCTTTAATTTGTTTGTTTCACATTTCGTAGTTATAATTTTTAAAATAAACTATTTATTTCATATATTAAGATAATAAAACACAACGGAATGTTATAATGTATATGGTGTGATAGAAAAATTTTACTGTAGTTTACAGAACAGCCTATTAAAGACACTAAAAAGCTTAAAATAAAATAAAAAAAACTGCGTTTAAAAAAACCGCCTTCCAAAACAAAAAAAAAACATATTTAAATAAAAAGCATAAAAAAACTAAAAAGTACAAAATAACGTAGTATAGAATAAATTAATTTTATACACCTCTTATGCAAACCATTCAGACCTTTAATATTAATAAAATACTATTATTTGTGAGCTATATCTATTTATTGATAGGTTTGAAGGCGGAGCCAAGCCTTAAACAAAATAAAACGTACTATTATATACAGCTTACTTACTGTAATACAATTTGTATACTAGAGATTAGCCAACGTAAACAAACCTAACTCACAGCGCATGTAGGTGTTATGTATCCCTATTATATTTTGCTTGGCTCCGACCTCAAACCTATCAATAAATAGATATAGCTCACAAATAATAGTATTTTATTAATATTAAAGGTCTGAATGGTTTGCATAAGAGGTGTATAAAATTAATTTATTCTATACTACGTTATTTTGTACTTTTTAGTTTTTTTTATGCTTTTTATTTAAATATGTTTTTTTTTTGTTTTGGAAGGCGGTTTTTTTGTATTGATTTATTCGTATGACTCTTCAATGATGTCCAATATTTGCATACCATACTGTATCAACAGGAAATAAATTAAAAAAATAAACTACAAATTAACAGTTTTACATTTTAAAAAAACAGTCAGATAAATGAAACATCATACAAGTACGTATGTAATTGAGAAACAAAAATGGCAAAATATATCGTAAAATATATCTTTAATATTTGCTTAAAGGATTAATATTTTTGTTATTTATATCCTCGATGTCTTACAATGTACAATCACATCCAACGAAGGGAAATAAAGGTGAGAAATCCGCTACTTTAAGACATCGTTTCTCATCGCTTAAGCCATGTACGCACTAGGTTAGTATTTTAGTCAAGTAAGAAGTATCAAGTATCCAAATAAAGGATTTACTAATCAACTCCGCTAAAATATTGCTGTTCGGACACGTTTAGTTACTAAATTACTATCGTTTGTTCGGATAAATGCTACTTGCTACTCGACTCAAATACTATCCTGGTGCGAACAAGGCTTTGCCGATGATGTTGACTTACTCAATGACAGGGACAGTCGCGCACGACCTGTATTAAGAAATAAATTCCACATAATATTTTATTAAACTAAATTACACTTAATATATTCAGCTAAATTAAACGCAAGCTTACTCACATATCGCTAATCCGTTTGGGACTATCAAAATATTTTGATCTTAAGTCTTTTGTGAAATAAAATTATGACAGGGTTTAATTTGATAATGGTTTCTGGGTTATTTAGCTTATCTTATTATATCTCAGGTAGTGAGGTTTTAGGATATTTATTGCATTACAGCTGATCATTTTTGTTGCTATATTAAATTGAATGCACTAAGTACTGGTTGTTGAAGTTAAATGCTTCAGTCGTATTTTAAAACGTATAACGTAGTTTTAGATTAAACTAGGAAATTATAATAGTAAAATAAACACGATTGAGATTAATATTGTGAAATATTGAGAGTAAAGAAGAATGAAGGAATGTCGAAAGTATTGTTTACAATACAAATAAATGATGAGATATTTATTATGTGCACGAGTGTCCTCGCTCGCCCTCGCAGGCGCGCCGCGGCCGCGTGTCGTCGACATGTGGAACGGAACAAGCAAGTCTCTGTTTGTATATTTACATTCATTACCTTTAGTAGGTAAGCGACAGTCAGGATTCAATTAATATCCTACTCCTTTACGATATTAATAAATTGTGTTTTTTTTTTAGTATTTTCTTTATTTAGAATCTTGTCTTCATCAAAACATTTGTGTTATAAATGATTAAGTGCTGTAGAGTTATGAAATATTGAAGCTGGACAAAATAGATAAAATTATTTTGATTAATTATCAAGTAAATAGAACCGGTATTTAAAATTGTTCAAATGAAATATTATACCCATACACGTAGTTATAGTGGTCTCCAGTTTATACATAAAACTAGCGACCCGCCCCGGCTTCGCACGGGTGCAAATCGGTATAATGCTAATACTAAATACTTCAGCGTTTCCAATGTAAGCGCTAAAAATGTGTTAATTTACGACATCATATTAAAAACCTCTAAGTATTGTATATGAAAACCTTTCTTATGAATCACGCTATCTATTAAAAAAAAACCGCATCAAAATCCGTTGCGTAGTTTTAAAGATTCAAGCATATACAGGGACAAACATAAAAAAGCGTTATTGTTTTATACTATGTAAGGATAAGGATAAGATGAGAAAACTTCAATAAAGAA
The DNA here is from genome assembly GCA_013186455.1 of Papilio dardanus tibullus. NCBI lineage: Eukaryota > Metazoa > Arthropoda > Insecta > Lepidoptera > Papilionidae > Papilio > Papilio dardanus. Next base: position 2,228,406 of record QDHC01002768.1, on the reverse strand, counting down.
GATCACGTCAAAGAGGAATCAACTAAGAATCTCTTTTAATCGAATGTATAGGTATTATGCCCGTTTTCACCAACAAACCTAAAGTAGATTGTTTTTAGAGTTTTAGATAGGTGTCTTTTCTTAAGGGTCTTCTTAAATCTAACGGATCACTTGTGGTCCAAAGTGACACTTAACTGTTGGTGAAAACGAAAGTAGTGTTAGGTGACATTTAAAATGCGTTAAAGGTTACCTAAAACTTAGGGATTGTTGGTGAAAACGGCCATTAGAGTTTTAGGTACAAAGGACAGCACAGATAGCGCGGTGGCTACAAATGGTGTGCAATTTGTCGACGCGCAGGCGAAAATCCTTCGTAATCCGCGGCCGGCGCGCTAATCGAAACATCCACGGGGCTTATTGACGAGCCGTCCGTTCGTCCGTCGCTCGGTGGCCGTTTACAAATACCTGTTTAAGCCTGTCAAAACTCTCGCCGAGAACCCAACTGTGTCACTCTATACATTGTTTCGTTTAAACAACCAAATCGTGGTCAATATAGAAGCTTCAGATTTGCAATTTCGATTTAATTTTAAAACACAATCCCCCTTATTCCGAAAAAAAAAGTAAAGTACTGCGATAAACGAAGACCAATAAGTCGTCGATTATACGATACTGGAGGACACTCGGAATTAAATAAGAAAGATCAGGGGTCACATTGGACCAAAGTATGTATCATAAGAAGTACCATGTTCTGTATTTTAGAATAAATTTTATGAATGTACCAGTACCAAACGTAGAAAATACAACAGTAATAATGCTGATTCTCGTTTCGGAATAAAGCGGAATATGCTTTTAAACTAATCGGTAGTGGAAGATAAAAGGTACGGCTTTTAGTCCAAAAGTCATAAAGCGTGGAATGTTTTCTAACTTACAATTTATTATTTTAACTGACTTTAGAACAAAAAAAAATTGATAAATAATACCAGTAAAGCAGGTTTTACCACAGTAATTCGAAATATAGTTTGATTTGAGATAATAAATAGTTTTTTAAGCTTTATAATTTACACATTTGTTTATAATTTTCATATCTGCCTTTAGAATTATAATTACGTGACATCAAAACGTCCCTATATTCACTTTAAAATGTTTAAACACATCTTATTTTTGTGACAAGAATCGTACAAGACATGCAGTCGGCTCAACTGTCGGAAGCCGACTGGCCCCACCGTCGGCCATGTTCCGCTCCTCCCTACGTCACACCCAACGCCCCCACCGCACCGCGTCTATGACCGACCTAACGCCAACAAGCCATATGTTATCTTACTGCGAACGTATTAAAGATTAGTTTCCCTTAATTAGTTATTCAAGAGGGAGCTTTGTGGGTTGTTCTCATCCCTTCACAGACCCATGTCATCGCTCAGTACCTAGTTATTTTATTATTTCAGCAAATAAGTGGATTCAAAGTTGTTTACATCGGATTAACTCTAGCAATAAGTAGCAAAAAATGTGTTTTGAAGCTAACTTTAATAATATCGTTTATCGATTATATAGATAATATGCATCTTTGGGATATTAAATTATTAACTTAATAATGATTATCTTACCGTGCTCATCAAGACATAGGCACTGCCGCGTTTCCAGAATTTGTTGACTGATTCAGGTTGCTTATTATGTTTATTTCTACGGAATAAGCACTTCAATGACCACGAGTATTTGAATTTAAATATAAAATCTTTTTTTACCTCGCACAGCTGCGTCGTGGAACAGTCTGTCCTCAGCGGTATTTCCAAACGGTTACGACTTAGGGGCCTTCAAGAAAAGAGCGTAGTCCTTCCTCAATGGCCGGCAACACATTTGTGGTTCCTCTGGCATTGCAGATACCCATGGGCGTCGGACCAATTAATTTAATTGATCCGCTGCTCGTTTGCCCCCTTCTCCTATAAAAAATCAATGCTTTAAAGCTAGTTTCACTTTTAATAGTAGTCACTAATTAAGTAATACCTTTTGATCAAAGTATTAAATCATTAATAGACGAATAAAAAGTTTATTAACACATTAACACTGATCGTAATATCCTTAAAGTCTATCAATAACTAATTTAGATGATCATCAAGGTGGTAATTAAGAATATTAAAAATAAAGCAAGAATCGACTCCAAGCGCGTGTAATAATTCATTAGGTGCAGGTGGTGATATTAGAAAGGCGCGGTAATGACGCTGGACACGCCCATCACTCGTTCGAATCCCCGGCCACGCTGCGCCCATACACACAAAACATACATTTGTACAGATCTCATTCATACATCTATCGACAATAGTTCCGTACGGGATGAATTTAGCGTGTGCCACACGCTTGTGTAACATTTACATAGAGTTAAGTAGATTTTATCATATTTAATTAAAATCTGATTTTTAATAAAGTTAACCTACACTTATTGCGCCAATTGCCAGTCTCATGTATTCACAAGGCGTCACTCCGCCAATTGCCAGATTTGTACCAGATAAAGGCGTCACTACGCCAATTGCCAGTTTTATGTAGTCACATGGCGTCACTACGCCAATTGCCAGTTTTATGTAGTCACAAGACACCACTACGCCAATTGACAGTTTTATGTAGTCACAAGACACCACTACGACAATTGCCAGTTTCACACAAGGCGTCACTACGACAATTGCGAGTTTTATGTAGTCACAAGGCGTCACTACGACAATTGCCAGTTTTATGTAGTCACAAGGCGTCACTACGACAATTGCCAGTTTTATGTAGTCACATGGCGTCACTATATAACTCTTTCAGTTGCTAAACAAAGAAAATTTACCAAATGTTAATTATATTAAACGAAAACTTAGTTATTTTTTGAATTAACTTATCTTGAGTAAAAATGCTAATGAAATGGTTTCAGGTTTTGACATTTTTATCAGTTTTACCTAAACACATAGTGTTAATACTATTTGTACTGAATGTATTGCTAGTGTCGAGTAGCTTAGTATCAGCTGGTGTCTGATTACCGCGGCTGACAATCCGTGAACCGTGGCCTCTAATGGAATCCTCATAAAGGAACGTGTTGAAATCCACTTCATGACTTTTGACATCTCATCCAATTTACAAGTCACCACACACACCAAGAAATCTATAAGTTTAACAGATTTCTAATCCTAGTTCATAGACAGGGTTGTAGTTGGTCATTGCAGCGAATAAAAAGCACAATTTTATTTAGATAAGCTCATAAAAGGGTGGTTTGTCTGCCAATAATATACGTGACAAGGTGCTTTTATAAACTCCACGTCACTAAACATCAGTATGAATAGTGGAAACTTATGTTTAGACAGACATATTAACATTACATAATGTTATCCTTGAATTTAATTGAACTAAACACTTTAAGTTGCACTCAAGCAGTTCGTAGTCACCATGAGACAATAAGCTTGTTATAGGCGAGGGATGCAGTGTAGCAGTACCTAGTGAAGCACTCGTATAATCTACTTTATTTTATTTTTAAACGGCTTGTAATTAAACGATAACCAAAAATAATAATTTTGATCTCCAAAATAAATATTTTTTATCAACAAAAAAAAGTAAATCATCACCTAAATTCAATGCACATTTTATATAAAAACTACCACCAAAATATTTGTAGTCTTTCAATCAAAATAGAAAAAATATCATCAAAAAAATCATTTTGCCATCAAAAATAATAAAGTTGCACCTAATTTATAACCTCAATTTAATGCAAAACTTCAGTCAAATTTGTTAAAAAATGTTGTACTAAAAAAGTAAACTATACTCAAATTAAATTATTGTTCACTTATTTTATTATTTTAGTATCTAATTAAGCTGTTATGTGAGTGGGAGTAACTTAAGGGGCATTTCACGTCGAGCGGTCAACGAATGCGCGCAGATTCCAAATCTTGTTAATTTTAAATGAAAATAAAGTAAATAGGTATCGGAATTTGAGAGTAAACATGTGATGTTCTTGTTATCTTATTTTCTATAGATATATTGTGTTAAATGTTAATGTTATGTTAATGTTAATACTAAATGTTAACATTGAACAACATTGGAATTTCACACTTTTAGCACCTTTTCTTAATAATTCACTATTCTTGTCGGTAAAAGTAATGAAATAAAAAATGAAAATTATATTTCAGTAACACTTTACAGTAGGGAATCGTCCTGAATTTTCGTTAAAATTGTTTTAAATAATAGGAAATGTTCTCATTTACATTATTTCAAACATAATTTTAGGGTCATAATTAATTTTAAAGATAAAAAAATACACTTTTCCTTTTTTACTTTCGCTTATTGTTCTTTTTTTAACGTTATTAAAAATGTTCAACCCAACATAACCTTGTTTTTCGATTTTTTAAATGTTCTAAACTTAACCTAACCTATGCAGTTTGTTCTTTGTTGTTTATTCCTTTTTTCGGTACGAAGTTTGCAGTATTAATAACAAGGGCTAAATGTGATTAATTGATCACTTTTCAATTTGCTATTTATCAATAATAGTTAAAGATTATAAATAATTTTAAATTAATTGCTATTAGCGTAACCTACCTATTTATAAAAGAGTAAACTGACTCAACTATCAACCCACAGTCAAAAGTACTGAGTCTAGAGACTTGAAATTTTACGCGGGAGTTTCTGTTACTACGTAGGCGAGCACTAAGAAAGATTTTACGAAATCAAACCCCGTAGGTTCCGAAATGGCACTCCAAAGTTTGTATTGTAAGAATTAAGATAAATACTTTTGAAAACAAATAAAATGCAGACGAAATATTGTTTTGAACTTTTTAACTCCACGCGGGCGAAGTGGCTGGCGAGCCCTAGTTTATTATAAATTTTAAATGTGTTTTTATCTATATGACTTGAAGTAAACATTTCGAGCTGGATTTTGCTTAACTTAGTAATCCAGTAATAATATGTACAAAGTTATAATAAAAGATTTAAAAAAATGATCAAAGAAAACATTATTTTTGCGTGCGTCCGCGCGGGGTAGTGACGGGTGGGAGGCGCATTAAATCCGCAAAATACTAATTTGGCATTATTATACTTTATTTGGTTATACGCATACATTTTTAGGCGATCTTAGTGATAAATTAGGTTATAAAAGCACAAAAATTTGGTAATCAAAATTAGGTGCTAATTTATTAATTTTGATGTGAAAATATTTTTTCTGAAGGAAGCGTGATTTAAATAGGTCGACGAATTGTAATTTAGAGTATCATATGTTTGGTACAGTTTTATTTTTTTTGTTCTTATTATATTTATTTTGAGTAAATCAATTTGGTGTTACGTTTATTTTTTTTGGTGGTCGTTTTATATTTTCCCTTTTTAAACCATGCCTTATTACACAGCAAGGCGTTATCGATACGTAAGCAAGCCTTTCGTCGTGTAATCACCTCACAATACCTACGTGTAAACACAAACAGTGCACACAACAAGGTAAATCTTGTTTCACTAATGCACTGAAACCTTAGGGCGTGAAAAGCCAGAGCGGATTTGTATACGGTTTTAATACTATAAATACAATTATATTTATATTAGCTGATGCCAACATACCTTTTAAACCTTTCAAAGCAACCTTGGTTAAGGTGACCGTCCACTGCAAAAGAGTAAAAGACTCTTGACACTGCAAAAGACAAGAGCTAAGCGGGAGCTTGGCGACCTCATTTTCCACTTTCATACGAAACTACTTACTTGTACATACCAACAAAGGTACATTTATCTCATTAGATATGTCACAAAAAATAGAAATGTTCTAGAGAGCCGAACTGTGTCAAATGACACAGCTGCGTTATGCCGTTGGGCTCGCTTAGCTCAGTTGGGGACGCAAACACGTTTGAGGCCGCTCAGCTCATCATTTTGCGGTCTGTGCTCGACTATACTTTATTAATGTTAGATGATTAAACAATATTTTATTACATAATATTTGGAAACTAAAAGTTTTGAAAAAAAGTTTGGTACCATTCATTTCCCACCAAAAAAAATCAAGCTACCTTATATTAATTTGGGCAGAAAATGTTATTTTTAATGATGCATTCACTACTGTAACTGCACTTTATATGGTTACAACATATTTAATTATCTATCACATCTAACAAGGCGAGCCTAAAAGGCAAGCCGACGAACACTGGTGCATATTAAAAAAGCAAATTAATTATGTTAGGTTAATTATATGATCAGCGGCGTAGTGCCGTATCGGCGCGTTTCATCTCGCCCATTACAACAATATGATGAGAAATCACCGACAATATCATTATAATACACACTTGTGTACATTCGTGTAATTAATTTGCCACATGCTACTCACCTGTATACTTATGCACCTCTCCGTGCGACTGTACATGATAATTAAATATAAAGTTTACTCTTTCATACTAAGTTAATAAAGCCTGGATGTTTTGAAAGAGTGATTGCGGATATATAAAAATCTTTTTGATCCTAGAAACAACTCAAAAGGGAACATTGAAAAAAATCTGTTCTAAATATTTCAGGGCGGTTAGGTTTGTTAGAGATTCGATATCGATCATCAAAAATGTATGGAACTGACAACGACGTTCGATATCTGACACGTGACAAGCACATGGCTAATCAAATGTCATTGTCAGTTATTTTTGTCGAATCCATCAGCGCTATCGCCAATCGAAAGATACTTTGAGTAAACCAAGATCCCTTAATTTATTTGAGAAACAAAAGTTTTGTCACGGCAAATTCCATACTCTGAATTGCATAATAAACTGGCCCTCAGTTTACAATTCTAAGTTCTAACAGTATGTTACATTCCACAGATCGTGTTGAACTCCATGCACCGCTACCAGCCACGCATCCACCTTGTTAAGGTGCGGGAGGGCGGCGGACATATCACAGACCTGAACCGCGAACAGCACAGGACCTTCGTCTTCCCGGAGACGGTGTTCACCGCCGTCACCGCATACCAGAACCAGCTCATCACCAAGCTCAAGATAGACTCCAACCCGTTCGCCAAAGGGTTTAGAGATTCCTCGCGGCTCACAGATTTCGACAGGTAAGACAGCGTTGAATATTTTTCTTCTATTTTCTCTCGTTTCTATTCTACTAATTGATATTCTGCTAATCAGGCAGCTCTAATCGTAGCGAATGTACATTCGAAGCGATTCTATAGCGAACGTCAAAAATATATAAAACTGACATTAAAGTTCGATATTTCACATGTCCTATCGAATGACATTGTCAGTTTAAAGCATTTTTGTCGATTCCATCAGCGATATCGCTAATCAAGGAATACTTTGGGTAACCCTCCTGGGTAATTCGGTAATTTCCATTTCACCAATATCTTGGTTTCTTAAAAAGAATAATTTTGAGTTTGGTTTTCATACACACACAAAGACCCTATGACCTTTAACTCTTACAATGTTAGCATTTTATTGATTTGTTAATTATATTCATACATTATTACTAAATGTTTTGATATACATAATAATCTTGTGTATTTTATTACGGCAATAAATGGATTGAAATGCCAATGACATAAAAGTTTTATAGCGTTACTTCTTTGTATAATGGTAATTCTGCATGACTTGTGTTTATAGGAAATTGATTATCAGCGCCCGGTGGCTCTCGATTAAATTTTATGTCTATAAATTGTTATTAATAGTATAATAACAAACTAATATAATAAACTAGCAACCCGCCCCGGCTTCGCGCGGGTGCAAAGCTGATACTAAAACACTACAGAAAAACTGTAAACGTTGCATATATCAACCATACCAATAATTGCACCCGTGCGAAGCCGAGGCGGGTCGCTAGTTATACATATAAACCTTCGTTATGAATCTCTCTATCTATTAAAAAAAACCGCATCAAAATCCGTTGCGTAGTTTTAAAGATTCAAGCATATATAGGGACAAATATAAAAAAGCTTTATTGTTTTATACTATGTAAGGATAAGGATCATAACCTAAGATGGTTCGCTGCAACGTGCTTATTATAATTCTTCATCCATCTCAATTAGCACAAAGACAAGTATTGTTATAGTTATCGAACCACAACAATATCAAATACAAAAACCACAATCTGCAAACCAATAACAGATAGCGTTAATGAAGCGTATAGTTTACTGAGTAATATAAGATTGTAACTTTAACTAATAGAAGTGTTAAGTATATTAAATACTAGCTGTTGTACGCGACTTCATCCGTGTGGAATTAAATAATATGCTACTCGCGGATAATGTAGCTTTCTAATGGAGAAAGAACTTTTGAAATCGGTCCAATAGTTCTTGAGTTATTACACTACAGACAAAAAATTAAAATTTCTCTCTTTATAATACTAGACTAGACATATGTAATTAGAATTCTTGATTTTTTGGCTTGTCTAAGCATCAAAGACTTAACAGTTTTTTTTTCAGTTTACGGAACTCAATTATTTATTCTATTTCAAAACTATGTTTGTATCATTACCGCTGTAGCATATTGTTATTCCTAAATTACTAAAAATGTAACTCACCATGATGCAATTTGTGGTGTCTTAGTCTCTCTATCCTACGCTATTTTACGTGTCCAATACGTCGTTTGAGGTGGGCGGTTGAAATAAAGTCAGTACTGGCACGGCAATGCATTGCTACTGTAGCGTAGTTTTGGTCTATTGGTAACGAATGCGTGGTCGTGGGAACTATATAGCTTTATATCAGATTCCTCCTGACCATTGAATGCCCTGATAGACTTCTAAATTGGAGATTTAAGATATAGTTATTGACTAGTAGAGCAATATCAAATTATGCAGTAAAATGTGTAAATGTTATTTATTTTTAGAATTAAATTCACACGCCCTTGCCGCCTTAATGCACAAAATAAAATAAAAATAAAAACCTTTTGTCCTAAGTTTACCATCACGTGGTAAAGTTAGGACAACTAAATCATTTCAGATGATAATTATTACATACTAGCTGTTGCTCGCGACATCGTTCGCGTGGAAGTAGAAAAAGCCTATGTTACTGAGGGATATTGTAGCTTTCTAACGGTGAAACATTTTTTGAAATCGGCCCAGCAGTTTTTGAGTTATTTCATTATATACAAAATTACAAAGTTTTTCTCTTTATAATATTAGTATAGATAACAAAAGCTATACGTTAAAAACGATAAAAGTAAAGATAACAGAAGGTGAGATGTTAAATAGCTAAACTGAAAACGGTACAAGAGTTACGGACATATTATTTTAACGCGTCAGATAATAGATAGGTTGCTAGTTGTTTTCTCTAAGCAATATTATGTTCAACTTACAAGTGCAGAATAATGTAGTAAAGTACCGTTTTCTACTTATTAAATGCAAAGGTGGTCGACGTCTAGAGGCGAGAGATTGCCGCGAGCCGTTTTACAAACATTTACCACTACTATTGTAAATAAATTAATCAATTATTAAATATCTAAATTAAGTGATAAAAATGTCATCAATTACTTAGGCTCCTAATTTTTAAATATTTAAAAATGTAAAGTGACATTCGAAGGCATAGCTTGGAATATCGAGAACTAAATAAAAGATTAACATCCCAAAATAATTCAGCTCATTCATGACGAGCGAAGGTTGTGTGAATTTTAATTTAAGGCTGGTCGAGATATTTCGACGGCACGTCTCGGCGCGGTCGCGGGGGACGGCGTGGGACGGCGGGGCGAGCGGAGGTGCGAGCCCGCGGCGGCGGCGCGTAATCACAGGGTCCGCGCTCATTATGCCCTAAACGACAAATTAAAGCGCATTTCTATTATCCGGCCATCGGTGTCGGTACGATGCCTCGGACCGTACGCCCGCGGCCATCTTGCCAACACGCTCGACTCGAATTATTCTCGCTTCGATCGTCGAGTGTCGAAAACTCATGGTAATTTTCGACGAGCCTTCAATGACGTGTTAAATTGCCTTTAGTTATATTCGTTGATATAATTATCAGGTGTTTGTTTATTTGTCAGGAATGTGAATACAAACTAGTATAATTTATTGACTATTCGAAATATTAATTTACAGTACAATTGACATTTTGATACCGCTGTGTATTTAATTGCAGCTTTATCTTTTATCTGAATAGCTAAATAATTACGATGACTTTTGTAGTTCGTACAGAAATGATTTGTTTTATTTGTTTAATATATCTTTGGTTGTATGCAATAAACATTAGCAAATTGATATCTAATGCCAAGATAGGTATTTAATATCGACGGAACTTGTAACATAAAAATTATATACATTGACTCATCGCCTTAATATTAATTCAATAATATATCTAACATCGATTTGAGTATTCAGGCTGAGTCACGTTGCAACCGTAGCTAACGTGATGGACAGAATTATTGAATCTATTAATAATCCAATCTGGGAGCGCGTCAGTACACGGCTACCGATTTGTATTAATTGATAGTAGTCGATGTCGGCGTCGGTGTCGGTGTCGGCGTGGTAGTAAGCGTTGATAGTCGAACGCGGAGTGATTGAAGGCTAATTCCAGATGTTATCGAGGCAATTAGCTGGCCTCCTCCCGCCCCGCGCCTCGCAACTTGCGTCTCAGATCCCTCTGAACTTTTTGTACAAAGTAGCACTCGTACTCTTTGTAGGCGATCAAATGATTGAATTTTTTATGAAGAGCAGCTTATTGTTTATCCAACAACAGTAAATAGATATAGACCAAAAAGACTGACCTGATTTAGAATCCACTCTAAGGCTTACTAGGCTCTACTTGCTAAGCCTTAATTATAGGAATATCTATGTCCTATAGTGAATATCTACTGGGGAAGTATTGTTTAAGAATCATAAATGTCCCATAATTATTAAAAAATGATGGTCACTCTATTATAAAGATGTCAGCATCGGCTACCGAACTCACGTGTCGATCAAATTCAGTTCAACGAATACGATGTTATCTCGCGAAGTAAGCACACTTAACATCTGTCACGTCGCATACCGTCCGCTCCTTGAATGTCAAGATTTAACAAACCGGTTCACTAATATGTTAATAAAAAACATTTAATAAGTAGGATTACAGGCTGTTGATTCTTATGTTGGGTACATATTTGGCTCTTAAAATTGCTTTTCTTGAGCTATGCTTCGGATAAGTGCATTTAAAAAAATATATTTCAATCCTTATGGATCGTTGTCAATATACACGCCTTCTAATCAATGTTATTGTAATGTGTAAGCTAAACGTATAACATGTCTGAGGTAATTACAGCAAGCATATACTATTGTTTTTGACTATCTGATATCATCCATTGACTCAACAGCCCTTCTTAACTAAAAAAAAAACTAACTAGGGTGACACGATGACCCGAAGTGTGCCTTGGCCTCCGACAAGAAATCTTTAAACTGTCTGCCCTTCTTAACTGTGATTAAAAGTTTAAACTGTTCGAAAGAAAACTAATCAGAACAGTCGTTTGCTTTCACACATAGGTATAAACGGTTCAACTAATGGAGTCGACTCTTAATGACTTCCTTCGCTGACGTCCGAAATCGCCAGACAATAAGTATGATAAATCGGCGGCGTGTGGGAATCAGAGGACGGTGCTATTAGCACGGTGTAGCGGCCGCGGCCATTCATTAATATAACACCGCCTCACGCCCCCCGGACCCCGCGGCACCCCGCGGCACCCCGCGACCGCTCTCAATCCGAGTTCTTTAGGACGTGTTATATTTATGCCCCGGCGCACCTCCGTCTTGATTGCCTGCGATTAAATTGCCCACTAGTTGCATTTTTATTGACAATTGTTCGTAGTTGATACATATTTTAGTTATTTAACAGTTCTCTTATAAAAGCCAATTAATAAAAGTGAGCAAAAAAACCCTAATTTCTTTGATGATAGAACACAGATTGTCACTTTTTATGGCTACCATGACTGTAATAATTTATCTATGTTTTAACATTTAGAAATGATTAAGTGTAAAAATATAAATATATACTCCGCTAAAATATTGTTAAAGGGACATGAGAACACCCATTAAATTTTTTATCTCCTTACATGCCTGCTAATCTGTCCGGTATGTGAGTGTTATTGCTAGTGATGGACCAAACTGTCGATGTTTTAATTAATATTATCGATATTTAGCGCTCGTGTAATTGTTTTTAATAGATAAATACTACAAACTCATACTTTAGGATTAGAAATACTTTTCTTTGAAAAACTCTACCATATTCCTTACAAGTTCGTAGTGACGTATATGTTTTTGTATAGAATTAAATAGACGATTGCAACATAAATAATGTAAACCATATCGTGAAAAGGAAATCATGTTTCATAGTTATCTGATGAGCGAATGCATCGTGCGCTCGTTCATCGATATTCGTATTCGATTGGCAATCGAATTGTAATATCGATACCTGTGCTTGCGCATTCGATTCGATAACGCAATATCGATAACTGTTGGGCGCGGGCCTAGCGGCGGGCCTCTCAGGTCTGCCGCCCTGTAATTTGCCGGCGCAGAGTGTTGGCTATTACTGCTGATACCGAGATCATAATAAATACGCCATTAACGCCCCCGCAGCACCCGAAACGACATAACCACCCGGTATAACGCCTTGTATCGCACCTCCATCGATATCAACGGAATTATTATTTATGTTAGATGAATCTCGGTGTTGTTAGAATTTGCATAAAGAGTTTTATGGTTTTATGCATGAGATTCGAAACATGATTAGCTTGTCCATGATACTTTTCTTATAGAAATCACAATGCTATTGCAATGAAAACGCCAAGGTTCCTACCATCTCTATCTTTACCGTTGGTGTTTATTTCCAGCGTTTTAGTGGTCAGATGTAATAGCAGTCTACCTCTGATGACCCCATTAGTACACCTTTAAGTTGTTTTGTACCGTATACTTTGAGGTGATGGAGTTATTTTAATAGCCAACAATTACCGAAGGACCGACTTCAATAATAAAGTATTAATATTTATGAGTGGCCATGTTTATAACCTGTACAACATAAAACGTTCCAATATCATTTTCTAGCACAGCTATAAGAAAATTAATTATCACAATACTTCTTCGAATTAACACTGTCATTAACTATAAAACGGTAAAGTGAAACCTTGAAAGTTAAAGCTTAGTCACAGCACAGCACAGCACAGGTAGAAACTTGATGTATGTCAAGATTTGTTCTGGTTTATTGCCTCGTTGTGGGTATTAAGTATTTCACACATTAGAGCCTCAGCTGCGACGCAATCTCCGTTAAAATGGTAGGCCATCAGCGATTTGTAATAAACGAAACACGCTTTTTCAACTAATAACATAATAATCAAATTGAATCGACCGTGTGAAGTTGTTTTGACGTCGAGATATTCGTGAGATAATACACGGTTACGATGATATTGTGCCGGCCATTACGTTTTTGTTCAAATTAGGCACCTAATAAAAAATCTATGTTTCTGTTGGCGTGTGTGGGCACCGAGTGGCGGGCGGCGGGCGGCGGGCAGGGCACTACCTGTGTTGCCGGGCAGGCCGCCGGCGCCCGCGGCACTCGCCCGGTGATAGATTAAATTCGTCACGGCATCTCGAGACGTCACGCCGATCGCCTCGCGTTCGCTCCGGAGCATCGTCACGCTCGTTTAGCCCGCGCCCGTCGACGCTCGTATTTCAAGACGCACGTTAATAACCACTCAGTTCAGCTCGTGCAAAACCGGCCGTTGCTAACTTACGAAATCTATAGAGCGGGCGTGCAGGATTCATATTGCACGCGTGCGCCGGACGATTATTTCGTAGAGAGGCGAAAATAGCGAGTTAGCGGGAAGCGTGCTCCCCGGCGGTCGCGCGACCTCCGGGAACCGATAAAGGCCATCAGCCACTGCGTCGCTATAAAACCGCCGAGACGCGCCGCCGCGCCGCTCGCCGCTCGCCTGCACCGCTCGCCTCGTTAACAGCGAACTGTGCGCACTCGTAAATCTGATTCGACGAAACAATAGCCGCGAAACTGACCGACTTATAGATTTAAACTATTGCTGCCTCACACATAACAACACACCTAAATATATTTTCATTTCGAAGTGTTTTGCCACTCACTTTATCCACTCATTCTCATCGCCAGTCTTCCATTACTCTAGGAATGTTTTTCGGACTCGTTAATATGACCAGCCGATTGCCACCGACCATAGTTCCTTCCACTTTTTGGCCACGCTGTGGGCTATACTTGGCAAACTGTCCAAAACTAAACTAAGTAATTTGTATTAAAATAAGTTAGCAAATATAAGTTGTAGTAAATGTCATAACTAGCTATCCATAATGCCACCCAGCCATACACGATAATAATATTTTACGATATTTGAAAACATCATCTGTCCCGCCGGCGGTCGCTTCGTTCCCAGAATCCGGGTTTATAGATTACGGGCCGCTGAGAACCAATGTACAGTCAGCCACGCAGCGTGGGCTTCGCGGAATCCACCTCGAGTTTGCAGACACACTCTGTCCACCTCCCTCACCGAAATACGTGTTATTACTATCTCATTACATACGATTTCCCTTTCCGGAACACCAGCTTGCAGGATACACAAGTTTACCCGTAGATATTATATTTGCTGTCTTCTCGTAGCTTTTACAGCCGATGGACGTTATGCGAATGGGAACTTCCAGACAGGCGTGGAATATAGTTTACAGGAGCATTATTCAATAAATGCTTAGGAATCTGAAATGTGGTGACTTTGACTTAATATCACTAAACCTTCCGTAGTATTAAGAAGACGTGGTTATTTCATAGTTGTAGAGAGTCGTGGCAGTACGCGAGTGTGTCCGTGCCACTAAGCAGTGCGAGGTGTTGCAGGCGGTTGTCGAGCGCACGTCGTGGCGTGTCGCGCGCTAACGTGTAATTTAATTTCCTTCGCCTCGATACTAATTGCGGAGAGCTGAGGCCATTAGCTAAGCCTTTTGCCAGTCGTTGTGTGAAGTAGTTCAAGTGATTCTTAAGTGTAATTCTAATAATTTGTGTTTCCCTACATACGCCTTGTTTCAAATGAAATTGGCTCGGTTTAAGTTTTCTCGCGTGCTAGATGTTAAACTAATTCCGACTTCAACATCGTAAAATATTAACGCAAATATTAACGCTTTCTGCACTATTGATAGGTGCAGGTGTGCAATACAGCTAGTATTTTACATTTAAGCGAAACTATTCGTGTTGAAAGGTGATAATTTAATTGCTTTAAAAATACAATTTATCTGCGCGCGCAGACGATACTATAGTCATAAGTAGATACGATTCAATTAGTCTATTAATCATGACGTGAGCACCTTTATCTGATGTTTTACTTTTCAATATTCTCAGAGACCCGATGGAGCTGATGCTGATGGAGCAGCAGCTGCTGCGGTCGCCACTTCGACTGTACTCCAGCGGGGCGGGTACAGCTGCAGAGGAGGAAGAGAAGCGAGCGGCGTGGGCTCGCACGCCGCCCGCGCTGCAGCTGCTCGCGCTCGGCGGCCGCGCCTGGCCCGCTTGGCCCCAGCCCCTCGCGCTCCCCCCCGACCTCTGGATGCAGAAGCCCCCTGCACCGGCCCCCGCCACGCTTAGGTACTGCCCCTATCCGCCCCCCGCGCATCCTCCACCACACCACTCTCCTTCCTCCAGACATCCTCTGTGAGCTCCTAAAAGACGTTAGCCTGGAGTAAGTTATTGGAAGAAGAAAGAAGTCATTGAACTATATGAACTATCAAAGTGCTGTGACTATGTTTGTCCAATTTCGGGAACCGTGAGCGTGAACATCGGATGTGGTATCCTACAAGTATTATAATATATTGTATTTAAAGTAGTTTATGTAGTGATGTAATAGAAAATTGTCATTAATTGATTTAAATTATAGTAACTTAAGGCGTAATTTCAATGTTCCTACCCAAGAAAATAATAAATTTAATTGTATAGTTAGATCAATTTTAACAATAGTTACCTGGTTCATGATACTTGACCTTGGGAATCGAATAACGAGTTTTCATAACGTAAATGCTATATTAACATCAATTCACAATAAACTTCGTAGAATGAAGATTATAATTAACCAAAGAATAATAATTTACACTTTACTAACAATTTTATAATTCATATAATGTGCTAAAAGTGTTGTATAATTATAAATATTCTCGGAAACACAACAATATAAAACATATTATTTATTCATTCCTAATATTATTGCTATGTATAATCTATGTTTTATGTCAAATGCATTTTTGTTATGACATCAAAAATGTAAAATTATTGCTTTCCAAAATACATTCCATATTCGTACACAAAAAATAAAACGTTAGCAATTTCATGTTATAATTTTGCCTAATAAATTGAATATTTATTTCAATTATGTATTTGCAGCGAGTAGAAAAATATATTGTAGATTATCATAAACCTAGTAATATTATGTAACCGTAACTTGCTACTGCAGATCTTATACAATGTCTAAGTTTTGTGAAAAATAATGCGAGTTCTGGCAGTGAAAACTTATGGTAAAATAAATTTGATAATCTGAACCAAAGCAACATTAATTGTTATAATTCTTATTTAGCTTGCAGACAGACCTTAGAGTAGATAAGAGCAGAATTTTATTGCAAATAAAATTGACCTTTATTCGATTGCAACAAAGCATAATTTTGATAATGACGTGGTTTTTACGTTTGCCCTTGGTACGCAAATAAAATTAAACCTTGTTGCATTCG
Organism: Papilio dardanus tibullus; assembly: GCA_013186455.1. Taxonomy (NCBI): domain Eukaryota; kingdom Metazoa; phylum Arthropoda; class Insecta; order Lepidoptera; family Papilionidae; genus Papilio; species Papilio dardanus. The sequence goes on along the minus strand of QDHC01002768.1, from coordinate 2,211,804 downwards.
AATAAAGCTCAATTTTATTTGCCATAACAAAATCTGCTCTACACTCCGGTCTATCAGAATCAGAACAGAATGGACCTTATCCAACACTTGTTTTGACATATTGATGTCTCAGTATTTTTAAAGGGAATGTAAGGGATGACGATAATATCAACACAACAGTCATTGTATTGAAGTTTCAGTGTAAAATACGATAATATTAACAAAAGTATCAATATTATTTATAGTCTGTGAATTTAATAATTTAATTAAATTACTTAAGAGCTTATTTATTTACGAATCAATTGACAATTTCATACAGAAAACATAGCTGTGGGATTAAAACTGGTTATTTCCATACAAAATAGTATATACACTACTACACGCCAACAATATGAAATAACAAAAATTGTGACGTAATTTGTTATTTAGTACTGCTTGAAATGCATTTAAAATTATGCATGATTTTGATTTTACTAAACAATTATAACTAAACCTATATATACGACAGTCTCTGGTCCCGACGAGCTACCTGCATAAGCGAGGAACTCTGATTAGAGAGAAACCTCTATTAGCGAGACAAAAATCACGGTCCCTTGAACGAGAGTTCTCGTACAAGTGAGAACTTGTCCAGGTTCGACTGTATAATTAAATAAAGATATTAAAAGTATAGCTGACATAACCAGTTTTGATCCTATATCCCTTAAAATTTGTACCTATAGAGCAATCCAATCCAAGTGATATATACAGTGTTACAATATGTGTATATTGTAGTATATAAGATTATTTATATTCCATTAGTATATAGAACAAGATGTATGTATTGTATAGTAGTTGAGTAAATTATTTTTTTAGAATAAGCACTGTAAATTGTCACGTAGCGGTTTTTAATTGATAAGAGATGGTATAATAAGTAGATATATGAATCGTAGTCGCTGCTCCATTACAAAAACTGGACTTACAAAATATTAAAATGTTTTTACCAGTCAAAAAATATTTTGTACTACCAAATTACTACGACCTTCTGGACTTTAAAAGGCCGTTTAAATAACTACTTGTATTAATGCTGTTTTATAATATTAAAGGGTTTTCTAAGCTCATTTTATATTAGACATGTACATCAAGTACCAAATAGGTTTACTGGTACAGGTTTCAAATATAATAGTAATGTTTTTGACTGTTCTAACGATTTTAGACCTATCGTTATATTTGATTTTTATAAAATGCAGATTATTATTTGAAACATAAATATACTCGTTTTAGCTTAATTTTAGCTACTTATAATTTATCAGAATTTATCAAGGAGTGATGAAAATATAATAAATTGATTTTTGGTACTTTATTTCCCTCATCATATTTTTTATTTATTAAAACTACCATTAATAACTGTTTTATTGTAAGTGTTAATTAACTTGTCGGTTTTCTTCGCATACTTAAATATATTAAGTCCGTGGATATTAGAAACAACAACAAATTCACCATAGAATTTAATAATTCAGCTAATTTAAGATTGTTTTCGAATTGTCATAGATTATTTAGAAACGGATGCTTCTTTTCAATCAATAAAAATATTTAATCGAATATATTGTGAAAACAAAATTAAGCAATTTGTTTGTATAATTATTGAGGTTATATTTTTTTTTATTAATGAAGGTTATGTGAGCAGTGCGCGAAAGTAGTTTCACATATCAGGGTGTCACCCTACGTGTTAATAAACAAAATGAAATTGTATTGTTGTTTTATTTTATACATAAATTTGATTTAAATCAAACCTATCAGTAGTATAACGATGAGCAAATATCGCTTAATCTCCTTATAACGTCCAGAGCAAAGAAAAACAAAACAAATATAGTAATGTACGCGTTTAAAGCAATGTTTTGCTTTCTGTGTATTGTACTCTAATGTATACTAATATTATAAAGAGGAAAGATTTGTATTTTTGTATGGATTGAAAAAACTAGAAACGCCCAATTTAAATTAATTTTAATTCCGCGCGGTCAAATAGCAATATTTATAGCTATAGCTAATAGCTAGTAGTTGATACAATTCAAACCTAGTCGTATAACGCTGAATATCTGCTGAAATATTTTAATACTAGCGACCCGGCCTGGCTTCGCACGGGTGCAAATCGGTATAATGCTGTATCAGCATAAATTAAAAATAGTTATTTTGGGTTATCCCTAACTGATAGACATATACCAGGGCTTTTTTTGTAGACTTTTTGTAGACCTTTTTAAGTTGTACAATACTGTAGTACATTATTTTGAACTAACTTGTAGGGTTCAGGCAGCGTTTACAATGTCTTACATTGCAAACGCTGCCTGAATCCTACAAGTTAATTACGAAATCATATTAAAAACCTCTAAATTATCAGTGTTGCTCTACTATATTGTAAATGTATTACATGAAAACCTTCCTTATCAATCACTCTATCTATAAAAAAGCACCAAAAGACGATGCGTAGTTTTAAAGATTCAAGCATATATAGGGAGAAACATAAAAAAGCGTTATTGTTTTATACTATGTAAGGATAAGGGTAAGGAAAGGATGCGACAAAATACATTTATTTTATTTGTTTGGGGGTTACCCAAAGTAGATTCGCTGTGAAGCGAATCTGGTCCTAAAAATAGAAACCTGGCAAAAAGGCCCAGAAAAAACGAGCTAAACCAAATAGAGAAATAAGTACCATAAAGATTCATAGTGGACTACTAAAGTAGGTACAAATATGAATTAAAATGAATAAAAATATTATTAATACGTTTATTATAAGTATTATTTAAATATGTACATATTTTATAATTTATGTGTAATTATCCACATGCATATTTGAATTTAAATAAATTGACTTATTACAGAATTCGTTTAAATGGGCATGTTTATCATGAATACGAGATGTCTATATCTACCAAATTAATGTAAAGGTATACATAAAGTGCAGCAAATATCTAATAATCATTATTATGACCAATCCTTCAAATTATTTGTAGTAAAAACGCATAACACATGAACATGAAATGTACCATCATAATCTATAATTACACAGAAAATGGGACTCGCAAATGTAAAGATAAATAACGTACCCACGGGAATTTCTTAGCGCGTCCCAACATTAAAATTTACGAGACGCACAATAAATAATCGTCACACTTTTATATCCCGTCTTTATTAAGTGTCATTAGGCATTATTAAACGTATATCGATGATGATCGGCCTTCCGTCTGCCGGTAATTGGCGATGTAAGCGGCCTACAAATTGAAAGCGTCCGTGGCCCGAGGCGCGTATTGATGGATTTGCAACCATCGCTAAATTATACGCGCCCTGTCACAACCACGCAAATTGTGCGTATAATACGTAGGTATTCAGGATCATAATTTTTTAATACCTCTAAGTATTCGTTCCAGAAACTGTGTCCCGTTTGTCACATGTTCGACCGCATTGTGCAAGTCGTGCATCATCCTTGGGTGACTCAAGAAACAATTATCCTTTAAATTAAATAAAAAAGCGGAAAAACTCTAATGAACCTCATTCTTCGAACCGTCGTTTTTTCGTCGATTACCAAATGCTTTTAGCTCTCATTCGAGTTCAAATAGGAGTTCTTAACTCTCAAAATGTGCTAAATTATTATCAGTGAGACAACAATGATTATGCAACAGCGAAGAGGTACGGTGCGATTTGATCGTCCTTTGTCCGCGGGGCTTCGCGACGGGCGCATAGCGGGCGAAGGGCGCGCGCACGCCGAGCATAAATTAACGCAGACGCGTCTCGCAGCCCACTGATTGACTCCTTTCATTACCGTCCCGCATTGTTCGCCGCCAGAGAAAAATTGCACATCCTTTCGGAATCACAACACATTTCATAATTATGGACTATTGTGGAGTTGTCGGGGCTAATTCCTCGGGGACGTGCGCTCTCCGCGCCCGAGGAGCGTTCGAGATATATTAACGGACGTAAAGACGCGCCCCGGCCGGGCCCATAATGGCCATCGCTGATTAGTTTTCAAGGGAAACACTGGTTCGAAGAAAGCTCCAAAGAATTTAATGTTCTGTCAGGACGGGTATTGAATAGAGGAGCGCAGGTCGTGTACGTCTGCTACGTCCAGAGTATTATAATCATTTTCTATACCAGAGATCATTTAAAGTGATTAAAACTTATTGCCCCATTAGCTAAGTATCTGGCACTTGGAAAGGATTTTAATTTATTAGCAATAATTGGCTTCATTAATCGTCCGCGACGGTATTGTTCGCCTGGCGCTCGAGATTATCTGCGATTCAGATGAGCGCGGTGCCGATGCCGGCTCCACGTGCTATCTCCACGGCGGCGCGCGGCGGCGGGGCGCGCTGATCGTGCCCGGGGCACGGGGTCCGCTCTCCGCTTTCCTCTCTGTGGGAATTATCTTTGCGAGTTAAACGAACGCCACAATCTAACGTTTTAAAAATCACCGGCGAATCGCAAATCGATGTCGGCCCGCGAAATAGGTGGAGGATTAAATGGAAACGCTAAAAGCGAATTCGTGTACCGTTGTAGCGTTTTCGCGGAACGTTCTAGATGTCTATGTCTATCGTTCTCGGGCCGGACGTACGGGTTGTCCGTGGCAAACGTTTTTCTAAGCCGATATTGTAATTGTCCGAGCGGCGGAGTGTCGGTCGCGTCCGGCCGTCGCCGTCAGCTGGCAGCGCGGCCGACGCTGGACGCGGATAGACAACTAAATAGAGGCTAGCTAATCGTCGCGTCCAACCTAGCGAGGGAAACGACGAATTACTCCGTCACAGAGTTCCCAACGATCGCTTTGTTGTTGGCGATAGATGTCCGGATCGCGGCGTGGCACATCACTGAACCTTAACCAGCGAACTATCTCTCACAATTAGAAATCTCGAGTTGCAAATGTTTGCCTGCACCTGGCTTACTTCTAATGTTATTCGACGAACGATTCAGATAATTATAGCTTAGAACGTGTTACTGGAAAAAAGGTTTTTTAGAATTGTTTTAATTTTAGATTTCAAATGACGCAACGAATAAGGAAAACAGATTGATTAAGTGCATTTGGTATAAAAGTACAAAATCCTAATCTAACCAGGTACCTAGATAAAAGATAAAATACACCAAGTATTGCGTTTTACTGACTTGTATTGCGCAGTTCCTTTGCATTACCTCTGATACTAATTGTATAGTGTTAGATGGTTTGATTGACGGATAAGTTGGTGCGAAGTAGCGTGACCGTAGTGGTGTGGTCGTGACCGGCGCGCCGGGATACGTCGCCGTCGTGCTGACACACAGACTGACAGGCTAACAGCTCGTACCCTGCGATACACTGTCAACGCCTTCTGACATGCACTCCTCACGATGTCAGACCACCTTAGCTTAGATGACGTTGAACAACTAATACGAGGACAACAAGCGAGAGTAAGAAGGTATGTGGTGAGGGCTACTTTCTACTCTAGTTTTATGGTTGATAATTCCCTTGGTTGGACTTTTTCGTCTAGATCGGACGTGGTCTGCACATCTCTATGTTTTTAGGACTATTAAGACGGTTCTTTACTTCTATTTAAAATAAAACAGCAAACTGAAAAAAAAGCATAATCTTATTAGATTTTTAATTTGATAAGCGATTACGTTGACATTATTACAAAGGATGCAAAAATAAACTCTTCAACTTAGGTGAAATCAAACAAACAACAATTGCACAATAGTGAACGCGAAGGCAACGTCACGTACCATTAAGCGAACCATTGTGTACCGCGGAGTCTCGCTCCACTCGCAGGCTCACAACAAACACGTTGTTTTATAAGAAAAGTGAACACGCAATGATTCACGCGGGCCACATTAGCGGGCATTAACTCAACAATAGAACCTTTTTTATCGCCTCTGTAATGATAGCTTGTACGTGTTATATTCAAATTTATCGCGAATAAATTTATTGCTTCCTAATTGGCTTGAATTCATCAACATTCATTTCAGACGGATCGGTGATGTTCACTCATTTATTAAACTTAATAGCGTTGACCACAAAACACCTTGATTATGAGTAGACATTGGTACTTACCTATCTACATAAATAGTAGCTAGATATACAGTTCAATTTATCGGATTTTTTACGCACATACATACGGTTTCTAGAGTGTCATTTGTACGATTAGGAACTACCGAGGAAAATGTAACTGCCTGATTAGAAACCTCGTTTAAACAATAATTAAATTAATCAATACATATTGAAAAGTCTTAACAATAAAAGGATCAAAGATCTTATGTAAGTACTGGGGATATACTACACAATCTTCTGATACTATAGATGCGCGTGCGCCGGCGCTTCGCCCACAGCACAGCCAGCAGTATCCCGATCGCGAGCTGATCTCTCAGGTGCGCCCTCGGACCCCGCCCCCTTGTTTATTGCTTATTAGCGGCGCGGCGGCGGCGTCTTTGAACCGCGGCCCTTTGTGCTCGCCGACACCTTCCCCTCGCTAGCCCCCCGGCCCGACCCGGCCGGTCACGACGCGCACCGCCCGCATACTATGCGAATCATAAATCCATTCTATTTGACGTCCGTATGTTTGATATCGATCTTAGCAAGGAGATATCTGGAAGGAAGGAAGTGCAGTACCATCGTACAAGTAATTTTGTTTTGTAGTTTAATATTAAAGTACAATTGTATTATTTCTTCGACAGGAAATCAGCATTTTACATAGTTTATATCAAACCAGGTCGTGAAATGCATACTACAATATTAAATAAAGTTGTAAATATAAAGTGTTAAGTCCTACCTTTTGGGGTTCAAGCCAAACTTCTAAATTTGATCACAGCCAAAAGAATTAGAAAGGAATATTATAATTTATGATGTTAATATTTCTTATAACAATGCCGACAATCTTCTGGGAAGCAGATGCGTATCGGTACTCATTCAATAGCCGATGCATTAGGCACCTACATAGCGTTCCGCGCGGAGCGGGCGTGGGTGAAACATTCCTCAGATAATTCTCTAACGAGAGAGTGACGTAGGGTGTGATGGCTGCCGGCCCCACTGTTACGACACAACGGGCCCTATCATCGTTAGAAACGGCTGCATCACGCAAATTACGGCCGCGATACCCATCGCGATAGCTCTCACACGAAAATCTACTAACGGGGAAAAAACTCGGCGAACAATATTACCGAGCTGTGAGTTCGTACGAAGAAAGATGAGGCTCACGCTTGGCGGTTTGCTAAATTTGATATTTGAGACGTTTCACTGCTATTGAATTTTAAATTCTGTTGGTATAATGAAACGGTATGATTTAGAAGAGCTGTTGAAGCATTTTGTGATGTTTGCGCCGGTGTCGACGGACATGATGCGGCAGATAGTGGCTGGGCGCGGCGCTCGCTAATGGGTGTGATAAGATCAGGCAACCACGCCTCGGCCGCGGTCGCGGCTCGATACGACACGAGCGCCACACGCTGCCGGTACGACACTCGTGCGATTTTGTATAGATTCTATGACTTTTTTGTAACTCTGTAGCACACAATATTTTTTATTATTGAATAATGATGGTGAACTAATAAACCACAACTCACGCACGCATTAAAATAAGTGCAAAGTATGTTAGTGTGAAATTCTTTTATGAATCCTATCAGCATCGTTAATCAACAATGTGTGTTACCTGATACTTGTACGTTAAAATCCATACATGTATGTACTAACTAGAAAAGAAAACGGTACAGAAAGATACAGTGTGCTTCCAGTAAATTGAATACTAACGTTTGCAGTTACCATGTTATTTAATGTCATCGATTCCTTACGGTATGTAAACTGCAACATTGCTTCTCCAATGCTATCAGGTTTACAACAAAGTTGTTAACCGCTGCGAGGTTTACGAGCCGTGAAGAGTAATTAAGACGGTCTAATTGTAAAAAATAGCCTATCGTTGTGCAACACGGTATCAACTTTGTTATTGCCATAGTTGTAATCTAAAACGACGTCCAGCCTTAAGTCTTCAATCAGGACAAATTCCAATAATAAAATGGTTTGTACTACTTGGTCATACATTCCTGGTACAGCCAATCAATTGGTGTTGTCAAGATTTCTATAAAATATTGACAACTAGCGAAGGGATTTTGGCTCGATAGCCAGAGCAGCACATAGAAGTTCATGGTATTTTGCTTTGCCATATGCAATCTCATTAGATACCTGGGTTGAAGTAAACACGAGAAAGAAGACTAATCAGCTTATTAGATGGTGTATTAAACATTTTAGAAAAAATACATTTAGTGCCGATTATGAGCAGTGAAGCGGCCAGTACTATCAGTATCATGGTGATCAGAGCGGGGCGCAGTGAGGGGCGACTGCAGACAATAAAATAATGAATTATGCGATCGTATAATTACATCTTCCGGTCGATTGCAGTTAAAATAAACTTTCACTAGTAGTCGCATTTGATGTGGCGTGGCCTGTAATAAAATGATGAACGATTTTTAGATATGTTTAGTAGAAAATGGAGCGAAACTAATTGAGCTCTGTCATAAATGAGCGAGTGATAATCGAATTCATATTTTGTAACGCAGTCATTAAAATAAACTTTAGTACCTGCATTATTTTGATGTTAACGAGCCGGATCTAAAGGGTTTATATTTTAAGGGTTTGACCTATCATGAATATCCAAAGTCGCAAATAATATTGCTGCATTCCAGTATTCATGCAATATGTTCTGTAAGATAGGCAATCACACGACAGGAAGGCGCGCACTTCCTTGCGATCGTGAATAAGTTACATTAGTGCGGTTGTCGATATGAATCGAAGGGAGTCGATAGCGCCCTTGTATCCTGAGGGCTGGATACCGAAGCTCCAATGTGCCGGCTTATATAACAGTACGTGGCGTTAATAAGCTATTTATGTTTAACAAGGTATCCGTTTAGCGCTTTCAAATATAAATCAATGCGCCACCGCTACACCCTCTGGCGTATCTCGAGATCTTCGCACGCCTTTTGTAAAGTATAAGTACTTGTGAATGGATAATGTAGCTGACCGCCAATATCGAAAGGTTTAAACTGTGAAAGAGTAATGATAGTAGCCACTACAACCAACAGAAAGCTTTGAAAATTCTATAAAATAGAATCCAAACTATCGTCTGTCAAAAACGATGTAGAAATAACCTTCTTATTTTGTGAAAAGAGTCCACTATTTTAAATAGTTATTAAAGTATACTAAAATACGACAACGACTGACAATTCCTAAATCGGCACATAAACATGATTTTTGTCCGTAATAAATCGAAACCGTCATTAGTATAATCCGAGGTGACATTGTGTGGTGATGTTATCGGTGGACGGTGACGTCGCAACTTCGCCGAAAGCTATCGACTTCGATATCTGGAAGACGCGGCCATTGTTAGCAATGCCGACTGCCTGCTTAACGTTACCATCCATCATTATCGCGCTAAGCTCTCAAGGGAAGCCGAAACCACTGGCCTACATGTCAAACACATCAAATAACAAAAAATAATCATTCGAATCTAAGCCAAAAGGTTGGACGTTGTGAAATGTTATGTTTGATTAGAAATTTTTGTGTGACGCACAGATCTGAGAACTTTACAATCATAGTTTGGGGAAGAAAATTTTGAAAGAAAGAACAAAAAAAAAGAGGAGGAGAAAACCAAACACATGACATAAGTCCAATAACAAAATGTACCATACCAACCTTCTTAAAGTGAAATTGTAATGTCATGAATCATATGTAATTATTTAAGTGTAGGCACAATTAATTACACAGTTAAAATATTCTTTGCATGAATAAAATTACAGTTAAATTTTTAAATCAACATTCCATTAATACGAATTGAAACTGCGGCCGCAAATGGAAACGCCGTCATCCGACTGATATCAATTAAATATGTACGAAATTATTAACGAGGCATTATCACGATCGGGAACAAGCGCGCACTCATCGTTACTGTCCAATAAAAAATAGTCCCATTTAATTAAAATCGCCTTAACTATATTTGCATTTTATTCATCATCACGCTAGCACCCACTTTTTCATCGTGAAAATCCAATTAACTGGGCGACATTTGCTTAATTACAAAGGTAATTAGTAATTCTGTGAAGTTCGCGGGCAACGGTTCGTGCTCGAAAACTCCTCCCACACAATTAAGTTATTGATACAGGTGATCTTTTTACAAGCGACATGTTTACTTGATGAAAAAACGCTATCTAAAATCTAAATAAAATGAAATAAGAGGATGTAAAAGACACAATAAATTAGAACACCATGTGTACCAACTTATCAAGTAAGAATTAAAAATAAATATAGAAAGCGTTGTAGAGGCTTTATTACTCTGAATTTTTAATACATGTTGGTTATCGTGACGATTGATTTTAGATCTATTAGAAAATTTGAATCCACGAATCTTTTCTCTATTTAGAAGACTCCATAACCTTCATTAACGGGGTAATCAAAACACTTGCAGTCATAACAAAAATAATAACAAAGCAAGAAGTCAATTTAACGCCATCAAAGTTTCAATTAATTATAAACAAGTGGAAACAACTTTACAAGTTTATCTCAATGAGTTGAACGAAAAGGAGGCTAAACACCATAAAAATAGAGTTGAATTTGGCTCTTAACATCTCTCTTCGGATGACAGAGCAGGGCAATGTCAAATCAGAGGGTTTAGTGAATAGGGGTATTATAAAGTTGCTGGTCTATGCTTTGTGAATCATGGATCATTAAATTAGACATGTGTGTATTATGTGTAGGTGCTTTGTCTGTGTGCGTGGTACGTAGGACGAATTGGTAAGTAGTCGTCGCAACGGGTGTTCGTAATTGATTTATTCTGTTCTATCAAGTGTGTAATTGTAACACCAAAAATGGATTTGTAGAAATTGTTTAGCAAGCAATTTGAAAGTTATTTTTGCTAATCGAATCGTTACTATTGGAAAGGGAGAATCAAAATGTTGTTTTTTAGAATATTTGTAATTAAGCTCTATTGAAAAACAAAAATAGACTAAATAAAATTATAACTTACGCTTTATGAAAGCTAACACAATAAAACGCTGATCGAAATAGTAAAAACCTGATGATGAAATAGATAAACTTGGACAAATATTCCTAAAACTTATTCTATCATACCCATATTTCAAAATAATGTTACACTTCATGTAAGTAGGTTCACATACAGTTCAGGAATAACGAGCAATATCATAAAGGTATCCATTACATTGACGATAGGCATACTCTGAATACGATGTAAGAATCATAAATATTTAATAGACATTTTCCCACAATGGGGTGGCCATTCACACCCGTTAACCCTCAAGGGCGCAGTAAAGGCAGGGCTGATCGGAATGTAATAAATTTTATTGGCCCAGCCCTGTGGGCTTACTGCGCAAAATTGTTTGCTTCTCTCAATTATTGTTCACTTCATGATCACATTATTGAACACCACAAGGGATACATGGTGACTTGGGGAGTAATGACAGTTGTGTAGACTTAGACAATTGATTTAGACAACCAAAAATATTTCCAAAAGAAAAAAAATTTAATAAAATTTTAGGAATATTTTACACATTGTAATTCTTCACCAAGTTAACACTTTCAGTGTCGGCGATAGGTCACTTTCTTGTATGAAAATTTTAGTAGCATTGAGCGTGTTAAGTATCAAATTCTTCCAGTCACTTTTCGAGTAGAAACGTGCGTCTATTGGCAATGAAAGTATTTCACAGAAACCGAATCCGGGTTCATTTAAATGTCTCATTTCTATCAGTCCGATCAGACATTGCCACATATCCTTGTTTGGTTTGCTTATCAATGCTAACAGAACGAGTTTTTACATTAGCGAAAATGTGTCAGTTGTTTGCTTTTAGTGTACAAGGTCCCACCTATCGTCTGTTAATTGCCGCCCACGTGTCTAATGAACAATCCGGGGTCATCTAGCCTCACGACGTCTGTCACGGTTGACGCAAGATGGTGCGGTTGCTACTAGAATCCAACACGCCTACGTCTCTTCAAACTTAGACAAGGTTCGACAATGTCTAGATATAGTTTTCTTATACAGGGTGAACGTAAATTATTTTACCGATTTAACCAACCAAAATTAAGGTTAGCATTGATACAAAACTGTAAAAAATCCCTTCTTCGATAATATGCTAATTTAAGCAAAGAAATAAGGCTGCCAAATCAGATACGTAGCGCCTAAGCCCGAACACTGCGGTCGAATGATAAACAATTTGTGATTTGTGAAAACCTTGAATACTTGAAGGATCACGAAAAACGACTACAACAATTCTCTTAGTATTGTTTAAAAACATCCAGTGTTTTGTCTCACAAAGTTATCTCATCTGAAACGATGATAGCCTTTACTATACTATATTCGTAAATTCTGTTCATCTCTGGCTCACCGTCGCGCGTTATTTTTTGCTTTACTTTATTTATTACGTATGTAAAATGAGATAATATTATAATGTTTAGAAAATATTAATTACAAATTACTGCATGTGCTTACAAAATCTTTGACAACGGATATCTCACAAAAACTTGCATGTGCAATAGGCTTGTAAATTTCATGGACATATTTTCATAATCCTCAATCGAATAAAATTGTTTTTGTAGGTAATATTTAACTTGTTACATCGAGGTAGCAAAGTTCGACAAACACGTCAAACACGGCACGTGTATGCCGCCATTAGACAACACTATTCACGCCTCCGGCTACTATCAATACTACAATCTTAATTCCCAAATGGTATTACGTTTGTGGTCCCAACAACTATTTTAAACTTTACCTACAACATAATAGAGTTGAGAACCGTTCGTCATAGATGATTCTTTTCAATTTTCCACCAATCGAATTTGGCTGTAACATCAATCGAGTTCCCACATTTTCCGAAAGCACTTACACAATATCAATCAGGTTTTATTGGTGTTATCGAGGTGGGGGTGTGTCGCGGGGGGCCGCGGGGGCCGCGTGGGCCGCGGGGGGCCGCGGGGAGCCGCGGGAGGGCGGCTATTTGTATCAATAACCTGTGAACGACGTGCACTCCTGACACTCTTGAGGGAACCGCCACCTCCCTGGTGCCCTCTGCGACCGCAACCGGATTTGATTATACTCACTATCGCTGGAGAAGTGTGATGAACAATTGGCAACTATAAATAGGTGTTTTGTTTTGATGCACATGTGCATTCTTCACCATGACCAAGAATTCTTCACGAGCTACGAAATTACGAAGATTCTTGAAAAATACATATAGGTACTTAGGTGTTGCTATTATAAATGCTAATCCAAAAGTGAATCTGTGATCAGAATATAATAAATACTAGGTTTTATCTTAGTGTGGGAAAGATATAGAAAAAATAAGCACTTAAATATCTTCGGGTGGGAATAAAAAACAAAAACGAATCTTCGAAATACGAACCCGAAACTGGATACCTAACTATAGCACATTATTTGCTCTCAGCGTTCGGTCGACAAAGGCAAATTGGGGACACCTTATTTTCTCGGCAGGTTTGCAAAACACGTTCGCGCTTCCCACCTATTCCCACATCTCAACGCTTATAGATACTATCTATTACATCTACCGTCAAACGATAATTTCAATATGAATTTAATTCACTTTACATTGCTGCGTCTCTATGGAACTAGTCTGCGATAGGTGATAAAAGACAAGCAATGTAGTATACAATTCTCGTTATTGTCAAGACTCAAGTTGTTATAACTGTGTTCGTTGGTGAGGGTTCAGGTGGGTGCCGTCTTCACTCTGCTGGCACCGATAACACGCTAATGCCCTCAACTTTGCACCGCAGAGGGCGTCCGAGGGGCGGCCGTGGAATGGGGCGGGGTGTGAGGAGGCCATTCGCAGACGAAAAATGCGAAAAGTCAGATCATTCGCCTTATTGAACGCAAATAACTTTATCGGATTGCAATATGCGCTGGCGATGCTTGAATTTATAGCAAAAATAACGACCGTGTTTATTGGACTGCCAGTTTCGGCTAAAAATAGCATCAAGTAGCTTAGGACTTGCACTTCTCTCCGATAGAATGGATACCAACTTACTTTAAACTTATCGAATGTTGATGTCCACTCGTCGAAAGAACCTCTATCATCATGGTACTAGTTATTTGGTAAATATCTTTTCTGGTATTCATAAAACCTACAAAATAATATGAACAATTAGGGTAAGTTATGACGAGACATAAAAAACATCGTTCCAGCTCTCCCGATACCGCGCAATAAATAACAGGGATGCCATTAGCGCTCGTCCCCATAATGTGCCCACCTTAGCGACTCTCGCATGTTCGTATTGTTTAGCAATAACGCGCAAGTAAACGTTAATATTTCATACGGCGCGTTGGGCGCGTTCCGCGTAAACTGCGGTGGCGTCGATTCGTTCCGGTGGAAACAGGCAAGGTGAGCTACGCTACACGTATGTATGTAATAAACGTGAATTTATTGAGCGGTTACGTTTGCGAATCGTGAAATGTAGAGATGTGTGGTGTTAGGGCATATCATACCGCCGCTTCAACAATTGTGGCAATAATGTCATCTCCACAATTTTTTTTTTCAGAAACCATCAGATGTTAGCTCTAATGTTGCTATGTTTTCAACGACTACCATTACTCTAGTCTCTCCTCATATCACTATTTTATATTATAACGGGCTCAACAAAAGCACTGATAAGTTATGGAACCTACAATGGTTACCCTTATAGGTAACTACGTCTGATTATGGTTCTAATCTTGTTTCTGTTTTTTTTCTTTTAACAAGCTTTTGTTATACATAGAACGTATTCGTTATGTAATCCAGTATGTGTCCTGTCACCGCTAAGGAGTGCGAATGTCAGTGAGTATCGAGCTTACTCAGCATTCCGTCCACGTCGCGCGCCGGTCCGCAGTTAAAAGGGGATTATGAGCGGAGTGGCACTGGCGGTGCCCAATAACACCACATTACGTGCGATACGCCGCACCAAGGAGCCCTCGCTGTAATCCCCAACAGCTTTTGTTTTACCTACCCACACAATACACGCAATTTATGAGGATAATTGTGTAGGTATTTGGAAAAAACATTGATTTTATATGTATTTTTCTTAATTGTACTTAGTAGGAACTAGGTAGGTTCGTTAAGAGTGACCTTTATGAAATAAATTCAATCACAAACATCTCACGATCTCAAATGTTGCCACCGAGCAACTTAATAGGTATCTGTCGTAACACAATACATAATTAATGGAATATTCTGTCGCCGTGCAATCGTAAAAAAGATATCAAATCATACCGTTAAAGTAATTAATAAACGATCCAAAAGTAACAAGTCACACGACAAATTGAATCAGGGCCGAACTCGGGGCGCCCGGACAATCTCCGCGATTGGAAACAGTTTTACAAGCAATAAATTTTTGCAACCCGCGTCACTCTATCCAACATTTATTAGCTACAATCCAGATTAGATTAGCGTTGCATCCCTCGACCCTGGGGCCCCGGGGACGTGAAATTTGTCCCGGTAATGCGGCCACGCGTCGCACTAATTCGATGTCCCGGACCCTTCGATGTGACTCGAATGACGCCTCGCCTCGCCACTGTTTCATTTTAATTGAATAGTTGTAGAGGGTGCTTGCTCTCTTGCAGATAACTTTATAGTCGCTTTGCATAATTGCTTCTCGTGTCAAACTAATTTCTAACTATTTGCCAATCTGTTACGCGTTGTGTGTTAATGTTACATCACTAAGGATGTCGATTAATTGTTAACTTTTTCTTTCTTCTCCATAACAGTGTATTCAGACTTTTAATAAAAATTTGCAATACTAAAACGAAGAGGTTAGAAACGTACAATATTATTCGAAGAAAATTCTTTAAAAAGTGTACCGGGAAAAGCTTAGTTAGTCAATAACTTGCAAAAGTAATGTAAGTTAAATGTAGCATCGAAGTAAAACTCATACGTGCGTAGTTACGATTCTTTTGTTTAACACTAAGCTGGGCCAAAACATAACCTGTTTACTGAGAAAATATTAATATAATTTGTTTCTACTATGTGATACCATTTACAGTAACTGAACAACCAAAATGAATACAAGTACCGCCATCTAGTGATGGTCGACTAAACGATCAGAAACCGGCTCTCCTGACCTCGGCGTCTCGTAATAAAAATAGCTCGTCCATACTAACGTGCACTGTCATATCCTATTGATAGATTGACGCTTGTGACAGCCACAACTTGTTAACTATTGATTTTCACTCGTAAAACAACATCTCACGGCCTGGTTTATTTATTTGCAGCAGCGTAATGTATGCCTCGACTTTAATTAGTCAAGTTTGAATGGTATTTAATTATCGTAGATATGTTTGATGGTATCTCCAGAACGGCTGAACGGTTCTCGATGATATTTTGCATAGATGTGGATAGAACAAAGCCTGGAATGTGTTCGACATTTAAATACTACGTTTTTTTAAAGCTTGAAAGCAAGGCATAGATATTCCGAACTAATTTACTATAGAATTTTTAAAGTACCCACTGGTCCAAGGCATAAAGAAGTAGTCTTTTTTGGGTTGTTTTAATCCATTACAGTAGGGGTCAATGAAATGGCCAAAAGAATATTCTCACTCGCGAATAAGGGAATATTAATCGTAGTTTTTTGAAGTTGTTTCCTTCATATTGTTCACTTTAATATTACGCCAGTTAAATGCTTTATTATTTAATTAGTATTACCGTAATAAAACTCGAGTTCATTGCGTGATCGGTTATTAAGCAAAAGATTTTACAGTTGCAAGCTTTAAAGGTCAAGCAATTACATTTATATTCGCAATTAGGTATAAAACCAGAAAAATAGGAATCCAATTACCAAAGTAAATTATTTACGTAGCGTAAATATAAAACTTAGACGAATTCCTTGTGTCCTTAACCGTGACTTCAGTTATTTTTTAACTTCATAAAGGAGAAGGTTCTCAATTTGTCTTTATGTTTTCATTTGTTGAATGCGATGAAGCGGTTGGTACCACGTGCTTCGTCTGTGTTAAACACTAAGTTTAATATAATTTTTAAATAATAAAATTAAAGGTCCTCTTACTAAATTAAGAGAAAGGTAAATAAAACACACCGTTAAATATTTTAACAAACATTTATTTTTTTTGTATACTTTATCAATATATTATTTATAATAATTATAATTTAACTAGAATGATTCTGTAGGTACATCTATGTGTCCGCATCAACTTTACTCTAAACCAGGTGTAGTAAACCTCAGGAAACACAGACAAGGAATATATTCTATACAGTTTAATAATACATCTATCTTAACACAGATGCTAATTTGTCTATAACATTAAGTTTTTGTCTCTTTTATTGCACATACCTCATCAAAAACCATTTAACCAATCTAAACGAGCAGATTTGCATATGCCGAAGTGGTGCTAATTCACCAATGTAGAGATGCACCTCAACCCTAGCCGGCCACTGATTGTTGCCGACGCGGCGCCCGAAGCGACGAGACAAATTTTTAGGAACATAACATGATACAACTTACAGTAAGGATTATTACATCAATATACTAATTTGATTTAAATAATTTATACACTATAATACAAACGAAAGATCGCAACACAGCTCTGTTCAACCGCAAAAGTCTATAATAGATTTATAACTGTTTTTATCACTCAATTATTCGATATCGCAAACACGTAAATTCGTTCATCTTCATCGAACAATCCGACCGTCAATAACACTCACGTATCACTTTGCTTCTAAAGTTTTTTTTTTTTTATAAATAATACCAGTAATCTATAACGTATTTATTGGAGATCCTCAAGTTTATTGGTGGCCAGTCACTAAGTGGGGCTGTGCGGGGGGTGCGGCGGGTGCGGGGCGTGCGGCGGCGCGGGGTGCGGGCTGGCGTCTCGCAGCGAGTCCGGCGAGGAGCCGGGCGAGGACCGTCGCGGCGGGTACGGAGAGAAGCGGTGCTGCGCCAGGCCCGCCGGCACGCCGCCAGGGTACACCGGTCGCGGCAGCTGCAGCCCCGACCCCGAGGCCAGGTGCTGCTGGGCCAGGAGCTGCGGGGCGAGGCACGCCCACTGGCCCCACAGCGCCGCCGCCGGCACCCCGTACAGTGGATACGCGGCCCGGAGAAACAATTGCGAACGAGCAGCCAAGATAGCTTTCTCCTCCAGCGTCAAGTTGTTGTTGTGCTGGTCCAGGTCGAACGGGCGCAGCGGAGATCGCAGGTAGTGCTGCTCCGCCAGCATCGACTCCATCGTCTCCCTGAAACGAACAAACATATTATATGTGGAGACTTACACACACTGTGTATTGGCGAAGCGAAATGAAATATGTACCTAGGGTTGGCGGCGCCGTAGCGCGCCTCATCGAAGACCGATGTTCGTTCGTGCTCGCCCGTGATATAGAATCTCAACAAAGAAACAAATTCAAAATAAAAAATCATGCTCAAATGTTGAATAAATCGTTTCACTATCGCAAAGTGCGTAGTGTTTATGTGCATGCGGACGAACGATCAAAGAGAAATCATAAATGTAGGATAAGAAGCAGTATCGATGTGAGCTAGCATTTATCTCGCATTGATTGCCTAGGTGTGCGGGGCGCGAGATGGAGACGTAATTGAGCGAGAGGAGGCATCTATGTCACATGGGCTTGTTTCTTACGGTGTGTCTGATCGAACGAAAAATGAACTAATTTCGTATTGCAAAGTCGTTACATTGAAAAAAATAAAAACAATATTATTCCAAGTTGGTACAGCAGTGGCAAAAAGTTCTAAAATACTCTTTTTTTTCAGATTGCTATAAAAAAGAATAATAATAATATACACAAATGTGATAGGAGTGTATGTAATATTTACCTCTCGAATTCAGTGAGACGTGAAGAGTCTCTGAACCCCTTCGCAAACGGATTACTGTCGATTTTCAATTTTGTTATCTGAAACAAAAGACGTTAGTTATTTTAGACCACAAGAGTTATGTTATAAATTAAAAGAAAAAAAATACAATTCAAAAAGTTATTCCATTTTTGCATAATAAGTAACTCTATAAATATCAATTACGTACAAATTATTTAATAACAAAACATCAGGTGTACTGAGCAAATATTTTCAACTAAATAAGATAAATTAAGTCCGTGCACCCATAAAATATTGCAATTCCTGATTTAAACGGCGGCCGAGGTGTTAAAAAATGTGTTTGGCAGCGCGGAGGCAAACACGGATGAGAAATCGCCCCCTCGCTGCGTGTGGCGCCCCCGCTGCGCCCGGACACAATTTGCAACCAATATTTACGACAAATCTCCGAGAAACCAGTCGTCATTAAAACGGCGATCGCCTAGCGTACGCAACATTGGCTAATTTGTTAAATATCATAAGCTATAAGTCCTAACCCTTAATCACGAGAACGAGCCACTTTCCATATACCTTGACGGTGTCAGTTTTTGATTATTTAGTAAAAAACTTGAAGTAATGTCTTCCTGAAGTAATGATTAAATTCCTACACTTTTCGCACAATTTAATTGTAGAATTAATAAACGCATCAGATTCTAATAAGATTTATTGTTTAATTAACTTGCTCTCAGCACTTAGTAAAGATGCTGCCTCTGAGATGACTCCTTCGTGGATGACAGTGATCTCTTAACATTTTGTCGCACTCGGCCTTATTCTATAAAATAATGATTCAGTGTTTGGCGCGTGTAGAAACGAGCGGCATCCGTACACGTGTCAATCTATCATCGGGCGGAGTAGTCTGCGGCAGTCGGCGGCAGTAATTACCTGCCGATTGACTCGAGCAGCGCTGATCTGCGCTACGCCCGACACGTTCACCTACGCGACACCTAATTGCATGATATTTCGACAAGTTCGCACTACAAGCGTTCGGAGCGACGAACTCGACCGACACATTCCAAACGTAAACTTATGTAAGTCTCCAAATGTCTACCGTGAAAAACACAACGAGCATTCTTCTACGAGCTATTTTAAAACTTCCCTATTCTATTCAGATTAACTAATAGTTTTTTTTTGTGTTAAAGATTTTTATGCATTCTTTTGATGTGTACAATGACCGAGTCGCGTTAATCTACGAAAAGTCTTGATAAACGTCTCGGTTAGTATTGTTCGGGATCAAAGAAAATAATAAACATTAGAAAATATTGACACCGTCTGTGACAAATTTTCAGTTTCTGTTTCATAAAAACGCCACTATTAAATGTTTTAGTGAAAAAATTTACGACCGATTCTCCGGATCTGAACATAAATGTTAGTTTTATTGATTTGAAATTTATAACACGTTTACAACAATAGAAATTGAATGATTGTTAAAAGAAATTCATGAGGCGCAGCAAAACACAACAACGGTAAGAAGATAGGACGTTAAACGAACACGAGTTGCGTCGCTTCTGCTTCGATGAGGCGAGTGTCGGTGTCGGGGGTCAGCGGGGAAGCTGCTCAACTTGCACACCCACCTGGCGAAAGCATTGACTACAATGGCTGTGCCCGGACGCCCGGCCGCGCCTGACGTAATGAGTGCGCCCAAAATGCCAGTGGCACCTCACAATATCGACGACCATACATTATGCATACCATGTACCACTGCAGAAGGGCGTTCCTGTTTGTTTTTTACAATATCCTACAACATTAGTATCGGGCGAAGTGATTGAATTCCAATAGGTATTCTGAACGTCTTTCCTTCACCGTATTTTACAGAAACGTCACCCGAATAATGAATAGAATGTTCTCTCGCTACCGACGTTTATTAGATTTAGTACAAACATAAGGGTGAGGCGTGTCAAAACAACCTAATTTAAGTATCAACAAACGCTCGCCTCGCCTCGGGCGACGGCGACGGCGGTGGCCCGCTCTTCGCACTGACAACATTAAAGGCGCCATAATGACATTATTCCCGAGCGAGAAACAAAAAAGTGTTACAAAAAGGCGCCAAGGAGAACTCGTACGTGTACAGTGACACCGGCGCACACGTCTGCAGAGGACGTTCTAATTACTGGGAAGTGATAAATTGCTTAGGGAAGCTTACACAACACATGTAGCGAGATCCGGAATAAAAATAATTCTTTAATAAGTTATGAACATTTACTAAACAATACAGAATTAAACTAATAGGTATATATAAAGATGTATAAGCCAGTGAAGTTCACCACATTTACTTACTGTAGTATTATCGTTTGAATAATCTACGTTAAATTATTTATAGCTCATAACCAGCTTTCATCTAAGTTGACAAGACGAAGGAAATAAATATTCCAGTTACAAGAGAACATGCATAGAGGCGGCCGAGTGAACAGAACACGACGGCAACATTCTGGAGAATAAATAAATGTCACGGTGCGCCGCGGAGCTGAATGCTTTCCTACGTATCTCATTATTGATTGATGTAGACCAGCCAACATCAACCATCTAAAGAAACTCAAATTGAATAAACAGTTATAGCAAAATAATTTAAACTTTATTGCTTCTAAAACAAGGTAAGAAATTTAATGTAGTGCTCAAATGTTTAACATTTTTAGATGGAACAAGAATGTCCATAACAGCGGTTGAAAGGTTATTACTGTAGATCATCTTCATCTAAGATGTCAATTAGGTTCAGGCTCTCTCCGACACTACCTATGGATAATATAAAATATATTATTCGAAGATTGAAAAGGTCTTCGGCAATCGATGTAGTTATCTTGATTATTAAAGTACAAATAAACATTTTAACCAATTCTTTTACTTGACAACTCATAATTTTCTTCAAATGGTGGAATTCTTAAATCTATATTGAAATTACATATCCATTGTTCAGTTTGGAATTCTCTGATTGGTATCTCTGTTCAAACGGGATAGCAGATCCATTATGGAGCCCACTGTTAATATAAGATCGACTCTACATTCGTGTCCATAGTTGCAGTTGAACACCCGAAATATCAATGAATAAGCAATTTGCCACATTTTTTATTATGACTTTCAATGCCCTCGTCAAAATTATGTCGATGCACAGATAAAAATCAAAATAAAAATAACAACTGTCAATGTCAATTGAACAATTCCTACAGATTAAACAATTGAAAATGTAGATTATGTATTTTTTTGGTTTACGCTATAATTTTTACCATTGATTAACCTTGACCAGAATTGACCAGAAAAAAATATGTTTGCCTGCCTGTGTAATCGTATCGTATCACAAAAATCAAGTACAAATATTATACAGTCAATTATTACAGGTTTTTAGGAATACAAACATAGTTTTTCTGGTTGTCTTGCTGCGCAGTCGCAATAAATCCGGCCGGCCGCACACGACGGCCCTGCGTGACGTCACACCTTGTGTGATCGATGGCCAAAGTGAAAGAGATCGCGAATAAATGCAGATCTCACCCCACCGAGTGTGAGCGAGATGTTGAACAAATAAATAATAACGTGGTAAATTATTTTAAATCCTCTCATAAGCAAGTCCGTTGACTTCTTGTATTTTTGACTTATGCGGGTTTCTTGTTATCGCGCTATATTATTTTTTGAATAATGATCATTTTGCAATGACACTGCGACTCCTTTAGCTTTTATTGTGACCATTAAAATTTGTTAACTGAACACTGAATCATGTCCTAAGCAGGAAAGGAAACCTTGAAGCACATCGTTAGGAATTATGATTATCCAATTATTTAAGATTTAGTGCGTCAATACTCATAATTATGTTACTATATATTAAAAATTATATTAAGATTGACTCTAACCTAAATCGCTAAATGAATGAGCTTACATCATTATGCTAAGTCTTACGATCGTCACCCTAAAAAAAAAACTAGCAAACATTGCTGAGAAAAA
This sequence comes from Papilio dardanus tibullus, assembly GCA_013186455.1. Classification (NCBI taxonomy): domain Eukaryota; kingdom Metazoa; phylum Arthropoda; class Insecta; order Lepidoptera; family Papilionidae; genus Papilio; species Papilio dardanus. The sequence goes on along the minus strand of QDHC01002768.1, from coordinate 2,189,075 downwards.
ATCTAAACTGCAACAAAGTTACTTGACACAAATAAAAAGCTTCATTCACGAAATACTAAATCGATTATCGAAGAAAGAGGTGCGTCAGGGGCAGAGTCGGGACGGGGGGGGGAGGCCACCTCGTGACACCTGACCGCAGCCATTTTGGCCCGTGAAATATGTTTATTTGTCATGGATGCCCTTTGTTATTGAAATTGTGTTTGCCTTTACTCCTTCATTATATTGTTCGTTTATGTCGAAGCTAGAACTCGTTTGTGGACGTTGAATGCAAGAATAGATACGGATTGGAGATTTTAGAATATTGATTGTTGATACTGAGAAATGAGATATAAATTTCAATTAAGCATCTATTGAAGGTGTTTACGTGATCTGTGTGTACATACGAGATTATCTTCTCAAATCGCTTGACGTTTGGAATGCTTGACTAATAACTTAAACTCTGTTAATGTTTCTGAAATAGAATAGGTACATACGACATTAACTGTTCCTTACAATTTCATATTTCTATAAGTTTCAAAGTTATTTGATCTATTTTGATCTCTTAATAACCTATTAAATTTTTAATTTTTACTTATTATAATATGCAGCTGTGCCAACAATGTTATGTTCTTATCTCGTGCGATGTTGTTTCCTAACTATATCCTCTATGGAATAATCAATCATAACAAATTCACAAGTCATCGCCTTTTTAAAAATGCATTGTGTGCATTGAGAATGCGTAAACTCTAACAAACATTGTCACCTCGCAGCGACTCGAATTTCAGACAAAGGATCGTTCACAAAACGCACAACACGACAATAGTGTGGTGGGTGTAAAAATGTTAAATATTGAAGCAGGTCGGGCCACGGGACCGGCCGTGGCGTTTTCCAGGGAAACCATCCCGCGGCGCGGCACGGCGACGTTCAGTCTCACACGGCGAACGTACACAAAAAACTCAATTCACGACACATTTTTTTATCCCGATTTTATCTCCTATATCAACGTTCAAAGTAGTAAAAACGAATAATGATGTTTCATTCCAAATTGATATGACAAACATCGAACGATCAGAAAAACATGGTGACACTTTTTTATGAAACCTAAGAATTCAAATGTTATACGATTAATCGGTCATATCAGATCGGTATCTATGTAAAAATAGCCTCTCTGACGTTTGTGGCCGAACGATCGAGTGCGTTTGCCTTTTTTGTATGGAATTTAAATTGTGCGGGCTCGAGACGTATCGATCTTGTCCGGGGCGCAGGTGCAAACATGCTAAGTGTATTCTTATTGTTGTAAGGGATTGCGTTATCAGTGACACTATCTCCGGCGTTCGACAAATGTTTTAGCTGTCAAGGAGGTGACGTCAGCCAAATCGGAGCGAGAACTGCGCCCGCGCCGACCGCGCTCCCCGCCAGCGCCGCGCCGGCCGCTCTCTTGTCGCGATCGAACTTCTGATATCACGCTCTTTACGTTCTGAGGTAGTTGCCGTAGACGTTTCGAAATCTTTACAATCGATAGACAAAAGCATATTTTTTAGAAATCAAAAATATATCGATTAATTTAAAAGTGCGTGTGGCAAAATAGGCAACTGTTGCTTAGTGGGTAGTGACTAGTGACATACCTACCGGCGCGGCGGGTAGTAAATCTATGAGAGCATTACATTCAATCCGTATCAATAAATACTATCCTGAGGGAGCGATTTAAATGACCTTTGTCCACCGTCCTCGGAAAGCAATTATATTATCTGCAGTGTATTACTAGGCACTTAAATTCCACGACGGTTTTCGTCTGTGAAAATCTGAAAGAATATTATCCATTTACACCGACATATTATATAAATTAATTTAAAACAAAAACAAGCGCTACTCATGTTTGTAGAACTCGAAACAGCTAATTAACGAACGAATGAAGATTTATGTAGTGCGTTGTCGATATAAAGTAACGCTTCCTTTATGAACCTCAAAACGTCCTAATTACTGGCGGGGACGAAACAAAACGAGGAGCTCGGAGACGCCCAAACGCTCTTGTGACAGAGAATTAATTGCTCGTGGCGACACATGCGGCAGCGCGCAGCGCCGCCCGTCGCCCGACGACCGCCGCCCGCCGCAACGACCGACAGGCGACAAGCGGACTGACTAGCGGAGCGATTAGCGATTATATTATTTTATTATTCCTGGTTTCAAACTGTATATTATTTGGAATAAAAAAAATAACTTGGAGAACTTGACAATTAATAACTCAAACGAAATAACTAGTGTCAAGCAGTCCGGTTTACATGCTTTTTGCGTAAAAATATCAGAATTAAAAACAGTATCATTCTAAGAAACTCAACGTTGTGGAATTCTAGTAAGTTAATAAAAGTAGTCCTGACAACATTTGATGGTTCGATAACTTTCATCGAAGCAATGCCATTAGCGAAGTGCGTGGCGCGCTTGCGGCAGGCGGGCGATGTTAGCAGAGCATCTGAGAGCTTATATTTAGCGCGGCTGAAAACTTTAATCGTCACCATTGCGCACGCGTCAGGCGCGCCGTCCGTCCGTCGTCGAGTGGACGCGCGTGTGGCCGTTCGGTGCACAAAAAATGATGTGCCACCTCCCTTTGTTCCACTGGACATACCTTTCAGCGAGATGCAATTAGCGTGATAGGAATAGAAACCGTCGATAGTCAGCCGACGGCGCTGCCATCCCCAGCATTTAGCTCTCTGATCTATTTTAGATATCGAATGATCGAAACGAGACTGCAGACGCGCCAAATGAATTGTTCGACAAGTTTATGAGGATACAGATGTTCGATGGCACTTACCAGTTGATTCTGATAGGCGGTGACCGCGGTGAACACGCACTCCGGGAAGATGAACGTCTTGAACTCCTCCTGCTCGAGGTCGACGATGGGCGCATTGACGGCGCCCTCCCGCCGCAGCACCAGGTGGATGCGAGGCTGGTACTTGTGCATTGAATTTAACACCAACTAGAGAGGAAGAAAATATGTCTAAATATAAAATTGTGTCGCTTAAATAATTGTATATTAGATATCTACTATTGATCCTGGAGATATTAGGAAAATTATGTTTGCCGACCTGTCCATTCTTATCCATTTCGTTGTTGGTGAGCTTGACCTTCTCAAAGGAGACGACCTGCTTGCGCAGCTGATCGCCGGCGAAGGGCGAGTCGGGGTGCGGGTAGAGACGCGCGGGGGCGGGCGGGTCCGCCTTGCCGGCCACCAGCCACGAGGAGCGGTGGTAAGCGTAGCGGTACCGCTTGCCGTCCACCGGCACCACGTCCAGCAGCACGGCGTAGCGCGCCTCCGCGCGGCACCCCGCGAATGACACGCGTACCGTCGGGAACATGCGTCTGCAACAATGATTACACGGTCATATTACACGCAACTATAAAGAAGTGGCCGTTAGCTTTGAGAGAGTTTTAAATACATTAAAATATGTAGTTAATAGAAAAATTGTCGCCTGATGTATTGTCTTTCTTCTTTCTACTCGATCATAAAACATTCCGCTTTCACAGGAATGATATTTTTTTAGTTTATCTCTGACAATCGCGACCGTTATAAAAAAAATATTTACCTCGATGCCACGTTTACGTCTTAAACGTAGATATTAAAATTAATTAGAAGTTATACGACCGTGGAAAGGTTAAAAAGGCGTATCATTAAATGCTCATAATAATAAATCAACTGGATTTCTATCGAAGTGTGGAGAAAATGTTTTTAGTAGTTTTAAATTGTTTTTTTAATACCAAATAATATATTTTGAAAATGTATTTATTTAAATTAGGCAATGAATGTATTGTCCATAATAGTTATTTTCTTGGGTATAAAACTATTATCTATGTCCTTACTACAATAAGTTTTCTTGGTAGGTATAGATAGGAAAATAATGATTACAAAAAAACATACAGACGAATTGAGAACCTTCTGCTTTTGGAAGTCTTTTGAAAATATGAATCGTTCCTTTATAACTCGGTTTTATGGAGTTTTTGTCACCTTATGTTTAACTTATATTACGTACCGCGTCGACTTCCTACTTCCATTGTTATGTTAAAGCGTAAATTTTCACATTAACGCAATTATTCGACAATTACTTGGTCGAGCTGAAATTATTGCTACCTGAGACCGGCTATAATCGTCTTTGCCTAATTAGGGCAAATGCTATTGCGAATTATCGCTATCAATTGGCACAACAATATACCCGGGAGCAGTCTAATAGCACAAATATAACACTTTTAATTCTATATTTTAAAACGTAGATAAAATAACTTTATGAAATGCATATTACATAACCCGAATAAAAGTAACGTTAAAAAGAACGAGACTAATTTATAATTAAGTTATTGTCCGTGTAATTATATAAAATCTTCACTTATTTCGCACGCAATGCCATCTACAGAAAAAACTTTAGGTAAGCAGTTAGTTATCTACCTATTATAAAATAGCATAAGAAGATATTACTGCAATAAAGACGGGACCACATAATAATGTAGGTATGTACACGAACGATATATTCGTAGCTAGTGAATAGTGATATACTGACTCTGCCGTTTATAACAGTGCCAGTTGCTTACATGTACCTTTCCCTTCCCAACACACTGTCAGCAATAATAAATATTTAGAATAAAAAGTAATAAAACACAGCGACATGACAAAGTCGAAATTCGTATAACATTTATCGTCACCGTCTGTGTACATAATATGGGTTGTTGTGACCGCTTTTATGCGATTGTGACTCTAAGCTATCACTGCCCTTCCCCTCCTTAACGGAGACATTCTTTAACGTCTCCCGTTGGAGAAAGATGAATGGGTAGACATTTTTGTAAAGGCAGACGTTTTTGTTTACTGTTAGTAAAATTGCTTGCGGTTGGTCGAAGTAATGGCTCTTATTACACTCCTCGGCGTAACTGCGGTTTCCTGCTACGACCCTACGTTAACAAGGGTAAGGTTATGAGACGGCACATAAAAAATAATGTTTGAGTAAAAATATACTCACAATGATCGATAACGAATAACAGAACGTGTAGATGAAAAAATATCAAGATAATAAACTCGTTGTGCACAGAACGGTGTGACACAAAAAGTGGTGTCGGTAGCGGGCGCGTGAAATACAATCTCCTAATCGACACAAAATGGTAGCCATTGAGGCGGCGAGAGCGGAAACAACAAATCTGTGGGCGCGAGTCGAGACGTCGCTCTCCGACTCGCTCCGGTCGCGGCCTCTCACTTTTCCAAAGGCGGGGGAAAGCTATTGATAATAATTTGCGATCGAATCGTCAAATCCTCGACTGCTCCACCGCGGCTTTTGACCCGCCATTTGAATTGTATTCAATCAACTCCTCGACCACCCGCGTCGGTCCTCCGGCCTTCTATACGGAGGTAATTTACGATACGATTTTTATAATTTACAATACGATTGATTGGCGTCCTCGGGAATAGAAACTTTATTTGTCGCTATGCCAGCAGTGCTTTGGAGTGACAAAGGACAGTTGGGAACATGTAAAGATTGCTCGGTCCGAGGGGGAGACAAAAATAAGAATAGCATTAATAAGATTTATGCATGTAAAACCGTGGTCGCACGCGTCGATTTGTGAGCCGCTTCTTATAGCATTCCCGAAGACGCGGACTGCGCGGGCGATTGCGCGCATGCGTTAATGGCGACACTCGACGCACGCCGCGATATATATTACCGGCATGATATATGACCATCGACGTCGTCCATCATTCCACCACCCGAAAGTTAGCGGAAAAGCGAGCGCGAGCAAAAGGAGCGAGGAACACGCGTTCCCGGTTTTAATGAGCATATACCGAAGACAGAAATAAGGGGGCGATCGTTTACAGCCGCCCTCATTACTGTTATGACATTGTTAAAGTCGATGTCTACGACTCGACTACGGCTTAGATGTAACTCGTAAATCTATTCACAAACCTCTTATTTTTATGTGCGTCACATCAAATGGACATGTATGCTTGTAAAGTTGTCTCTCATTCTTGGACACATGTACAACATCGTTGCAAGAGCTTTATAGCAGTCTCTTTGCCGGTTTTTGGCAAATGAAACTGTTTGTGTCGGCGGCGATCATTATTAAATCATTGTTTGTCAACACTCCACTTTTTCGATGTGCATCAGCGTATTACGTATACGCATCTACGATCAACGATTATTTGCACATCAATATCACCGTATTTAATTAAGTGTTTTTGATCCTAAATCCTGTCACCTGTCACCAAAAAAAATTTAGGTATCTAATCATGTAACAAATCATAAATTACTCGTAGATTATAAAAATTATATTCAAATAAAAATTAAGGTTTTTGTGTGAAAATTACCATGTAATTAACATGTCTGATAAAAACAAGTTGCTAAACGAACAAGATTTGCAATCTAAATGTAATTTTACACTGCTAATGCGGCGGAGTTGCGATGCGCAGGCGCAGGCGCACAGAGCATGGCTCGAGCCGCGCAACGCATGGCTTAATTAGTGACGCACCGAGGTGCTAAGTCGTCAATCATTGGTCCGGAGTTGCGCAGGCGCATCGCTCATGCGCACGGTCGCCATTCCCTCCAACCGTGAATCCTAATCAAAATCTGTAGCAATTTACTTTCAAGCATGATTTAAATCGTTTAACTGAAGCACTTGAAAACAAAGAAATGAAATATGCACAGAAAATATTCAAACTTTTTTTTCATTGAGTGGAAAAAACCGTGAATAGCAAAAAGTTCTTCTACTCGTAGAATTTTCCATACAATGACAGCTCAATTAGCGTATACCTACTTGAAATGCTATTTGAAAACAACTTATAGGCCCAAGATTTTTTGCCAATTTCAATAGTTAGGAAAAAAAAAGTAAAATAAACAGATGAATGTCTAAAATCACCAAATAAGAAAACAGCATCAAATAAATGCTTAAATGTGAAGAGAAACTAGACTTTCAATTTTAAATGACTGCATTGAAATGAACGTATAACAAAGTTAGGTTAGGTTAATGTAATGTTAACAGCGGAAGCTTCACAACGTGAAAGCAAAGGCTCGGTGGCTGTACTGGATGGAATAGGCGCGGCGTTCGCCATTAAAGCAGTGTTATCACGTCGTGATTAGGGTCCGGCCAATCCGCGCTCGCCGCCGTCCAATTATACAGGAAAGCGCTTTATTAATAGCAATTATGCCTGCCGCCATATTGCCAACGCGATTTAATTAACTCCAATCGTTGATTAGAGGCAGATGGCGCGAGATTGCGGATTCCGGCGGCGCTCATTAGCGCGCTCTGTCGATCTATTACTCCGTCACTGTTATTGTGCTGATTGTTTCATTATGTTATAATTTTGTCACGACACTTGCAATTATTGTCTAACTATCTATAGTCTATAAGAACCTAAGAAAGTCTTCCCTTCAGAACTGATACAATCTGATGGACTACAAAAAATAATTCTATGCCAAGGTTGCCACTGCTGAAGCACTTGTAGAAAGACATGCTGTCATGCTTCTTTATCTTTGAAATTCAAAAATAAATTAAAATTCAAAAATAATATTTTACATGTAAAAGTAAGTGTGGCAATAATAAATAATTTCAACGAAAACATTGCCTTTCAAGATTCGCCCTTTAACGTTTCGCTTTTAAATATTTGCAAAGCTATAATGAATGGTCATGCTTTCAGTCAACTGGTTGACACTTCGGGCTCGTTTTTCCGCGGCCCGTCACGCCGCTCCACTCATGATGGATGTTCCGTCGCTTGAGACGTTATTTGAAGCCGGCGCGAGACAACGTCACGATTTGTCGCCTACCAGCTCCCCGTATCCGACAACCGTTTGAAAGTTTAAACCAGTTATCATTGGCCCATGTTTCACTTATTGATATTCGACTCCTGACAATATCCCCTCAAGATATTTCTTTAATGAGTTGGTGAAGAGAATGGAGTTCATCAGCCAGTATGATCTAACTAGTTTTAAGAATTGAAATGTCTTTTAAAAACGCCAATACATTTCTGAATTATCGTTCAAAATTTGTAACCAATTTTAAGACACGGTAGAATAAACATGACGTTTTCGAAAGTACTTTATCATCTTCGACCAACATTTAGACTGACAAAATTGAATATAGTAGCAAAAAGAAGCACAGAAGTAGAAAAAATGCATCCTTGCAGATGCGATCACCAACAAATATTTGAAGGCAGCACGCGTGAAGGAATTTGTGAAAGATTGATGTGAATTAGAGTCAGTTAATGAGATAGAGGGCGTGGTTGTAGCGGGATAGCTGAGAACGCCGGGCTCGTCGGGTGCGCTCCTCGTCTTGGGAGGTCCATGTCGACCGTCATATTTTCGACACCAGCACGATTTTGTCAATTCTAATTGATTAATATCTCTACAAGTCGAACGAGACGTGGCAAGATGCAAGATAACGAGTGCTGTGCCGACTCTACCGCTTTGTGACTTGCTAAACTTGAGACTCACAAAAGTGTGTGATTGTAAAGTATTACGTGGTTTATTAGTATTGAAAAAAGTCTTGTGGGTTCCACTTGTTTGTTTGTTTTATTTGCAAGTGTGTAATTATCTCATTAATTAACATTTTGTGGTCAAGAATGTTGCTTGAAAACTTTGTCAAAGTTTACGATTGCAACATTCGATATAGACAATATCGCGATTGCAATTTGGTTTAAACGTATATTTCTTGCATTAAAGTACGCATTAAAGCTATGTTCACACGAACAGATAATTACAAGTTGTCAGGGCGTGTGGAACAAAACTCAGCAATGCAATACGGCGAGCGAGTAGCGACCGCGCAGCAGATGTCGTGTATAAAGTATTTATTAGCGGTAATATAATTAGTGATTTTAAACAAATATTACTTGAGCGTACAATTTTAATTGCACGGCTCGCGATAATGACACACAAAATGAGTGCGGGTCGCGTGGTGAAGGCGACAGAAGCGCAACGTTTACGCCTTATGCTTGCAATAATACAATAATATTTGCTCCCTTTTAGTAGTTAATTTAAAAGCACATTTAAAATAAACATAAGTACTCTTAGTTAGTTAGATTATAGTATTGAAAACTGATTCTAAAATGAAATATATATTTGCATTTCCTTCCTACTATCGGAAACGCAGTACCTAGGTAGGTGTTTGTATTCAACGCTAGCTTACATTCTCTAGTTACAGATTTAGATCTTACTGAAAGAATAAATACTAATTCAGAACGTTTACTTGTAAGGAATAACATGAATTGCTAATTAGCTGCCTTTTAAAAAGACTTTAATCAGATTAAGTGACAAGATATAAAGTAATAACAATATTGTTTATTACTTGGTCCTAAAGATTGTTACTACACAAAATAGCATTCAAATTCGTACTCAACTCAGGGGGCTATCCCAAAGTACTTTTCGATCGGCAATATCGCTAATGGAATCGACAAAAATGTATGACTTGTATGAATCTATGACACTGACATTGACTTTACATAAGTCATGTGCTTGTCACGGGTGAGATAACGAACGTCACTGTCTGTTCCATATATTTATGATGTTTGCTATAGATTTGCTTCGTAGCGAAGGTACTTTGGGTAATCCCCCTAGTATTGTTTTTATTCAACTTTTAGATTAATAACAGTGTAAATTGAAAACGCATCAGTGAGTGATCCGGTCGTAGACGTGCGATGCGTTCGCAAGTCGCGGCTCGCTCACCGCAGTCGCGACAAATTCCTGCACTTCGTTTTGTTCCCATTGTTCCCGCGTTTACTGCACTAATGGTGTCACATTGCACGCACTGTGTCAGAACACGCTCGCATTTCTTTTTATTGCTGATATATTTCCGTCGCCATAAAACGCCGTTGTAAAACTTGCGATGCAGTATAAAATCGCCGGGAATCAGGCATAATTGCCTGCTAATCCAGCGAAGCCTCTAATTTAGTACAACGCTACGGTAGCGACACCTGTGGTTACGTTCGGGAAACCTGTGTGAAGTTTTGCAACTCGACACCGTATTTGGGAAGTTTAGCGACGACGTGGAAATTGTGAACGGGTTCCCACCTTAACAACGTCTTGGAAAATTAACATATAGATTTCTTGTATTAATAATTTAAGTTATACACTTTTTATGACTTTAAAAACTATTTAGTGGTAAATATTGTTATTTTATGATCATCGATCGTGATTGATTTTAGATGTATTCCGGTTGATTACAACATAAATCTCAATCGACAAATAACTGTATCCTGAAAACAACATTTCAAATAAATATTTAAGTTAAAACAAATGCATAAAGTAGTTTTATTTATCTTAAACTACGTAGATCTATTTAGATAGCGGTAGAAATTCTCGATTCGTAGCACAAAGGTTTTAATAGCTAAGTACATTTAGGTACGTATGTCAACGTCTGGCCGGGACGTGCCCTATGTCTGCGGCTGCTAATGTCGTCAGCTCCGGCCGGGGGAGGGTTCGCCGGGGGAGGCTGAGGGCGGCCGGGGGAGGCCGGGGGAGGCACGTACGGACTGTTAAAACGGAACATGTCAGCGCAACGGGCGGGGTTTGGTCTCAGAGTTCGTAATCGCAACGATGGAGGTTGATTGTGTCATGACCTTAGTCAGATGATAAGCCATACAGTTTATAACATTAATTAGTTTTGTTTTGTATTTCATTTAGCCATTATCTGCTGTATTTATTTTAAAATTGCTAATCATTACATGGACATCGTTAAGTATTTTTAAAATTACAATGCAAAACATTGCAATAGCTCCAATAAATGCAGTTGATAATTGTTTTTTTGTAAGTAAACCACAGTCCAACATAAAAGATAAAATTAACATATCAAAAGTTTAAACGTCATAATTAACAGAGTAAAAATAAATAACGGTCATCAATACTGTGTTGGTGTTCCTTTGAAGTTGCTTTCTAGGATCTGTGCGTTGACTGATGCATCTGTAACGTTCCTCCGCGAGGGACGCTGGCGCCATCTATTAGCGGCCAAGGAGACAATTATTGCCTCTGTTAGCTCGTACGACCACCGGGAGTTTTATGAAACTTTCTTTTGATTGTATTGATCGGTTTGAGTTTAGTAGATTTGATTGTCAATCAACTAAAATAATCTACTTTAGAAACTTATTTTTAATTTATATAGCTTTTCTTATAATCTAGAGTTCCCCATATAATTTAAATAAAGCGAAACCATAGCTGTTTAGAAATAAAACATTAAATTATATTATACCTACGGAAGATATTATCAACATATACCAGGTACCCATTACGTGCATAAAACAAACCCATCCCTATATTCTAAATGAATTTCACATTCATGTCATTACGACCGCACTGACCGGCCATTATTTACGCGGTTAGCGAGTAAATAAAAATTACAATAGACCATATATTGCGTATATAAATGCATACATATGGAGGCTACCGGATGTCAGCACGGGAGGGGAGGGAGTTCAAGTACAGTTACCTTCGTTCGCGGTGTTACACTTACCTTATGGCTTCATTAGACCGAGTTCACTCAAAATACTACCTTACGCCAAGACAAAATCTCCGTTTTTATCGCGAACTCGGTCTAATGAAGCCATAGGGTGAGAGAAAAAAATCCTTATGCAATAAATTTAAACTTCATCCCTTCTTAAATTCATTAAGCACAAAGAACAATTACTTCTGCATGTTTTTATCAATTATAATAAAGTGCACTATACTAGGTAGAGTGGAAATCTCAGCGTTAGTACTTTTACCTATCGTTATCTTTCAAGGTATACAAGACGTTCAAGCAATTACCGCTATATAAGGTGGTATACCGCGAACATATTCGACTGTACATAAACATTTTCCGAGTACTTACTTCCATAAATTAGTTCGTGAGAAGGCGCGGTATAAATACTCTGGAAACGCTCGGCCATCGGCCACGCGCTCATTACCAACTAATACGTTTTATTTATTCGCATCCTGTTATTAAGTACAGTAGCACTTATTAGGAAAATGGTAGGGATTGGTAATTAAGTTATTTATTGCTCTTTATTGGCAATGATTTTAGGTGTTGTTGGAATATAAGCGTAAACTATTAAACGAGAGGATTTTAGAAATACGAGTAGTATGTTGATAATAATACGAAATTAAATTCCCATATTGACAAAACAGTAAAGTAAACTATATCTTTGACGTAACAAAAAAAAATAACGTAAATCAAACGGTCGGGAAACACCAGCCGATGTTCCAGTTATGAACATTCCAAATTACACGTTACGCGATTTTCCTGAGCGTTTATAAAAACATCGTTCGAGTATCATCTATTATTAGTGGAAGGCGTCGACTCCATCTGACAACAAAGGGTGGCGGGAAGACAAAAATTAAAAGTTACAAACGAACAAAACCGAATGTCTGTCATATTAAACCTTCAAAGTAAAGATTACGAATGAAATATTCACGATGAAAGCGGCGTCCGGACCGTGGTTATGTAAATAAGTGGCTACGAAAATGTATACATAATTAGTTTACAGCTCCCCTCTCCCGCGCCTCTCCCCCTATCGGCAGGGGGACGAGACTAGGTGGGGGGAGAGATTAGCTCGCGATACACTCGCTAAGGGTACATTTACATGAATCACGCATCTATTACACGTTGCGTTACAACTACGCTACATGTGTTCTCTTCACATACCCTACATTAAACAAATAGGGTTGAAATATTAGATTTTTAATGCGCCTCTAATTAAAGACCGAACGTACAATATTGTAATTTTTTCAAAGATTTGTGTATCTAAAAGTTGATTTAAACACAGTGCCGTTTGATAAACTAGTAGGTAGTTACATTATAAATCCATTACTTATTACTTTAAATTATTAATCTATAACCTATTCTTTTACCCGATAAAACCTTGCATAAGTATTGACCTAAACATAGCTGGTTTCCTCACGTAAATTGTTAGTTTCAATTACTGATACGTACAGTACAGATATGTAGTAAGTATATGGAAATGATAGCAAATATCATTTTAATTCACTCTCTTGGAAAGACAAAAAGTTATTCAGTTTGTTGTCATAATGTAAGTAGCTATAAAGGAGATAAACTTCCCACAGATGTCAGGTAATCTCTTAATAAGAGGCAAAGCAAAGTGAATTCGCAAGATGTCGCGGGGGCGGTGTGGGTCGGCGACACACAGCCGCCGCGCCGCGCCGCAAGGGGACAGACAGCTTTTATAATTCTTTTGTCGTTTTCGGCTTCGTCAAATACCGCGTTTCCCGTTTGCATACATTTTCGCTATTTCCCCCCAGTACATGATGCCTCCACCTCCCCGTGCCGCCCCACCGACGTCTTTCAGGAATAAAATTAGTGTCGGCAGCGTGACACCAACTGAATTTAAGCTTAATAAGATATTTATAAGGAAATTTCCGATTCAGCGGCAAACTTCAAAATTTGACTCCGTCTCCGTAAAGAGTTCGGGTGACGTTCTCAATTTAAAGTTGTAAGTTAAAGAACAAGTTAAATAACGTGCGAGCCGAGAGTCGAGAGCCGAGAGCCGCGGCCGATTCATTTAGGATCTCACTGAAATTAGCTTTTGAATTGAAACGACATTAAGATGTCCGCGAACTTTGGCGGCGATGAAATTTTAACGCACTTTGATCAACTTTGTTGGAGGAAATATACTTTGGAATTCGATTTGACATTTTAACTCTGACCAAGATATTTAATTTGTATTTTGTCGTAATGTAAATCGCCATTACAATATCTTAATTGAAACGATGGCAACAACTGTGTAAGTGAGAACCTTTGCCAGCAAATGCTAGACGAAATATTACCAGGTATACTAATTATTAGGATATGTCGTAAGTAATGTAAACGTAGAGACATTTCGTAACGGTTAAGTTTCGTTGTTGTTCTATTATTTTCCTGGTCGCACCACTCGAGCAGTCATGGTAAGCAGAGAGTGTCAACAATGCCAGTTGCCTGCAGTCGGCGCGACCACCTCGGGCGCGACGCCGCTCATAAATCAGAAGTCACCCCTCGCGCCCCTCCGCACCACCTCGCGCCCCCTCGCGCCCCCTCGCGCCCGATAAAACACAAAATTATTTCCTCACCGCCGGTGGCCGACCTCGCTTCGCTCTTAAACGCCATTTCAACTTGTACTTGCGAATCGTACTTTTTTACTTCAGAATTACTTCGCAAACTTTCCACGCTATACTTTGGAGATTTCGTGCGCGTTCGCGGCTCGCTGGCATTGGCAAATGCGAGTCAATTAGAAGATTAAACGTTGACAATTACAGTGGCGGGTCGCGAGCGTATATCAACAATTATCGTGCGCTCACAACAAATGGCGGATGGCGCGGCGCAGCGCGGCACTCGCGCGGGACACATCCACCATTATTTCCTATGCCCAGTACAACCTATTTGAAATAGATTGCCTAAATCAGCTTACGCTTTTTACATTTAGTTTTAAATTGAACAATTAATAATGACTTAAATTCTGTTGTTATTTCAAAGCACTTAATTCTAGCAAATGTTTACTTGGTTTAAAAAAAACTATTTACCTAAACCTAAAGGTTCGTTTTTGTAGGATATACTTTAAAAAATACTCTCCATAGAGAAATCATATGAATTTTATTACAAACTTAGTTGTATCAGTTACTACTGTCTACATACCGGGGTTGTAAAGTCTCACAATCTCTGAGAGATAATCTGTCTTTCGATTAAAATATTTAAAACAACGAATCAAGAAATTGGCAACGTAGATCAATGAAAGCAATGCGAGGCGATCTCAACAAATCCATTTGTTGTTAACTGGCTCGTTATTTATTGTTAACTGGGTCGTCAGCACAGTTGGCGCAGTCCTTACAGAACAATGATGGACAAATACCCTTGAGGCAACTATCGATGCAGCGTTATACTCGCGCTCTATGTTACCATTGTGTTGACTAAATTGAACATATTCGTTAAAATTAACTGAATAATACATACAAATATATGTGTATTCACGCAAAATGCGCGCTAGTCGTGGAGTTGCGTAAAATGGAGCCCATCATGGGTCGAAACCTTTAACCTTTTTACATACAAAGTGGACTTCGTGTCGTATCATAGGGTCAAGATGTTGGCACAGGACAAAGAGTATTGATACGGACTCCATCGACAAGGTTAACAAAACATTAAATTAACGAAATTGAAGAAGAATTGTCAAATTGTTACATAATTGTGAAGAAAACAAACACTGGAAAGGTTGAAGAGGGATTTTAAAGATCTATTTGATAGAGCTATGATTAGGAAATAGTTTACTACTAATCTCGTCTAAGCCTGCATACACACGAGCGCTTTTTCAACGTGCGTTAAAAAACGTTAAGATAGACAAAAGGCATTTCTTAATATCCGTTCACACGGCGCTATTAATTGTTTAACAGCAGCGTTGGATTTTGTACACTGGTTAAGCGACACAAGAGTCATATTACAACGATCGTAGGAGCAACGGTCTTAAAAAGGCGCCAACGCCGACGTTAAAATAGCGTCCGTGTGAATACAGACTATAGTACAAAATACTATAGTTTAAATCATAGTAAAAAGCGTTTTTGAAATCATGTGCACATCGCTCATTGTTAACATTAATATAATTAATTATAATTTAAATTAGAACTTTATTCTTCTAAATCTAAACCAATTCGTATTCTAAATATTTTATCAAACACTAGTTGTAGTTCGCGACTTCGTTCGCGTGGAATTAAAAAATATAGCCTATGTTACTCAGGTATAATGTAGCTTTCTAATTGTAAAATATTTTTTTTAAATCGGTCCAGTGGTTAAGTTATTTCAATACATACAAAAATACGAAGTTTCTCTCTTTATAATATTAGCATAGATTTCGTCTACATTTTCACTCTAACTCATACGACTGTTGCCAATTCATAATCGTGTTTACATTTGTAAAGACTATTAAATTAACTATTAAATAAAGTTATGATCGAAATACTTATATGCAGACATCAAAGTTTATAAGACAAATGATATCATAATTTTGTTAGAAAATAGTTATATTTGACAGATACAGCTACTGTTTGAATCTACAAAGGTTCAATATTAATAGAGTTACAAAAAATATTTATCACACTCGACGCCATTAAGGAGTATGGTGAGATGTAAATCAAATTAGTCCGTTCTCTGCCAAGTCCAATGATCACAGAGCTTTGTCTGTTGGCAACATTGCTACATCTTCATCATGCAAACGTATAAACTCATTTAGAATTAGGCCCTTCGCACATAACGTTATACAAATCTGAGATTATTGTTAGGCAGGCATTAGGATTATTGTGTCTTATTAGGCAATACAATCTCTACTTAGAATAGATATGAAAATTGCACGTTTCTATAGTCTTGAGTACAAACGACCTTAAGCTAATTTTACAAGATCTTCAGATTTAAAATGAATTATTTTTAGCAAAGTTTGCGATATGTTTATCGATAATTTATTAATACTGTTAGTTGAATGTTCACAGTTCTTCCTATAGATGGTAATGAACTGACTGATGTACTACTATATTGTTTTATAATTACCGAAGACATTTAAGAATATAGAGACGGGACATCGTGGAATACCTTTTTCTCTGGTCGCATCTTTGGTTGGTGTTTGAGAATAATATTGACAAAAGGTTGTGCTATTTTTAGTAGATAAATATGAAGCTATATCTAAACACTTAATATTAAGAATAAACAACTGTTGCTATTAAGCCAAACTTATGTAAATTTAATACTAAACCATGAAGATCGGACTCAGATGCGCTATAAAATAGGATTTAAACCGATTGACAAACATCAAAATATTTACACAGGGGGATGAAAAATGCGACGCGACAAAATACACTAAAACGAGATACGTTTGGTGGCTGGACGAATTAGATCCGAGCCAGATTAGCATGCGAGGCGATCCACAAACATACGTATTATACTAGTTTCACACGAGGGTACTATAATGAAACAGAATAGACAGTGCAGTACTGCAACCGTGTGATCTTTAGGCTACTTAAAGTACTTTTCGATTGGTGATATCGCTGATGGAATTGACAAAAATGTATGGAACTGACATTGATATTCGATAATTCATGTCCTTGTCACGTGTAAGATATCGAATGTCATTGTCAGTTCCATGCATTTTTGACTCTATAGAATCGCTTCGTAGCTAATGTACTTTGGGTAACCCCCCAGAGTGTGTTGAAACTGTTCTGGAGAATACGAGTCCTACTGCCCTCGTGTGAAACTAGTATAACTCTATTACGCCTGTTATCATAATCTCCGAGGGTGAATGCAGTTAATGCGCTCGGATTTAATATCTACTTTTTTTCTTCACGCCAACATTTACTGGACAGAATATTAATTTAAAAACAAATATGAAACCATCCCTTATTATAAATAACTTTATGTTATGAAAATATAAACGTTTCAAAGAAGTTATTATGACGTAAATATACCAGAAGTTTAAATCTATTATTAGTGCATATCTTTATTGTTACAGAATTGTGTGTATCTAATTTGAATTGTTGTAATAATATGTATCAATATTTCAGCGAACAATGGTTAAGTGAGACAAAAAACCCTTCTACTCTCCTTTCTCTATGATACCCGCACTGACGCACCTGACTCGACACAACTCGCTCGCGACAAGTCACCAGATCTCTGCGGGCCAATTCAATTACATTGAAAGATCCCTCATAAGCGAATCGTTTTTCCGAGTCATTAATTTTTTCGAATGACACGAGGCCCGTCGCGATACGGAGGGAGGGTCAGAGCGGCTATCTCGCGAGATAATGCTGATTTATATGGGCGGGCGACGCTCGCGATTTGTCGCGCCAGCTTCGCAACAACTGCGCAATAGCTGGGCGATAGCTTGGCCGTCGCCTCGCCGGCGGTGCGCGCCCGCCGTCGCTCATTTGTGACGGTTAGTTGGCGAGATTTATGCTAATCGACGGGGCGAACGCGTAAGCTCGCGTGACGGTGTGGCAAATTGTCTCCTATCGCGACTTTTCAAATCCCCTTTGTTGAGTTCGTTTCTCTATATGGTTATACGAGCGAGACGAAACCGATGATAATGTGATCGTAACACTAACAGATAACGTATCGATTTATCAGTGAGAGAAAATGTACTCACATGTGAGAGAGCGAGATGAAATATACCAGTTAACTTCTTATTTATTAACATTATTTACGCTTAATTTTAACTTGCATTACGAGGTATCCCTTCATCCCACTATTTAACACATATTTGTAATCCTAGTTTGTTTGTCTAGAGGTGCCTACAGACTATAAAACTTGTATAAACATGGTACATTACATAATCACAAAACAGTAAGCGAGCTACTTGAAACACGTCGTCCGATTGTTCCGGGCCGCTTGTTTCGAAAGTAAATAATAGCGGAATATAATTCCAGATGTCGTATTTTATGATGCATGGTGGAAAAAAGCGAATGGCCGGGGCGTCGTTAACTCGAGAACATTATAAGTAATAAATAAGTGAGGTATTAATACGGCTTTATAGTCCGTGAAAGAGCGGGCATTGTTTCGCGCGGCGCGCTTGCCGCGATGGCGAGCTCGCGCTGTGCCCGTTCCTTGTACGGACTCTGACGATTACTATGTCACAATTCACACTACTTGTGAAAATATTTCCCATAAGCTGAGCATGACATCTATTAGTCTGCACTACCTGTCTTAACTTGACCAAGATTAGAAGTAGTGATTTGATTCCTCTTTAAAAATAAACCACTTAGTAAAAAATGGTATACTAATTTGACGAAAATTAAGTTATTTTCTAAATATTGTTGAAAATAAGTTACGGTTAACTTTATTCGCACATCGTTCATTGATTGAAACCATAGAAACCATCATCATCATCTGAGGCACTGCAGCCGCGAGTGGGGCTGGGCCTGGTCCAGTCCTTTCTCCACGTCTGTCTAGTCAAAACTTGAAACCATATGCTATGGTTATATGTATGGTATGATATTTTATTGTTCAACCTAAAATGTGTTCTCATTATTTTACTCTCATACTCGTATTTTTATCTAATGACGTGGTCATAATCATAATCAGAGGAATGGATTGGCAAATTTGTCACGATCGGTGAGCTGTCATCGTGATTTACGCCGCGCCGATAACGCTCGCTCCCTGCATGCTCTCTGCCCGCTCTCTGCCCGCGCTCTGCTCGCCTCACCGCAATATCACCAGCACAATAACCAAAGAAATAACTTTTTTCCAAGGCTTCCAGTCGACCGGTAACATTTGCAAGGAGAACGTATATTATACCAGCTATTAAGTTCAATCAATAAGGTTCTCGAATCGGAGTAATTGAATGGACATTTGTAAAATGGGGACCGCGCCCGGTGGCGGTCAGCGGCGGTCGCCGGCGGTCGGCGGCGGTAGATTGGCCATTGTTCGTCCGCGAGGCGTATCGGTCGCGCTGTGCCACCTACCTTATCGTCAACTCGCACTCAATGCATCGATCTCGTTAGCCGATGGCTTACCTACCACAGACAGTTTTTAATTTCAATCGAAATTCGCACGCAACCTAACTCGTATTGTTCGAATAACTCCTACATTGACTAACCTTATTAGAGTTGCGGTTGCGACCAGACAAAAAGACGATGTACAGTGTTCACGATTATTCATATTTAAAAATCGCGTTTCCGCTTCTGGAGATATTGTGACTGAGGAAGCTATTGTAATGCATGCCCTCCTTTTTCCTGAAGAACTATTGAGAATTACTTCTCGACACATCTTTTTTTTTCGTGTAATACCTATACGTAACAAACAAAATAATTAATTTTCCCTTACCTTCCAGTTTTGGTGATGATCATCTCGGTGCCCAGCTCATTGAATTTATCCCAGAGTTCTTTGGTCTCGAGGTGGCACTGTATGTGTTTCATTTCCTCGCTGGAGCACCTCTCCGCGAGCTGTGGGTTGCGGGGCGCGGGGGAGAGGGCCCGGGAGCCGCCGGGCGCTCCGCTGGCGGACCCCGCCTCTGACGTCGAAGATACGTCAACGGGGGAATCCCGCTCGTACTCCGCTAACGGCGGTGATGGAGACCCCGACGCTGATGCGGTGGCGTCCACAAACTTTTCTGGAATATGATATTTCGTTTTAAAAATCTGAAAATTCTAAAATTTTACAGCTCTTGTGCAATGTGAATGTTGCTACTTCTCGCTTTTAGTATAAACCATGTAAACTTGAACATGATCAAGTCAAGTAATAATGAAGTCTATGCATAAATAAGTCAATAATCAAGACATAACACATTAAATATTTACTGTTTGAATTTTAATTTGTTAAAATTACATAAAAATCGATATATATTTTTTTCTTTACATCCAAATTAACAGCCGTCAATATAAAGTGTGTGAATTAAAAGTTTTAAAATCACTGTCAGTATTATATTTGATACTTCAAATGAAATGGTTTCATATAGAAAATAGAACAGACATAGAGCAATGGACCGAGAAAGGCTGATGATGATGATGATATAGAAAATAGTGGTACACGTTGAAATCAAAATAATACGTCACTGAATCTTGGGTAAAAAAAGGTAAAGGTTTCGACCCATGATGGGCTCCATTTTCCGCAACTCCACGACTAGCGCGTATTTTGCGTGGTCACTGAATCTTATTAAGAAGTTTTTATAATAACTTACTATTAAACAAAATTATTAAGACATTTATTTTGTTCACTGAGATATTTTAAGACATGAACCGAACCATTTTGTTTGTCATTTTGACTTATAAACATATGAGCCAAAAACTATTTGTAGGCACTAACTATATTACTATGAATTTATATGAGTAATAGGACTTTACTTTTACTTTGTTTAACTTTTATGGTCTCATACTTTAAAGTAATCAATCAGGCGATGTTAGACATTTGAGCTTATTTTTCTTTTTGGTTATTAACTTAAAAATATGTAAAAATCAGTCTTAAACTTATAAGAATTACTTAGTAATAAGCAGTTGCTACGTATTTGTCCATACAACATAAAATAGTGACTCTAAATTGCTTTATATTTTGTATCTCTGTCAAATTAATTCGTTTTCTACTAATTGTATGCGTACTATGGTTCCCAAATATAAATTAAGTAACTGCTCTCTTACGCCTTGTTGGTGCCAGGATATTATTTTAGTCGAGTAGCAAGTAGCAAGTTGCCAGACCAAAGGATTTACTAATTTACTCTACCAAAATGTCACTGTTCAGACACCTTTAGTTACTAAATTATTTGCTGCTGGACTAAAAAATATATCCTTTTGCGTCCAAGGCTTTACGCCATTTTGTGCACTAAATCTTTTTTATTTATATGCTGTTTAGGACATCTTGAAAGTACTGGGAAAAATTGTGTTATTGTTTCAGCGTTAAGCTACGTTATTCAGAAGTAACAAAGCAAAGGTTGTTTATTCACTTTATGCACGGTATATTGAAATTCACCCCAGTGATGACATACATAAATACATAGTTTGATATTTGGTACTTATTTGTGAGTTATATTTTATTGGAGTAACAATGGGTACTTTAATTCTTGTAACTTGTTTGGCCTCTCTTTGACGTCAAAATGTCTGTTCAAAATTATTTACCAACGGCTTCTTTTCAGCACTATAAAGTTGTTTCAATAGGCATAAATGTGAGTAGGTTTACATCATGACGATTTATTAATATGTCTTTAACATAACATGTTAAAATGTCTGTTATGGTGTGAAAACTTTGTATTTACCTAGTGGCGTGAGAGTGTCCTCCCTGGGCTCTCTGTGCCTCCGCCTCTCCCGCCTCTCCTGGCGGTCTCGTGCCATGATAGCGGCGATCGAGAAGTCCGTGGCACATGGCCGTGCCGAGCACTCCTCCTCCATGGCCGGCGCCGGCCGCTCCCGGCCCTCGCGCTGCAGCAGCATCCAGTCGGCCCGCGCGCCCCGCCCGCTCGGACCCTCGCCGTTCGCACCCAGCCTGCCCCAAGACCTGTCACCGTCCGGACATCCCATCTACGCCACAAATGGACTTCATCTACCACCCGATCTAATAAGACTCGATGACACTTCTACAAAAAGTTTTTCAAAATGAAAT
>QDHC01002768.1:2149239-2166819 GCA_013186455.1 Papilio dardanus tibullus | reverse complement strand
GTCGACGGAGTTTTTCTCTAGCTTTTCGCTAAACGGCTCGCGGCGCCTCGAAGGGCTCTCGTTAAACGCAGTCTCGATACAATCGTAATATTTGCACGGGAACGGGTATCGATAACGAGTCGCATCACTATAATATTAATGCAAAGAAGCTTGTTGCTCACAAAGCTGTCGACGGGTTCGCGGTTTTCTACCAACATTTTTAAAATTTTTAATGTATGCATTTAAATTCAGTTTCATTAAGTTTGATATAATAATAAGTATGTTTTAATATGAGGTTTCAAAAATAGCGTAAAAATTTTCGTAGGCATTGCATAAGAATTCCTACCCATTCATAATCTATTATGTCAGATTTGGTTTGATTAAGTTTCTTTTTTTAATACAAAAACTGGAAAACTAAACTTTAATAAATCAGTTGTCAACATTTAATCACAAACATGTTTTCTGGGACTTTATTATTAACACTGCTAACATTCTAAAAATCTAATTATTGATGCTAACTAAATACTTTTAATTTCTGTAGGGTGTCAAAACGTTCATAACGTTGATTTCAATGATCACCATACTGTACATAGCTTTAATTTCGTGTCATAAGTAAACAATTAAAATACTCACCAATACAAAGCAACACTGATCGCTCAATTACTAGTATTTCATAAACACAAGTCGTCACTCCCGGTCTGCAATACAGCTTCAATTATTGCCATGTTCAAATTTGCGTAAAATTGGACTTGCAGACTTCGTTGTTTCGTATTTATAATAATTTATAACGTGCGAGGAGTTGAAACTAACCATGTCGCGGGGCAATATACCTTATCGAGCGAGTCGGTAATGGCCGCACGAATGGCCGACGATATGCGAAATGTCACCAATACTATTAATTATTTGCCCATTGATTGCTGACGGTGTAATTTAATAACATACGATTATATTTCTTTTTAATATTGGGTTTTTCAATGAATTGTAAAGCATTCAATGTTGCAGGTTTATGCCAATGATGGGATACGCATTGCCTGAAGAATTAGCATCCCATAATACTTTGCCAGCGTCGGACGCTCAGGGTTTAGCTCTTGACTTGTAATCTGCAGGTCCTGAGTTCGAATCCCGCCACGTACCAATGTGATTTTCGATTTTTGAATTTCATATGTTTACCCAACGCTGTTACGGTGAAGGAAAACATCGTGATGCAACCTATACAATATCGGCGAAGATATACAAAGATATGTGTATTCACGCAAAATACGCGCAAGTCGTGGAGTTGTGGAAAATGGAGCCCATCATGGGGCTTTTTATATTAACAAACTAGCTGGTAAGCGCGACTTCGTCCTCGTGAAATTAAAAATATAGCCTATCTTACTCGGTGATAATGAAACTTTCTAATGGTGAAAGAATTTTTGAAATCGGGTGTAGTTCTCAAGTTATTTCAATACATACAAAAATACAAAGTTTTCCTCTTTATAATATTAGTACAGATATAGAAGTATAGTTTAATATGATATTTGAAGACTTATCTTTAAAATTTTATAAATATCGATTTGAATACCATAGCTGTGATCTCTGTGAATGGAAGGTGTAATTTGAGTTTGATTTGTTTGACATCGAATGCTAGCGAAATGGCTTTTAAATTCATAAATTTTCTATGTTCCACGCATAATGCTTGGCCAGCTCCATCACAGAAGCAAACAGCACTCAACACTTCTACAATTTTGTTTACGCCAACAAAATACTTAACCTGGTATATGGTTAATCGAAATTACGTAAAAAAATAAAGATTATGTATTTTTCTACTAACCTCTTTAAAACATGATGAATATTGCCATAAAACAAAATCATTTATTTAAATAAACAATGTGCATATTGGGGGGAATACCGTAAATCGATTGACAAATTAAAGGGCGTATCAGACATGCGGTCTCTTATCTTGTCAGTGTAGTCGTGTGGTGTGTGCTGTACTTTTTGTTGAGCGCATCGGCCAGTATCACCCAACTTGTGATTATTTAAAAAGTATAAGCAAGTCGTGTGAACGCACTCGCGTTGACGGAGGGGGGAGCGACGCCCCTAGTAGGCGGGCCACGGATGTTCAGCGCTATTTTTAACTTTGTGTTACTTGTGAATAGAGTTCGGTTTAGATTTTCTAAATACGTTGCAAGAATGCAGGCGCATGTAGGAGTGAGGGACAGCTCCTTGCTAAGTACAATGAGCATTCGAGCATGAAACCCGCTCACAGATTTTCGTCGTATGTCTTGATAATGTCAAAGCTTTTCTGTGTAAATTCAATTTGATTTACAAAATATAAGTGGTTCAAAAAATATTGTTTGACTTTAAACTATCCATATTTATTTTAATTAATACATTTTTAAACCGCCTAAGTACATATCCACTTAAAAGTTTTTTTTTTAATTTTCAATTGTATACCCAATTGCACACTTTTCTCATATTTCTTTAAAATATTTTAATCGTAAAAAAATCATCCACGCTTTAAATTATAAAATCCAACTCCAACTGTATGTTTTTTCCAAATATACTGATTAACTTTTCTGGAACCCAATTTTATTATTGCAGAAAACGCAGACATTCTACAATCACTTTCTGGTTACAGAAGTATCTAACGGAAGAACAAACGTAATAAGGAAACATAACATAACCACTACACATAACAACATAACTTAATGTTACAAAGTCAATATGCCTCCAACTAAAATTGTTTTCGGTAAACTCATGAAATTTTACTGCGGCATGATATTGAGTTCGCTAAATCCTCCGACCGGATGACAGGAAATGAAACATAAATGTAGACTAATAGACGCAATATAACCTCAAAGAGAAACAGTAAAAGTAATCACACATTTAGGTTAGAAAATTAAAAACGACTATGCGAAATACATATCCAAAATACTAATTTAATAGTTGTGAATGAGGATATAAGGATAAACACAAGAGCGAACAAAAGTATAGAGAGGCAATGAAAGCCAAGCAACTTACACTTTGATTAGACAAAACATAAAAATGCCTTTACAGTTTTATACGAAGTTAAACTAATTATGTAAGCAAATTCGTGTTTCTTAAAAAAAGTCCTTAAATTACACACAAACATGATACCATAATAATGACACGCATTTTAGAACCCTTAAGAAGCACGCCCACCGCTAAAGAGTAAAGAGCTGGGCCCCATTTTCCACTGAAACTGCATACTTGTGTCCCCATCAACAAAGAGGAACGAGATGTGTCAAAAAGAGCCGAAATGTTCTAGAGAGCCGAGCTGTGTCAAATAAGACAGCTGCCTTATGCCGTTGGGCTCGCTTAGCTCAGCTCTTTGTTAGTAGGGACGCAAGCATATTTGAGGCCGCTCAGCTCACCATCTCCAGCTCATTACTCTTTTGCAGTGGACGCTCGGCTTTAACGGAAGTATCCATAGAGGTGACCTCATCCTGTCACCTGAATAAATTAGGAAGGGCCGATCTTAATGAATGGAGCCGCGGCCACTATTACTTTTATCGTGATTTAGTGAGTCCGCGTGCACTCACTCACGCGCCCACCACTACAACCGTCGTCTATTCAATAAACAACCACGCTTTATTCAATTGCATTTCACAATGCGGACGAGCGTTTATTTTTTTGGCGAACACTGGCCACGTTTTATTAAGTTTACTGTTGAAATTACTAGACTGTAGGAAGTTCAAACGACCGATGCACATCGCACTTTATGAAGAAGTAATTCTTGGATTACTGCCTATTATTTTTAATAACTAAGTAAGTATCAGAAATAAGCATTTAATAAATGTGACTCATTATAGAAACCGCACTGCAAAATTGTGTTATAATAATTGTACAAATATAAGATGAAGCAATAACCAAGTATCCCTTAACCAGCTTTGGGAGTTGAAAAGATTTTCTCAATACGTATCGAAAATAAATAACATGCAACAAACAGTTGTTTAGAGGATACATTTGTTCCGAGTCCGTCCCTGGGAGGGTGACAATACGTTGTTCGTTAGACAGCGCCTCCCGGGACCCGCTAAATCGCATCGGTTTCCCTGCCTTTTCGTTTGTTCGACCTTTTTCTTTTTAGAAGCGTAAATTCCGAACGAAAATCCAATGTCACCTGAGCTACATGTTTAGGCATTAGATCGAGGTTAAGATTTATTCGATCCCATCTCAATGTGAGGACGATTTATTTACTCTTTTTATCTTTGCTATACAATGTTTATTCTGTTTTTGTGTATCTTATACTAAATATTCTTATTAAAACCACTAGTCTAATAAAAAGAAAAACTTCTTGTCTATCTATTAGTTTATCTACAGCGCAAAACTTTAAGTATGTCAATTATTATTATTGCAAATAACTCCTGATGCTGTATGGTAAAAAAAATAATTAAAATTTGAATACTTGGCAAAAGTATTATTATTAAAGAATAATGCAAGCTTGTAAAAGGGGGACAAAAGGTGGTATCTAATAGCACGATGTCCACAGTCCAAATGGTCATAATGTGCAAACGTCGCGCTCGCCGCTTTCGGCTGACTGTGCCCACTGCCCACTGCCCACTGGCCAGCGCCGCCGGCGTGCCGTGTGTGGCCACACTTACAGCGAGGAAGTCTGCTCTTAACGTGTAAATATTAACGCCGTTATTTTGTAAAGAAAACATACACATATCTTGGCAGCAAATATGCTTTGGTCACAGAAAAGAAAGTAAAAATAAAACTAGAAAGCTTCAAAAATGACATAATGTAACCGCTTCCAAAGATAATATCTCTAAATAAGTCGAAAATTAGTAAATGCAGATTTACAATGTAACTACTTTGAAACTCACATTAACAATAATTACAAGAATAATAAACGATGATTATTAAAAATCCGCTAGTATTAGGGACATACGTAGATTCAGCGGAGCGGTGCCGCGCTAGCTTTACCCGCGCTGGCTCTGCGCGAAACAATATATTCAGTGGGCAGTGGGGCGCGCATCCGCGAGATGAGCTATGCCCGGGCTTCGTGCTGGACTAATGTCACACTGAGGTGGCACACATTGTTGCAAAATGATGACAGTTTTACTTTTTTATTATAAGAAAAGAGAGGAAACGAGCAGCGGGAACACCGAGGTGGTCATCGACGCCCACTATACACAGATACCTGTATTTTGAATACCAGAATTTTGTATATCTCACCAAACTCACCGAATTAACAATATAGTTATGACTTCAGGCATTTAAATAAGTATTAAATACCTTATCAATTGCCTTATTCCCAATTATCACTTTAGCCGAATGTCGAAAACTTGACAAAACTTTGCACAGCCATAAATAACAAGTCTGGCTGAGGTGCTAGTGCCAGCAGTTTAGTTTCGCTTAATCTTTAAACGAAAAGGTGTTTTGTGAAACACATCGTGACGGCACGCTCCCCTCCCGCGCGCCCTCTCACCCCGCCCTGTGCAAACTGTGACCTCCACGGATGAGGGACGATGTGACCCGGCTGCAATGCAGGCTAACCTTGCTTGTTTTTTATCTCTTGTTCAAGTTTTTCTTAAAAGATTTTTTTTATAATCACCGTTTAGAAATGTTAAATGTTTTATTTTTTAAAGATCTTAATTGTGTCTGAAACTAAATAGGATAGATCAATCTCGGACTAATTTAAATCTTCAATCTTCAGATTTGTAAACGGTGACAGCCCCCTTATTGAATATTATAAAATGCTATGCTTGACAATTTACCATCTCGCTGGAGAAAAATAACCTTATTACAATCCACATGTGTGTATCAACCGCGAAAAACAAGAGTTTTCATTTGAGCCACAAATAAAGTGGGGAAGATGTTTCAATCACGGTTCTATTTGTTCGGGAGCGAGTCTCCGGAGAGTCGAACAAGATGGATCGCGGTGTCAACACGAATTTGCATCCCTTGTTTGTCTTTGGTACTCCGGTAGAAAAAAATCAAAGCGATCTCATTGGCTGGTGCAGGCGAGTTGGCATCAGTTATGCTCCGCGGCGGCGGCGGCGGCGGCGGCGGCGGCGGCGGGCTAACACGATTATCCGTCGTTCCCACCGACTGCCTCCTTTTTTCCAATCCCTTGTTTTGTAACTTGATGTCTGCTCCGTGTTTTTCTGAATGGGAAATGGGATATGTCAGACGAAAAATTGACAAAAATATGAGCAAGCCTGATGGAAAATAGTGGCTTTTCCGATTCTATCTCTCCGTCTCCCAACCCGCGCTTACTCGACGGAAATTTTTATTTATAAGATCTTCTATTTCTTTTCTGACGCGATTTATATGTGTTGTTTGTTTTTCAATTGGATTATAGCGCCTTGTTCCCTTAAACTTTAACATGTCATCTTTTAGTTGTTCTACCTTTATAACTGGTATAGCAGGGATATTAACGCGCTTTTATTTGTGTTTGTGCACAATACGTCAGCAAAGAATGGTACCTTTACAGTAGTGAGGAGGTAAATTGAGGTAACAATGAGAGCAT
This sequence comes from Papilio dardanus tibullus, assembly GCA_013186455.1. Taxonomy (NCBI): domain Eukaryota; kingdom Metazoa; phylum Arthropoda; class Insecta; order Lepidoptera; family Papilionidae; genus Papilio; species Papilio dardanus. The sequence continues at coordinate 2,160,365 of QDHC01002768.1, read as the reverse complement.
ACGTGGCGGCACGTCGTGGTCCCGCGGCGTGACGTGTCACGGCGGCCCGGGCTCGGCGCGGCGCCGCGTGGGTGGCGCATACGTCACGACCATTTCACTTTTGTACTTCTGTTGCTAGCCACTTACAAGCTCACAATAATAACTTAGTAACTCAATATTTTGACTAAAATTTATGATATTTTTTTAGCATTTTAAAGACCAAACTAGACTAAGTAGTACTGCTTATGTTATTCGTCCTACTTGATTTTATCTTCCGCAGATAAAAAAAGAATACATGTTTCCTATGTTACTTATCAACATCACAGCACCGTTTCCTAATAATTTCCTTTCCAAGCGTCATCTCATTAGCACGAGCGGTAGCAGAGCCAACAAAAAACATGGCCGCCGCAAAAACGGGCGCGAGATGACAGATACGATTCCAAATATTTCGGCGATGCGAGCCCTGAAACCGAAGACCCTTGCATGATTTATTACACGACTTAAAGTATAACAAATTGCCTTCGAAAATTTGCTTATGGATTGTTTTTCTTTGTTGTCTCTGAAGAAATTCCTACGCTTCGATGATTTGGTTTACATTATCCATACAAATTTTGGTTGTTAACGTTTTTATTTGCATGTTTGATAAACTTCTCGCGGACAGAATTCTGGGTGGTCTAGCGTCTGACCCTAGATTTAATCATAGTTTTTTCTAGCTCCATTCACAGTCTTGTAGCTAACATTTTAATGATTTTATTTTCTCACTACACAAACAGACTATTGTATAAGAAATTACCGCGTAATTCCCTACTATTGAAGCGTACCCGCACTCTGTACCCAAACCTATGATTACGTCTTGATTGTAGGTAACAAAAACACCGAGAGCCCGGAACTCGTATTATAGTAGCCAAAAACTAATTATTGACGCCTCGTGATGGTAATTAGCACCCATCTGCCACTACCAATCTGTACTTTCAATTTTAATGGGTTGAATGGAAATAAGAATAAAAATTTTGACACATGCCAGTCAATCAAATGTATGTTCTTTTTCGTTGTCCAATAAAGTCGTATTTGATTTGAATACATATGTTAAAGTAGATGTAACTTACGCGTCTGATGCGACTTACAGACCACCCGTGCGCGGGTACCGAACCAATGTAATGAATACACAGAGACGAACCAGGATTACTGTAGTCTAAATTTTTTAATTATTTTTATTTAATCACGATATGTTTTATGCGAAACTGTGAAGCAATACTTAGATCGCGTACTCCGACGACTCAAAGGAAATCGAACTCTGAAATTGGGTTAAACAGCTCGGCACACTGAACACTAGGATATAAAGTCATTTCTAGTACAATGAATCCGGCCCTGTGCTATCATATGCAAAGACGCCCTAACAGCAGCGTGCTTTACGCGTTGCCATTAATCTAGGAAATGCTATGCTATTATAAATGGTTGCCGTTTCAATGCTGTCGGATACTTCGCAAATAGCTCCCGTCAGACCCATGCTGGCGTGGACCCTGAAAAATAGCGCAGTTACTGCTTAAAGACCAGTTTACAGTTACACTGGTATACAAGGTTCCATTACAAACATGGTGCATAAAAAGTGTTATTCAAGAAATCTGTTAGTGGTGCATGTATGTACTTATGAGGAAAGAGGTGAACACGTACTCCTACCGATTTTATAAAAAATCCAACTGCCATCTCCGACTGAGACTTTCTCTTAAAACTATATTATTTACCACCTGTTTGTCCGAAGCAAGTCACGTTCTGACAGACGTCAGAGCGGAGCTGTATCGATAGATAACGATCAGCATACGTCGACAAGGTTGACCCGGACTGAACTACGTGTGGTCCTCGGGCCGGCTGTCCGCACGGGGTCGGCACGCGTGCTATGCGCCAAGACCGCACCATAGCACGTTAATAAATGACCAAAGCGCGGCATTAGGCGGTTCGTATATATCATTTATGTAAATTATGACGAAGACATATCTAGCCCGTTCCCTCGACTTCACTCCACACGACTCTCGCGGCTCGCATACCACGTTCCGCCTTTGTTAATAAATTCACGAGACTTAGTGCTTGTTACGGACTTGTTTTGATCGTACGATAAAACTGTCTTGTTGCAATATCAATGCTGCTTTTGGATTCTTTTCAAAATACAGTTTCACGTACTTATTTTAGTCTAATTGGTAGGAACAAGAACTCAATTATCTAAATACATCTTGCAATAAAATGCAATAGCCATACAGATGCCCTTAATATGTTCAGAGGTTATCATAACGTCAAATGTTTGCTTTTTCATGATAAATTCAAATGCATAGAGCTATGGTTATATACCCAGACCCACAGATAAAATAAACATTATGTTAACATAGTTATTTAGTTGTAAAAGAAATAGACATATTATACTTACTATTGGATTCTTAGAGTACATGAAACGGTAAGAAAAACCAAGATTGTTTTGTAAATATTTATATGAAACATCTTGCTGTGCTATTAAACTGACTTTAGAGTGTTCCCAGCGTGATCCGCCAGGTGGCGCACGCCTCTTCCACTTAATATATTTCGAATAGCCATTGTTTACTATTATAGTGGTGCATCTCGCAATACATTGTCAATTACCAACCCACAATGATTTTAAAGTACCTTTGTAGAGTATTTCATTGTGTTGTGACAACTGTTTGTGACTCAATATGCGTAAGATTGATTTGTGAATTTCTATTTGTGGTTTAGTTGGTAGACGTTTGAATGTGATATATTGTACTAGCTTAATGATGACGTATGACGATGCATATTTTCATACTTAATAAGATTTTATTCTATAGATGCTATTAATAATATTAAATGAATTAGAAATAGCAAAGCATACCTATGGGAAAATGTGTATTTTAAAAAACAGTTTTTTTTATCATTTCATTCATCAAAGTCCTTAATTAGAATCACCAAAGAGAACAAATCATAATCAATCTGTGTAACTTAGATGTCATTAAAAAATCCTTAATAAATACAAAGAAATGTTTGCTGGTTAGCCACGTGTCCTTCACGTCTACGGAGGTCCATGTTTGGACACGTTGGCCGCTATTAGCAACCCGCACCCCGCGGCTTCGCAAAACTGTCCGAGTTTTTGTACACGCCTCGCATCGGTTTGTCAACCGGCACATTAGCCAAGGTGTTTGTATCTTGGTGGTCCTGTTTTTTTGCTATACACGATTTAATTGATGACAATTGTGCTCGTAGACCGTTTGGGTGAAGAAAGATGTTTCCTAAACAGATGGAGTTTACGGTTTACTGAAGAAATTGCTTAAAAAAAATTAAAAAGTGTGATTGTTTAATTACCTTCGTCCAATAAACAGTCTTATGCTCGTTTTCACCAACGTAACCAACCTAAGGTACTTTTAGATAGGTGTTTTTTTGCTTAAGGGTTTCCCCAAAATCTAATTCATACCTAAATTGATTTGATATCCAAAGTAACACTTAACTGTTGGTGAAAACGAAAGTAGTGTTAGGTGATATTTTAAATGCATTAAAGGTAACCTATAATTTAGGGATTGTTGGTGAAAACGGCCATCAAAGTTGTAAAAGCACAACTAAAAACGCAACAGTAGTCTGTACTTACGTATGTATGCAATTTATACCTACCTACTATTTTCTTTGATCATCAAATTATGATAAGGTAAATGTTTAGTAAGGCGTTGCTCGTAAGCAATGGGAGCTAATTGGCGTCGCATCCGGTGGAGGCTGCGCCGTGTTGATGGCGCGAGCTTTTTGCTTGAGCTTCGCCGTATAAAAGCTCGTTTCGTAATCACGCTAAATATATCGCTTTAGAGTCGCGAGGGAGGATCGAAACTTAATTGTTTACGTTTAAAATATTCCATAACTAAACATGATGTCATGCATAGTTCGGTCGCAAGATGAGCTTATAGTTATTTTTTATGTCTGAATTAATATAAAAAATAATGTGACATTGTGTCTTTATATCCATGCGAGCTATTTCTGATCAGTTTACGACTCTGTCAATATGATTAGGGTGCACACTTAAATGTTGTCACCAGCAAGAATGAAAGAATGATATCATCCCGTACAACCCAATTCTTTTTAACTTTCGACGAAAATGTAAAGTACATCAAGATAACATCTGTTTTTTCAATTTCAGATGATATTTCATCATATGATTCAGAGTAAAAGGAAAATGAACGACGCCAGATCACAAAAGTAATTCTGTGATGAACAAGGCAATCTTTACACATTGATAAATAAGACTTCGAAAATCAATCGATCAACGTATAGATAAGTCGGTGTACCAGCATCATAATTACCCGGAATTAGGTCGTAGCAGTGCGGGTACCGACTAATGGCCATTCACGCTTATCGATCAGAGCTGGCCGGTAATAAAACGCGTCGGTGGTCGTAAACCCCGCGCTCGAAGCTTCGCTACCGGCTCCGGCCGGCGCCCGCGCATCAAAGCGACGCCGACGTGCCGACAAAGACGCCGCGCTGTCAACACGGTCGCGGCCCGCGGCTGCCGGCGCGCCCCCGGCATCAAATTATGAACGATGAGAGCTATCGACAATTGAATATTAAACGTAACATTTGCATAAAAATCACATCCCGCCCGGCTAATGGGATACGCGAATTAAACGGTATATCGAACTTTCGAGAAGCCGAAATATTCGATAGCGCTGGTAATTCGAAATTATACGAAACTAAGTACAATGTATGATGAAACGGGTTCGTACAAATGAAGTCTGAAATTTCGAGATGGTGCTGACGTAAGCATTAGAACGTGAGGTCAACGGCACAGCAAACAATAGTATATGTACAACAGTTAAACAATAACTACGACATTTGGCATAAAAAAACCATGTTAAAATAAAGAAATGTTTAGTACCTTAGTATAAAGTTTCCGCTAAACAGCGAATGAATGAGTTTATGTTTTCCATTCGGTGGCGGTGTCGCCAAAGTGATCCTAATCCGGCTGGAACGAACCCAAAAACTGTGTGCGTCTTAAGACGATAGTCGCCGTTTTAATTGGCCGTATTAGAACAGAGCCCCTTATTAATAGGTTGATTACTTGCGGACCCGCAGCGGGCGGCGGCGCAAGGAGGCAGCGTGCGGCCGGCGGCTGAGTGCACGTCTTGCGAGGCGACATTAAGAAAAGCTGCGCTGCAAAACGGTTGCCAGTACAACTAATCCACCAATAAAGAACTTCAAAGAAACCAGCCACGGCCGTATTACCCGCTTATCGACTTTTATAAATGCCCATCGAGCGTTTTGATTGTTATTCGTGCCGTTTATTTCGCTTTAAGAAGTACTTTAGCGCTTTCGAAGTTGATAGCGGCTTGAAATATCAATATTGTCCGAAAATAGCGTCGCTATCGGAGCTGCGGCATAAATCTGCGAGGTGTCGGCCGTCTGCGTCGGCCGTATCGCGCGCCTTCTCCGGACGATGGTTTGTATCATTCGCGAAGCGGCGCACAAAGTATTTGAAGTACTTACGCGGCTACGTATCGACGAAAATAAATAACTGAATGGAAATTTAAACGTCTCAGTTTGTTGTGTTTGTGATTTATAAAATGTACAGTGTACAGCTGATGGAAGGACAATTAATGCTGATTACCAGAGGACAGCCAATTCTAATAATTCTATTATCTATAAGTGATGACGTTGATATCAAATCATGTTTATTAATGATGTCTAATAATTATGATTCGAACCTATATTCCTTGTTCCATTTGGTATTAGTAGCTCTTGGTTTCTGGCATTCTTTTGATAGTTGTTTACTACAATTTGTCATACACCTGAATGAAAAGAAGACATTCCGAATAGAATAATCAGGATGCATAAAAGTTATTTGAATATAGTTATTTAATTTTCGGCGTGTTAGTAAGATGTATAATGCATTAAGCTTTGCTATCCTTACCTCTGCGGTGCGGATAAGGCGCGGGCTGTGGAGTCGGCGCCGTAAGTGCTGGCCGCAATTAAGATAGCGCCGAAGACACTCGCTGAAGTGTTTTCTAATTACGTCCACCATCAATCACCGCAGCCAGAACACCGCCAATCAAGTAATTGCATCGCGTGCATCAGCTTTTCGGCCCTCGATAATAATAGGCATTTTATTGGCCGTAATGTAGTCTCTAGGGCCACCCGGTTAATGCTCCCCGCTCGGCCGCGGCCGCTTTTAAAACGGATTAATACATTCAAGAAGCCAGGAAGTGAAGCTCTTATGTCCACGCGATGCCCCGCTTGCCCTCCGCCCTCCACCGCCGCTGCCCGCACGCTCGGGTCTGTTTGGTTTTGTAATCTGTTAAAAGGTTAATTGTTTATCCATATTCTATACCAGGTTTATTAGGAAGAATTAATTTTACTTGTAAGTCAATTGAAGTGATTGTTTATTGTGAAATTATATTTAATTCTTATCTAAATATCTTCTTAAGATAACATAGTTTCAAACAATATTTTGAGCACACTTGCTCGATAATAAGCAGCTTTAGCAGAACAATTTATATACCGTAACATATTAGTCATTCGATCTTGTATCATACCTCTTTGAAAGACGTATAAAGGAGTAGATTTCAGTTCGTTCCGCATGACCCTACGGAATAGAGAATGGTAATCGGACAGGTGGGTTGACGCGGGCAGGCTTGAGGCCTGATCCTGTCGCCGTCACCCCGTCACACGGCAAGATGAGGATGTGTTACACGCCGCGGGATTTAGACGAATACGGAGGCTTATAAATTAAAGAAAGGGTCAACGTATATCACAGTTGTAATAGATACGACAAACAGACCGGAGAAGTCAGTGATTTATTATAGAAAATTTTTAAGAATTGCGTCAGAGAACTGACGACTGACACGCGAAATCTAGATGACATGATTCATTAGCTTTATCGGAATACCAAGCCGACAAATCGGTGCGTTATTGTTGGACAAAACGTGGCACGGAGAGGACGTTTCAGTGACAAAGTAAACTAGGGGCATTGTGTAGTTACGCGCTCCGGCCGAAGGTATCTGTGATCGGAATTGTCGGAGGCCAGATCAGCTATCAGCGTGCGATGTGTTCGTAAATCATGGCCGGCCGATGATCGGTCCCGATGCGACGTCAGATTAGAACGCTTCCAACCTTTTTGTTTGTAATTTGTAATCGCCGCCGAGATGCCTGAATGACTTGCGTAACGATTAGGGTGACCACGATATATCCAGGAAAATATCAGGATGACACAGTAACAGATGATAACTTATATAAAAATAAAACTGTGGGCCTGCATTTTCATCAAACCATGAAGTCAAAAATTCATTCAGCACTGTTAAAGAAACAACCTTTAAACAAAGATAATGTGTTTAAATCATATTTAACAAAATAAATGATAAATGATTTATGGTAAACCTACACGTAGTCTGTGGGCGGCAGACCAGTGAACGTCTACGCTGGTCTCTGCTACAGCTCGGCTGATTATCAATTATCGTTTTTGTACTGTTCCCTTGGGCCGTGAAAAATGTGCTTTCGTTGAGTGAACATTAACGAGAAGTAAACTAACTGATCAATTATTTTGTTAGCGGTACACAGATAAAGGTACTTTAAAAACTAATAAAGACTGTCCTAGCATTTTATTTTTATCTTCCAAAAGGCGTTCTTAATAATAGTACTTACACCTTAGAGATATAGAGAACCAAATAAACTAATATATTAGTACGTAATCTATTCTAATACTATAAAAAGGAAAAATATGTATTTTTGTATGTATCGAAATAACTCAAAAACTATTGGGCCGATTTCAAAAATTCGTTCACCGTTAGAGAGCTACATGATCCCCGAATAACATAGGCTATACTTTTTAATTCCGCGCGGACGAAGTCGCGAGCAACAGCTAGTTAAGTAATAATAGAGATTTCAGAATAATTTTTGTACACAGATTTAAAAGAAAATACTTGTGCCCATGTTATGTATAAGGGTTTATCTTTAATCTAAACAATCCTCATAGACATTTACTATAAAGGAACAGCGTACGTAAGTTTTAGAGAGGTATCACTAACAAACATCCCCGGGGCTAGTGAGAGATTGCCGGGACAGCGCCAAAGCCGCAATTACCGTCGGCTTTACGTCCCTATGTTCTGTTCCCGACTTCTGTTTCTAATCGCCGCGGTCATCCCACTACACCTATAAGCTACTCACACGTGACTCGATTTGTAATTGTTTATGATATCATTGGTTTAATTATGATTTCAATTTGCTACGATTTGAATCATCTCCCTGACTTATAAGAAGGGTGATAGCATGTACCACTTTTCATTTACTAATTCCTTACAAACTCGCTCTATTCTTACAAATATCGCCTAACCTCTTTCACAAAATTTGTCTTCCTCTACATTTATAGCTGTTTATCATTCACATTCAAGAAAGGAATAGGCCTTTCTTCTTTTGTTTAAGACTTCATCTTGTCGAAATATATTTTTAAAGGAATTCAGGGCTGCCAAAACCAAGAATAAAAAAAATAATTACTTTAATAATTACTCTTCTAGCTTTACGATAAAATATATTAAAGTGAACAAAAAATTAACCGTTTTGAAGGATGATGTTGATATTCGTGAGTCATAGATATCAGTCGGTATATGAAACTCTACAAAGGAGACAAGTATCAATAAGAGGATAAACTGTGGTAATCCGTCACCCGCGTCAACCGCGACATCGTGTCCCTTGACGTATGCACAAAGGGACCAAATGCCGCACCAAACACAATACTATTGACTTACATGTATTGTCGTTTCTTTTAGCAATATTATTTACCGCAATTACTGTTCTTATAAGACAGTTGGTCTATGTACGAAGAAGGCGAATTGGCTCCATAGCAGTTATTAAAGTACACTAATGGCCTGCTTACAACTAACATCGTGATGTAACCTGCATATATAAGCGAAGAAATTCAAAGATATGTGTGAAGTCACGCAAAATACGCGCTAGTCGTGGAGTTGCGGAAAATGGATCCCATCATGGGTTGAACTACACTACCTTACTACAAGGGCCTGCTTCTGTAACCTTTGATCACTCTAAGTTCAGTTGTATTGTCTTGGAATACACCTGACCTAATCGTTATTCCTTTATTTAAGGTTCCAGTTCTAGATTTCTGCGTACTTTTAAGATGCTACTTGTCTTTTCTGAACTCTTTGGATACGTGTATAAAACTGATTACATAAAAAAAAATTAACGGGATTTAATGTCAGATTGGGTGTTCTTCAATAGACCAAACGGTCGAGTTACTTCATAGGTTGTCTTCCAAACAATTCTCAAGGTAATCGGTCATATTTGACATGTGTCGGCACACTTACCTGCTGTTGAAATAACCAAGACTTTATAAGATGTTACATTTGTATTTTTTATACGGTACAAAAAATTAAGACGCAATTCTTTTAAATCTTTTACAAGTCATACGAATCGAGATGCTAGATTCGTTACTTATCATTGGAAACAAGGTGCTTATATCCTAATACCAAACTGCGTGAATTGCCTTCTAAAATTAATTGGTATTATACAACTACAACTAAATTGCCTTCTGTTCGGTTTTCGATTTTCATATGTACATATTTTAGAAGCTCTTAGGTGAAGGAAAACATCATGATGCAACCTTCACATATCGGCGAAGAAATTCAAAGATATGTGTTTTCACGCAAGATACGCGCTAGTCGTGGAGTTGCGGAAAATGGAGCCCAACAAGGGTCGAATCTAACCTTACCTTACCTTCTGTTCACTTAGTTTTTTTATAAGACAAAATATTGTTAAAGAATTGATACCAAGCTTGCAGTAATTTCTCACATTTCCACGCTTTAACACTATTAACAATATAGCCATTGTCTGGAAGTCAGTTAACGACATAAAGGACCAACTCTCGTTTTGACGCGCGATGCGTTGTTGTCAGTTGCGCATCATTGTTCATTGAAAGCATCTGTCACTCAACTGTCATAACATATCACAATTCGCCAAATTTCGCGCCAAACGACGAGATATTGTTAATTTTTAATGCCACCACAGCAATGTCGACAGAATGAATATTGTGGAACTAAAAAAAATGCGTTTTACAGCGTTTTTGATTGTTGAAAATCTTACAATAGTCTTAAGTTAAAGATAAAAACTAGACAATGTGATAAAGTTATGATAGTAAATTACTATTTATTTAAAATGTCTTCACACAACTCTATATTGATACAATCAGCCTCTTCCGATAAAACAAACTGCCAATGTTTAATTTCCCTTAATTAAAACAACACCCATTTCATTAAAAGTAAGTACTTAATACATTAACAGATTTAAAAAAAAAAGTTACCTACCATTGAGATCAGAGACACTGGCCGAAAATTATGTTTAATGGCTACTGACAAAATAAAATAAAAAAACATAAAAAAAGCAGAGCCGTGTAGCACTTGCAGTATCGCGGCTGCACGCACGCTGCTCGGCGGCGGCGAGCAAATTATAGACAAATCTCGATGAGGTATTATTTTTTCAACGCGGTCGGGTGAGAAATGCGTGATTGGAGGCCGGCGGGTGATTACAGGCCGCTGCCGGCCGCGACACCCCAGCGCCCGCTCTTACTTACAACACTCATTTAAACAATCATAAAAAAATGTTACCCACTAATATTGCCACCCAAATAGAGAAATTGTTTTGGCATGTTCCATGACTACAGTTATATTTTCGTGTGAGTTTTGTTCATATCACATTAACAGTAGCGTTAAAGTGATACGAACAAAATGGTTATCGTAATTTACTGTTCTAATGTTGAAAGATTCATTATTTAAGCTCTACGTGATTAATGAATCACTAAAAACGATCCAATAAAAGAGAAAAAAGTGTTGCCTCTACAATTTGGTAGATATTTCATTCAAAACTTCTTTGTTAACATGTCTTAGACGATATTGTTCAAGAAAAATGGAAGAGGCATACGTTGTAAGAAATTTACACCCGGTCGTTACTAAATTAATGCAAATTTGAAGGCAAATCAAAGGATTGGGGTCTTGCAAATTATAGGATATAAAAATTGTGAATATATTTAGAGTTTCTGACATAGCTGTTAGAAGAACCGAATAATCTATATCTATACTAATATTATAAAGAGAGAAACTTTGTATTTTTGTATTTTTGGATTTTTGTATTTTTGT
>QDHC01002768.1:2122121-2148463 GCA_013186455.1 Papilio dardanus tibullus | reverse complement strand
TTAAACACCACGCGGACGAAGTCGCGGGCAACTGCTAGTTAATATTATAAAGAGAGAAACTTTGTATTTTTGTTTGTATTGAAATAACTTAGAACTACTGGGCCGATTTCAAAAATTCTTTCACTATTGGAAAGCTACATTATCCCCGAGTAACATAGGCTATATTAATTAATTCCACACGGATGAAATCGCGCACAACAGCTAGTCTTAAATAATTTCAAAATTATATTTTACTATATTTTTATTTATAATATTAAATATTTTCATTTAATATTATCATATTGATTTGATGTTAGTTAGGGTATTTTTCATCGTTATTTCATTTAGTTAAAAATAAAAAGGGGGATAATGTTGCCACTTCTACAAAATTCCATGATCCGAGAGCGAAACATCGCTAACAAATTAATATGATGTTAATAGGTGTGCTTGCAGCGCGGAGTGCGACCCGCGCTGATCACAGGGCGGCAGCTAATGCCCGCCGCTGCCCCGCCGCCTAACCTATATTCAACTTAATGCTCTCGCAATTTCACTCAAATGAACGCAATAAAAAAACAAACGTTTTCGGCGCATCCTTAAATGAGATCTGACTTCGCGAGGCACCGTATTGATCCCTCGGTGCGATCCAATCTCGTTCTTGATATGATTTGCACCTATTAACTTTTCAATTACGTATCGACGTAAATTGATTCAATTTTAATCATTCGATGGCCTCGCGAGACGCTGGCTCTGGTTACCTGCCTAATAACCCGTCCGGTATCACTCTTGCTGTTTTTTTTTTTATTTAGCCTTAAAATGTTAAATGACTAATTTTATCAGAAACACCATTTTCCATGTTAAGATCGTTATAATAAATGGGTAAGAGAATGCTTATAGGATTCACCTGTTCGCCCTTATTATGAACAAAACATTTGAAAATAAAATAATAGTAGAGTCAGGGAAATATCAATTTACAACTCTGAATCCCTCTAAAGAATAAATAGTTCACGAAAGAGTATAAAAATAAGTAAATCCCAATCTCATATACCTACTATCAAGGTATCAATACAAATGCAATAAAAAGAACGCTGCCGTAGCGAAACCAAAACAGACGGATTTAAGTGAAGGCGGGGTGCGGGGGCAGAGGTACAGGGGGTGAGATAGCGCGGCCCGAGTGCCCCGCGCCCATCTGATACCAACTACTACGACGACAATTCGCAACCTCCCGCTTCACTGATACAAAAAGAACAGGAATACAACCGCTCCCTCTACTTTATACGCTCCTGGTACTTGCAGTCTGTTTTGTTAAGGTAGCATTTTATATTCACCGAGGAACGAATCGACCACAACCAGAGTAAGGCCACCAAAACTGGAGGAAAAGGGTTATGATTAGGAACATAAATCCTAGAGGACAAGACGTTATTCATCAGACGAAATGTAAAACTAAAGTAGTGCAGAATAAAGTATATATTTGGTATGCTAAATTGCGTTGTTATCTCAGAACCGGCATATTAGTTATCTTTGTAATCTTATTAATTCGAATTTTGGTTCATCAAAATATCAAAAATAATATCTTCCAGTACCATTATACAGCATGTTTCAAATTTACGAAAACGATGTAACAAACTGATATCGAAAGTGCATTAACCAACTTTGTGTAACGACAACATCAAACAATAATTTAGAGAAAAGCAATTATCATTATCCAGATAGAAGGGTCGTAGTCGGAGGCGATCGCGTTAACATCATAAAAGGGGGGCGAAGTTGTCTGCGCCCCGGGGACACCCGCCGCGGAGACAGTTACATATTACGCAATAAAGAGCTGTTCTCGCGAAAGGAAGTGTGAAAATGAACAACATCAAGGGGTTATCTTGAATTACTCACTAAAAACTTATTGCCTGAGCTCGTCGGGCCTTTCGGGGTGTGCGCGGGGTGTGCGAGCGGGTCGCGGGGTGGTGGATTTGCCGCGAACAGATAAGGGCGCGCTATTGGGATCGCGTCGTTCTCATCCAATTACACGGTCGAGCGAGCACTACGGAGCGCAGATAAAAAGCGAACTCGCCTCGCTGTCTCCGCCGGGATTGTCGCTCGCCTAACGTTTTCACCTACGAACCCCTCGTGCTGTTTCCCTTTCGATTTTTTAATACAAACTTCAAATGTCTTCTTTAGGAACATCCTATACGTATTTTTTCTGTATTAACAACAGTTAGCTTTGGCAACAATCGAAACGAAGCAGTAAGACTTTGTATTTGCGTTAGTCCTACTCCTACACCGAATACGATTATTTCCTGTTATTATAACTCTTCTTGTTTCCAATTGTAACATTAGGTTCTACTTACATCTTTGATTGTCTACATCCACATGCTCACTCTGTATTTTTCGTGGTTTTGTCATTGTCAGTTTATAGTTTAAGGAAGATATTGCGCAATTAATTATTGAACTCTGCAGTAATATTCATTTACTCCTATTGCTGCTATTCTCGTTATCCCAGAAAATTTGTTTTATTACATCTTTATTACTTAGTAATGATTGACGTCAAATAACATCACAATGATCATTATTTTCCTGTGGCGCCACATTATTATCTACGTTACAAGATAACAGAGGCACAATTTTCAAATGACTACGAAAAGCAATCTAAGTCGAGGTGCTAAGGGAATTACCAACCGCGAGTGAGAGCGCGGCAGCAGCGGAGCGGCGGCAGGCGCGGGGGCATGCGAGCTTGCGATTCAATTAGAACGATCGTCACGGGAATCCGTTTGCACTGAAGCAGTCACTACCTCCTTATAACAACGAGTTAACCATGTGCTCCGAAATAAGACCCGTGGAGAATGGATACAAAAATACAATTCGTTTTCCATTTCAACTTTGATTTAAACGCCAGGCCATAATTCTCGTCTTAGGCTTAATAGTAGTGTAACCTAATAAATAACGGCGACATTTGTTTTGGGTAGCAAGCCCCACCCTCTGCGGCGCGGAACCCAATCCGACCGCCGGCGTATGTAAATAGTTTACCGAAAGTCGCCGCTCGTCCATCACGCGTTGTCACATAAATTATGCCGCGGCGAATCCGCGCCCGAATCATTGTTTGACTTTTATCTTATTACGTATCTCTCCCGATTTTGTTCGCGTCATATTTCTTCCGACTTATCGGCTTTTATCTATCGTTTTGTGGCGAGTAACGCTATCGATCACGCGGCGCGGTCGCAGCCGACAAATGTGTCCCCGTATGTTTTGAGTGGATTAGGCGGTCCGCCGCTGCGCTCGGCACCGCGCCCGGCATTGCGCCCGGCACTGCGCCCGCCGTGACTGATGCACCTTCGGGCTTATTTGGAGCGCGTATCGACTTATTGTCGCTTATCAGATGATGAGTCTCCTCGCACGCTCTGCGGTGACCGGGACGCGAAGGCCGCGACGTCTGGCGAGCCGTCCCCGTATGACGGATAGCCGCTCTGAGAAACCTCACAGAAACATTCCCCGCTGATCACTGCAATAAATTAAGTCACGCGTTTGACTTCTAAGAAATCGTTTTAGATTTAACATTATGTAAATTATAATGGCGTATCCATATACCGAAACGTTGCACGGACTTTCTAAATGTCAAAATGTATCTTATAATGCATTCGTTAATTTGAAAACTAGAAAACTGTCCAAAAAAGCAATAAAAATGTTGTCAAGAAATGTAAACGGTAGTAGCGATACGCGCGTCCCGTATCGGGAGATCTAGCGGGTGCGCGGCGACACCCGCGGCCGCAACCGACACCACGGTGGCATCATCCAATCCGAGTTAAATTAATGAAAACATCCATCCATAAACAGCCGAACGCCTCTGCCTTCTTATGAATGAAATACCAACCTGCGCGCCTTCGAATCCTTTTTTATTATGATCATAAATTAAACGACCAATTTCCAGCGAGTGTCACAGCGCGGATAAAGGAATCATTTTTATAATGCCCTCGGCGCTTAACAAGGGTACAAATAATGCCCACGCATATTCACGCGACCATAACTCTGGATCGGGCGAAGTGCCCACTGACTGCTAAACTGTTAATATAAATAATGAACTGCCTTACGAGCGGACTACCTACGTCGTCCGTTGACTAACTGGCTTTTTGTTGACGCTCATAATGTGGCCCCGCCATTGTGCCGCAGCCCGACATCGACGACTGAGGCCGACACGGCCGGAGTCCGGGGAGGCTCCGAGCGCGGATTATCCGCCACTCCTCCTCACTCACGACACTGATAAATCTCGATGTCTTCAAGATAACATATCACATCAAAATCCTTAAAAATAATCCTTCGTTCAATAAAAATCTTAAACCCAAATTCATCAAAGTTTTTTTTATTCTGTTTTACCCGAATGGCATTTATTGAATAAATAAAATGCATAAATATTTAACCTACCGCTACCTTCTTGATTAAGATAATTATTTCGACTTGTTCGTACTAAAGTCACTGTAACAATAACAACACTTCATAAACCTTAATTGACAATATTAATATTTATCATTTATCATGCAAACGACGTTTAGAATTGTTTTTCAATGTAATATCACATTTGAACAGAACGATGTTTCTGATGAAAGGTCAAATGTAATTAAAGCTTTATTAACATGCTCATGAATAAACAAGAAGGATGACAAATAATAAACTACCGTCATATGAAATGGAAACAATTTAGAAAATACAAACCTATTTAGAAATTGCAAATTTTTAATTTAAAGAGACTCGTGTTCCCCATATAAGTCATCAATAGAGTAAAATAAAAAAAAAACTCTAATTGGACACTGTTTATTTTTTATTACAACACGATCTTTAGAATTATTGTATTTCTAGAAATATGTTACCACTAACAAACCATGAAATTAAATTTGACACAACCCAAAACACATTTAGACACATGTCATTCAAAAGTTGAAAGAATACGTGTATTTAAAAGGATCTTTTCGACAGATCTACCACACGCGAGATGTAACGCAATACAGAAGCGAGAAAAATCTATATCACAGATTCCCAAACTTTTAACATGTTTTACAAGTTTTGGTGAACACCCAATATACAAAAAAGTACCAAAATGTCGTAGGTATGACTAATACTTTTTTATATAAGAGAAGGGACAAACGAGCGGCTGGATCACCGAGGTGATCTTCGACGTCCATGGCCGACGACTTCTTCAATTTGTGACCTCTTAACTTTATTTGCCACAATAGTAAACTTCCACTAGTCATAGACCCCACGGGGTCTGAACTTTGGGTATCACTGGTCTAGATTGTCGGGTCTGGCTCCCGGGCTACACAAAGCGGTCGCGACCGGCCTGACTACACTGCAATTTATTACGGCACCTCCGTCAGCTGACTTATGCCCACTCCCGCACTGCCACTGTCCTTTGCCTCTTGTATTTACATTTCAATGTTAACCCTTTATCATTTCGTGTTAGGACATAAAAATTACGTTGTTTATTTATAATGATTCATTCGTCATTTGTTTAAATAAAACAGCATTGGGTTGTTTAGGAATAACTGTACATGATGGTCACACTATTCAATACCGCTTTGAGTGGTAATTACATCACCGCTTGAGTTAACGTATTTTATTTTATTTTTCGTGTAGTTAAGATATTGGTGTACAATACGCTATAACTACTTATTGAAATCAAATCAAAATAAAACAATTCAGAATTACCTGTGCTGAAGGTTATGAACATTTTTCGTTTTATTTATTATTCTTTTTAGACGCTTTATCGTAGATAAAGCAATATTTTTTAGTGTTATTCAATATCCTCCAGTTTAAAATAGATTTCAAAATATCTGCCTGAAAGTACGACCAGAATTATAGAGCTGGCAACGATTTCCATTTACAGTCTATATATTATACTGGAAGACATTATGAGCGACAGGGACTCGTAAGGCCTACCCTGTAGGACACTATAAAACGTCCGGTAAAATGATTAAGTGCTAAGTTAGGAGAGTGTGTGCGCCCGCGCAGCGTGGCTCCTCCGGCCCATTGAGTACGCCGGATAGCATTACCGGCCGCCGAAAATATCAAATCGACAGGCCGAGATGTTATCTCAACGAAAATGTTATAAAATTGAATATTTTCATATACGTTAAGTACATCAAACTGTTGGTGTTTCCGTCGCGGACGCGCGCACACACTACATTTTTATGACACACTTTTATTATGAATAGAGATGTTATTTAATATCGTTGTTAACGTTACTTAGAAATTCGAACAGGTTTATATGTTTTTTGCTGAGTGCGTTTACCTCGTGCGAGTTTATGATACACTATAAATAGTGAACAATAAGAAAAGCGTGCCGCGTCACTATTTTATATCGTAGCCTGCGGTTACGCCGCTGCGGACAATCATAAATTTTCAAATAACTCGTTAAAATTCGTTACCGTAAAATTCAACACTAGATTTACAAAAAAATAATATGGTGATAGCCTTAGTTTATTGTGACATTTTAACAACAGTTCGTCGGATGTATAAGTTGTCTCTACCAAAAGTACAATAATCCTCCTAACATTTTTTTCTATTATAATACGCACTTAAATATAATTGCAGTTATCAATATCTCTATTGTAGTTACTTTACCAAATTTTATGTTGCTATATCTATACAAATATTATAAAGAAAGAACCTTTAATTTTTGTATGTATTGAAATAATTCAAGAACTACGAGTACTTTCAAAAATAATTTCACCATTAGAAAGCTACATTATGCCAAAGTAACATAGGCTATATTATTTAATTCAACGCGGACGAAGTCGCGCACAACAGCTAGTATATAATAATTTTAAATAAACAAGGTCTAAACACACTGTTAAATATTTGACCGGATGTTGCTAATACAAACGTCTTAGAATTGTATGAATAAAATTTGAACAGTTTATAAATTCAGAATTTATTAGGGTATTGGTGGATGTCACCACTCGAACCGTTCGGTTCCGAACTTTAAGGAATTCCTTATTTCCGATGAATTTATTCATAAATATAAAATAATGTAGCATTCGCGTTATTGAGAGATATTTATGATAAAAATATATAAGTTTTATTTTGAAAATCGTTGTCATTTTTGTCCTAAAGAAGGCATACTTACAATCTGGTAGGCACCTACTTAAAACTACATCAAATTCCATTTAAAGCTCAATGTTAATAAAGACATCTTCAACCGTATACCTATTTGAAATCCAATAATGTTTAAAAACAGGTAAACACTTAAAATTCGCGTTTATTACGTTGTAAAAGTCTACGAACGAATTACAGGCGCAGCATGAACGTGTGAAAAAGGAATCACAAATTGATAGAAAACTTAATTGCAGACATTTATAAGGCAGAGTATAGCGGGTAGCGATCGAATCGCCTCCATAAAGGTATATTGTAGGCGCTTCGGAATCATTATCGCCACAGGAGACGAGGTAGTTAGCATGCCTAATTGATTCCGGCGCCTACGTATCGGATAGACTCGATTTTAATAACATAAAGCGCGAATGTGTCGTACGATTTTATTCGCGCAAAGGGCTATATGAATGTGTGCGCGTGTGTCGCGGCGAATATCAATTAATAGGCAGCGGAGCGCGATGCGCTGTAAAAGTGTAAAGTGCAGTGAGGCGGGGGGCGTTATGTAAATCAAGCGGCGACCGCCGCGCCGCCGCCGCCCCGCTCTATCGATACTGCGCATCACGCTTTTATCATACACTGATATACACCGACCATCAACTATTAAGTACTTTATAACAATTCCACTGATAGTACACAGACCAATGTGCGCCTAAAGTACGCACACATTTATTTCATTAAAAAGCACTACAGGGAAGAAACAACTTTTATCTATTCAACTCGCAGAGAAAACCAGGGATTTCGCTTAAAAGAAAAGTAGTTTACGGAACACTAGTCGTAAATAGAGTAGCGAATATTTCAGGTAACTTTTGCGATATTCCAAGAAGTATCGAATAAACCTTTAGGATAATAAAAAAAAACTGAAAATAGAGTAACTGCATTTGGCACTGGCCGGCGTGAAAAAGTGCCGTAGAACGGACACGACGTAAAGAACACCGCGGGCGAGAGTCGGCGCCCACGCGCCCACGCGCCCCTCGCGCCCTCGCACCCGTAGCGCAGCACGGCGCATGGCACTTGAAAATTATTACCGTTCGGATTTTTCGAAAGCATTAATGCAAATTTATCGAGCCGCGCAGCGCTAATTGCGAGCGACGCGCTCTCGCTGATTGTTTTCTCGTCCGATTTATGGCAACACCTATTGCAGATTTAAAGCTTTAATTGTATACGATTCACGTGTTTTATTGGATAGTCGGCTGCCAATATTTATTCGAGCGGCCGCATTCGGTGCGGTTTCCTTTATTGATTTTACAATTCCAATTTGTGTGCGTATCTGTATGAACAACTGCATTGTTCCAGATTTTATTTAAAACAAAACATCACCATTGAAAACCTTTGTGGTAAAATCAACAGTTACAATTTTAGTTATCTGTGTGGTCTTTTCATCGAGCTTAATAGCAACACTGATCGGATGGAGGGTTAGGTCCGTACACCACCAACATCGGCAACTTATACCTATAACAATTCTCTAGGTATATCTTAAAATCTTTTTAGTTTTTATTTTGTTTGTCACGTAAAAAATGTAAGGAAATCGTTTAGTAAACTGAGAAAGTGTAATTTAAAGGTGAAATTGTTCTCTCAGCGAGCTTAGGGAGGTGTTAATAAATTAAGTGACGTCACATCCCGCAGGTTAAGAGGACTGCGGCCGCGGGCGGCGGGAGAGCGGAGACTTTTTCTCAAAGTTCCCGCGCCTCCGGCACCGGAAGTTCCGCCATTATTATTTTACGCGGGCAACAAGCGGCGCGATAATATCCCGCGCCCGCTACCGTGCGCCTTTAATGGCCGAACGTGTCTTCTTATTTTCCGTTTAATAGGTGTAATAACTTAGGCAAAAAACGTAAGATTTCAAATTAAAGTCGGGCTCGTTTCGTATCCGTGACTGGTCGGAATTAAGGTAAAATTTATCTCTGATTATCTCTGACTCAAATCGTTCGCAATGACCATAATTGGGATTATCGTTTCTTTATTTTACTTACTAATGCCTAGGCTTCATCAGACCGAGTTCGCGATAAAACCGAACTTACACCGAAGCAAAATCTTTGTTTGTATCGCGAACTAGTTCTAATAAAGCCGGAGCATTATTAGTTGTAAAATAATACGGATTGTAGCGGGGATAGATGTTTAGCATCAAGGTTTCAACCAATAGTTCGTTGGTTGAGTGGTACACCTTTAGAGGAGTTTGGATTACTTGGCGCGATCTTTAGAGATGGCGCCAAGTAATCGACTATTACTAAGTAGACGACTTTCTTTCCTAAATAGGTAAACACTAACGTAATGATAAAATTATATTTGGCACTTAAACATACAATCGGTTTTTAAGTAGGTAAAGTCGTATCATTAGACAAGATCGGTGGGACACAATTTGCAGTGGTGGTTTTTTATACATAATGCTATTTCTTAATTAATCAAATACGGTTACTGTTTTGTTTTTTCTTTTATCCTTTATTTTATGATAACTATCATAAATAAGTCTATAACTTGACTTCTCATATTAATCTTCTTAAATACTAATCCAACGTATTATTTGCCCTTTTTAAATAGATTTATTTTATTTCACGTCAAAAGTGAACGAAGTTTTTTATTTCTATCATCAGTAACTTTTTTAATTGGCGTCGGTTCACATGGACTAAATTGATGTTTGTAACTCATCATCATAACAAAACTGTAAGTAAACACCTGACCTAAGCGTTACAATTCATCAAATTCTTGTCCATATTACAACCTTCGGTATATACAATATTTTAAGTAATTTTTAAGTTAGTTGTTAGGTTATTTTATGAAAATATTTTTATTTTTAAAGTGTCATGACAACATTAAGCAACAGATCTAAAAGGAAAGTTATTGTCTTCTTATATCAAATACTAGAGGTCGTCCGCGACTTCGTCCGCGTAAAACCTTTACAAAATAAATTTCAAAAAGTAATAGAACCCATTAAGCAAAACTCCAAGTTTCTTGGACTCTATACGAACTTTGGACCACCATTTCTGACCTTAAGGAGTAGTATTTCTTAAAATCCTTTATAAGTGCACACCTGCGTAGTGACAGTAACCTCTATACAATATTTGAAGTCTATAGACACAGTAGTTTTAGCTGTGCGTTGATTTTAAGATTTCCGTCTATTCTTTTGTAGATAAAAAAATAAAAAGTGAAAATATCAATGAGAATTTATTTCCTCTAGTTTCACAACCGGAGCATTTATACAATAATCTAAAAGCAATTAGGCGTACAAACGACGCCTTGTCGTGGCAGCTATAATATAATAGAATAAAATAGTTGTCAGTCCATTGTGCGTTAAATTATTCACGAATATAACTCCGTCTGCAACGAGATCGTGCGATATGGGGCATTACTCGCGACTTACCGTACATTTCCACTGTAGAAAACACGAATACAAAAACATGTATCCAACAAGCTCATTCTCTTTACAAATAACAGAGATAACATGTTTCGGTCGACGGTTTCCGTAGTGGAAACGGACGGTTATATTTTTCACAGCGAGTGAAATCACCGCGATGACAATCGTGACAATATTGTATCGAGCTTTTGTATTTTAACTATAATGATACAAATATAAATATGTACGTCAATTTTTACAGGCATTGTTCTCGTTTCCATCAAAGATATAGCTGAGCAAATTATCTTAAAATCACATGTAATGTAACAATTGATCTTAGTTACGATGAAAACTGTTGCAAAATCTCTAACAGAGTTATTTGGAACTATTTTTTTTAAAGTAGAGCGAAAGCTGCAAGAATACATTTGAAAGCTTCCAAGGGCCTACCCAAAGTACTTTTCGATTGGCGATATCGCTGATGGAATAAATGGAAGTGACAATCACATTCGATAAGTCATGTGATTGTCGCGTGTGAGATAAAAAAAATCGTTGTTAGTTTTTACATTTTTGACGTTCGATATAGAATCGCTTCGTAGCGAATGTATTCGGAGTAACTCCCCAGGGGTGTGTAACAAATGAATAGACAAAGTAGTTACAAATTAAAGTACCTTAATTATGTTCAATAACAGATAATTTTCATTATAAACAGTGTGCGGACATCTGCGATTCAGAGCATACATTAAAGACGAGTCTCACTTGTGGTAATTATTCAAATGTACGAATCAACAATCAAAAAAACTGTTATTACACGAATGCCTATAGATTTGTGTCTACAAAGTTACGGGGCAATTACGGCAGCGGGGGTGCAGGCGGTGGTGCAGGAGGGGGGTTATTAAAAATTAATCGCACGCATTGATATGTGTATAATTCGAGAGCTCGCATCCGCCGCCGAGCTCACTTATTACTACACCGACAATTCAATTCGACACATCTTCGGGGTTTCACTTCGCCCAATAATTACACAGCACTATCATTAAGCGAGCACAACAAAACGTAATGCTGCAATTAGACGGTGGTCGTCATTAGAACGTAATAGAGTTTCGTACAACGATTTGTGAGCGGAATCGTCAAGCGTGTCACATTACCCCGCGCCCATTAGGCCGTTTACACAACGGAATTGAAACGGAGCGGGCGGTGGCGGTGGCGCGGCTACAGATTATCCTGATAGACAAACAGACCGCTTTGTCTCGATAATAACCACAGCTACAGGATGCTCCCACCTACACACACCTTTGTTTACTGGTCCGATTAATGACTAACTGCTTACAAAACACAAATTTTCCTTCATCACTCAAAATCAATTTACTCACCAATTATAATATGCAATAAAAACTATAACCTATGTAAACTAATTGACTATTCAAAAACAAAAAACTGGAAATTCTAATTAGTTTTAAATCCAAATACTTTCGATTAGATTTAGACTTTCAGGATGCCTAGGTGAAATACTAAAGAAAATGCAGGTTTAAGTAACTATCACTTTATTTATTTTTCATTTCCCAAACTACTTGTTTTACACCTGTATAACCGAATGTTTTACAGTCTTGTCACTGTCAATTCAGTGTTGCCATTCTTAATCCAAACATTTTTGAGTTTGGAAACTAATTTTTTTGCCATTCAATTTAATTAAATAAAACAATAAATTAGCAAAACCCTAACACTAGTAATTAAAACACTCTGTATAAGTGAATAGTAAAGGCGGGCATATGCCGACTATCCGCGTATCCGGCCGATTTCGGCAGGTAGCACGATAATATCCACACATCGGGAATTAGGATCGTTGCGATAAGATCGTATCGCTCCAACATTAAATAACATGTTTCCTGCAATCAACGCGGTCATTTTAATATTATAATCACTATTTTCGTGCGTCGGCTTTTCAGCGCCTGTAATAATGTACGCCGACGCAAACATACCAACAATTAAGACAATAAGCTGTAACTAATGATAATTGTACTGCTTACCATTTGCTCTTTGTTAACACTCGAGCTTATACGTGGGAGTCTTTAAGCTGTGTATGTATGAGTATGATGATAGCATACTTTGATTTCATGTGAATTAAATGAATTGACAAGAGTGTATGTCAATGAAACATAACTATGTTTAACATAGAAAACAGATTTATAATAGTTTATTAAATTAACGTGAATATGGTGAGTGAGAGACTCTGAACCAGGCCAAACTTCACAAACCACCTTTCATAAAAAATCTCTTGAAAGTAAAAATGAAAAATTGCTTATAGTTAATTTTCAAATCCGTTTCCCTCTACATTTATCTGGACGCGTTAGTAACGGCAACTGAGCACATTACTAACTTGAAAATTATTAATTAAGTATTTGATTGCCGGTTTAATTTTTTTAAACGTTCTTGCATATGGTGTTATAATGATTAAGCTCCGTGGTAAATTCAATCGTTAATTTTTATTATACATAATGTTGAATTCAAAAAACTGGTCATTATATTTTATAATTTAGAGATTACCTATTAGGCAAAAAAATAATTACGATATGAATATTGTTAGGGTTTGTTAAATTATTGTTCTATTTAATTAAATTGAATGGCAAAAATACTAGTTTCCAAGCACAAAAATGTTTGGTTGAAGAATGGCAACACTGTTTGACAAGTGACAAGGCGGTAAAGCATTCGGTAGTACAAGTGTATAATGAGTATGTTGTAAAAAGAAAAGTAAATAAAGTGATAGTTAATTAAACCTGCATTTTCTTCAGTACTTCTCCCAGGCATCCTGTAAGACTAAATGTAATAGAAAGTATGGGATGCTTACATCATTGCTATTAAACTTACTTTATAAGTATCTTAGTAGTTTATTGTAAAACGTTTTATTTCTTAGTTATACACTTTTAATATTATTCGAGATGAAAAATACTTAGGTAAGTACATAGTTACTTATGATCAGTAATAGCAACTTACTTTATTGCAACAATATCTTTTGATGGTTAACCATGCAATATGCAGTTTTAAAAGGTTGCTCAGCTTTTTTATATCCAGCTGCTAGGCATTGTATCTTGCATACTAAGACGATATTCTTATACAAGCGGCTATAAAAATAAATTACATATTTAACGTTAGCCGGCGTACGTGTTAGCTAGCTCTAATTGCACGTTATCAGGCCGCTCAATCTGTGTAGTAATAAACATCGTAATATCGTCACATTAAGAAGGTAAAACCGGTAATATGCAACCGGCGGTCTGCGCCGACGTTGCCTAATGACGGTATCAACTTATTGTTTTAAATCGTTGCCGCCCTCTAATTCTGTTCATCGTTTGTAATTAAGGTCTAACGTGCCGATGAAAAAAAAACACATCAAATTCAGCCCTTCGTGCTTCATCTGCGGCCGATGGACGGACCAAATAACGGTTTTCTGAATACAAATTAAGAGCCACTCTAATTTGTCCGCGCACTGCTCCTAACTTCACAGATGTGACTCGAATTAAAATTTTCTTTTTCTTTATCGACGTTGCGTAAACGGTCAGAGGGAAAAACTTCGTAACGACCGTCCAATTAGTTTAAGAATCTACACAGAAGCGTCTTCGTCCCTAAATTTTTCCCCAATTAAATGCAAAACTCCGGCGACGCACCGCCCGGCGGTTATATAAAAATTTAAAGTACACACAATTCGCGCAACACAAATTTTTATTACGTACGCCCTATGAGTAAGTAAACAAAAGGAACAAATTAGCTGAAGCCTCTGGAGCGGCGAGCGCAAGACGCGGCTGCATCCCGCCGCCGAGACACAAGGGTGTAAAAAGTAAAACAATAAGGATTCCGCGCGGCTGCGGGGGGATATTTATTGTTAATGAAAATGGCGGGATTTGAACTAACGTCTTGTAACTAAATACCCTCTCACGGTTAAAGCGAGCACTAATTTGGTTTTTATAGCGCGTCCTTAATTTGATTTGGCGGCATCGCGCGCGCCACTATTGCCAGTAGGAGCAATTAATTCGGTCGGATTATATTTTTTCAGGGCTGCGTCGCGGGGCCGCGCGGCCGCTAGCGCCCTCGCGCCGCCGACCGACGCGGGGAAAAAATAAAATAAAACTTAAGCCCCGTTTAATTTGAAGGGTGGTTCTGGGCTATTAAAGTAACACGCTTATGTATTGCAAATTATATTGAAATTTGTCTTCCATTACCGAGCGCCTTCCTCACACAAATGTTGCCCGCATTACGAGCGGTAGATTTTTATTCCGCGCCGCGCCCACCCTTGTCTCCCGCTTTTTTACGTCGAAACTTTTGTGGTGCCTTTTTTTCTCGCTAATTAAAACTCTTCCGCGCCGTTTCCTCCGGGAAACGAGATCCAATCAATTAATTTTTTGGGCGGCGTAAGCCGTTCCGAAATTTACTGGCCGAGTAAAATGGTGTACTTCAAAAAGAATCGGTTAGGTTAATTGATTGAACAAAGTTTACGCTTTCAGGTAGCCCTTTGACGTGAAATAGATGTATTAAATCTGTAATTTGATGATCAAATTAAACTTGACTTCGTAACGGCGATGTAACTGCGAGATAATAGCTTATTCTGAACAAAATTGAATCGTATTAGGACCGTTAAGTAGTGGGTAGCGATGCCGGTGCGGTGTTGCCGGTGCGGTGGTGCGAGGCTCGCGGGTGCTCGGGGCGGACACCGCTCCATTGTGATGAAGTCACGCGCCGCATTGTCTCCGTCCAACCGCTCGCATTCTATTACAATTCATAAGCACGAAGACAATCACTAATGGTTATTCATATTACTACTGTTCCAATCTTACGTCTTATTTTCAGTAGTCATAAAACAATAACCGATTATGATTGCATTATGATTACGATTACGTGATACCCAGTCAATATTAATTTTGTCTGCTAATTTTTTAAATTAGTATCAAAAAGTAATTGCATTATTTAAAAGATACAATTGCTTTTAAACTTTACAAACACTTACCTACATAAAACTTATTAACCAAGCGAAATATTTTTGAATTTTGAAAAAAAAAATTTGGAACGACAGAAAGTTTTTCCGAATCTTAAAAACAAAGATGGCGTCGGAAGCAGATTGGACGGCAACAGAGATCGGTTGTCGACAGCACGCGCCGGGATAAATGAAAATCGATAGGAATGGAGCGCGTGACCCTCGAGCCTTCGACCACGTCCGACCAGATGTATTAACCACTTACATTCATCAATAGAGAAAGGAAGTATATATCGTTTCAATTGAAACTAAATTATATAAACAGAAAAATAACACACAAATACTATATTAGAAGAAATAA
The DNA here is from genome assembly GCA_013186455.1 of Papilio dardanus tibullus. Taxonomy (NCBI): domain Eukaryota; kingdom Metazoa; phylum Arthropoda; class Insecta; order Lepidoptera; family Papilionidae; genus Papilio; species Papilio dardanus. The sequence continues at coordinate 2,132,716 of QDHC01002768.1, read as the reverse complement.
AATTGTCAAATATTATTTACTGAGGGATGTACCAACAACAATGTAGTACTATTACAATTACAAAACTCCGCATCGGAACATTGATTGTCGGTACCATATTGTTTCTTACAAATTACAGGTAAATAAAATGTTATTCCGTATAGTTGTTGGGTTTAAATTACTATGTGGGCAGCCGTCCGCGCGGAGCGCTGGCGGTGAGGACGGGAGTCCGTACGTCGATACAATTCCTGCTGAAATCACCGCTCACCAACACAATGACGGAATCAATCCAAATCGCCTGTGATTACTTCTTGTCATAGATTAAACTAGTAGAAATAATATTCTTTAAGAATTACTACTGAGACGGTTTACATTAACTCTTACCCCCTTATACCGAAAAAAATGTATAAAGTACTGCGATAAACGAGGACCAATAAGTCGTCGATTATCGATACTGGAGGACACTCGGGACTAAATAAGATAGACCACCCTTGTCTCATCGGACCAAATTATGTATCATAAGAAGTAACAGGAACAAGGATGTTCTGTATTTTGAAATAAATTTTATGAATGTGCCAGTACCAAACGCAGAAAATACAACAGTAATAATGCTGATTCTCCTTTCAGAATAAAGCGGTTCGTTTATTGTTTTTATAACTATTCGGTAAGCTATAAACTAATGGAATTTACTCCGATATGCGTAACATTAGTGTACGAGTTTATTTTGGCATCGTATTAACTTTATGCAAAAAGCAGCTGGTTCGGGATCTAAGGTTTAGATACTTTCGAAATTTTTATGCATAAGCTGTCTAACTGTCAATGTCTATTTTTTGGTTTTTAAGTGTTATGTATAATGTCGCTACTGCAATGTTTAATCTTTGCGCCAGTAGCAGTGTTGGATACCGCACACGTCCGCGGACAATGCGCCTCCGCCCCAGACAGGGTACTTCCTTCGATTGTCGGCGCTCGGTGTTCGATGATTGATTAGAAATTGCAATGGAAGACGAACTTAATTGTAGCAATCTACTACAATTATTTGAACTGGTCAATGGACAGCAGTCTTAAATTAGTGAAACTGTCAATTCATAGCAAATTACTATATCATCGTGATTTTGTAGTCTTGCTATACAATGTTCGAAATGTTCTAAGTAGCTACATCTGTAGTACCGGACTGTTAGTATAGTCGACAGATGTAACAAAGGTACCCCTTACTAAGAGTAGGGTTAGTTGCTATCATTCTTCACCAAACTGCATTTATATTCGACCACTTACATCTGACCTAAAGCAATATCCGCAAAAGGACAAAATATCGCTGCAAATAAACATTTAACTTTATGGACTCGAAAGATATTACCGATTCGTGATCTTCTTTTTCTTTAGTTTCGAGTTGGAAGCGAGCAGCCATCTTGGCGACATGTGGCGGGAGATTTAGGCGGGAAACGTGCCCCGCCATATTAGATTATGTCGAAATGAATTGAGCGCTACTATTGGATATGTTATTGACGTAGATTTGCGATCGTAGGAACGAACTGATATTTGGTATTGTTATTAAAGGCGCGCCTCGGCCGGACGTGCGCCGCCTGCCGAGCGCCTTCGCCCCGCGCCCACCCGATACTCCGCAGCCGTATGCCGCCCTCGTGGACCTATCGTTTAGGCTTTTTATATTTTTCTTATGTTAATACGTTCTCATATCCGATGAGCTTTATTTATGTGGGAATCGTTTTAGCGAGATAAGTCTTCCTCCCGTACCGACCTTTACATATTGTAACGGGTGTATCTTTCTCTTCGTGTTTTGATTTTTTTCCTATTTATCTCAAGACCAATTTTCATCCTTCCTTTCCCATATATGTATAAATTCACAATGTTATTATTTCTATTACATCGTAATTAAGCGGAGAACTATCACAGATTAATAATAAACCGTAATAAAATTGCAATATTCCTTCATCAGTAAAGTCTTCAAATCTTAGCTTATCTATACTCGTAAATCGAACTGTAAGAAAACTCAAATGATAACTGAAGAAGTATCAATAAGAATCATTAAACAGTAAAAATAGAACTTAAATACTTCAAGTGGTCTGCGTAAATTATTTTTTCATAGAAGCTAGTGTCTTCATTTTTAACCAACTTCCAACAGAAGGAGGTTATCAAGTCAATGAGTTTTTTACCAAAAGTAATACAGGACGGCGCGGCGGGTCCCAGTTCAAAGAAGTATGAACTGAATATGTGAAGTGTCGCTCAACATCAAAGACGTGCGCCTGCGCCGGAGTGCTGTTCAAACGTCTTCAAGGGTTTCAGCGCGGTAAACAGTAGCACAATGTGTGGCACAAGTGATAACATGAGAACGGGAATCAATCTATACTTCTATACTTAATATTATAAAAAGAGAAACTTTGTATTTTTGTTTGTATTGAAACAACTCGAGAACTACTAGGCCGATTTCAAAAATTCTTTCACCATTAGAAAGCTACATTATCCCCGAGTAACATAGGCTATATTGTTTAAATACACGCGGACGAAGTCGCGAGCAACAGCTAGTAATCAATAAAATGACTACTGGTAATTTCAGAGTCATTTAATGATTACATAAACATTCCCTTTTTCTTTATTATCTTTTAATTAATCTACACTCAGCGTCTAATGGGATACGTCAGTGTTAACCTGGTACCACAGAGTCGTAAAACTGCGTAAAAGTAGCGTACAACAAAACATTGGAAAAACATAGGAAACATCAAAAAAAATACTAAAAATATTAAATATAAAACGTAAATTAAGTTCATAACTTGTACCGTGCCGTTAGAGATGCGCACGCGCATGGCGGTCTCCTTTGATGTCGTGAGGGTAGTTATGAAAATTAATAAAGCAACGTGTAATTGCTTCCGATAAGACGGTCCTAGCAGTGCGGCAGTGTACGCTTTTTTGTCAAAAGCATTTAAGATTTAACAAGAACCAGTAGCTTGGTTAGACTGTTGCTTAATTTTAAGGACTCATTAAAATCTTCTAATACTTAATTATCTAATGTCCTGTAACCGCATTTAATTGTCTTATGGCGAAGGAAAACATCGTGATGCAACCTAAACATATCGGCAAAGAAATTCAAAGATATGAGTGAATTCGACCAATCTGCACTTGACCAGCGTGGTTTACTATGGCCTAGTCACCCCTTAGGATAGGCTCCGAGCCCCTCGGTTAGGACGTATAATTAGCTGGTGATGACGATGAACCGCATTTAATACTAAAATTCCGTAACCAAGTCCGTAAGTATGGCCCAAGTTACATAGTCGTAGGTATACCTACCTAATTAACACGAAAAGAAACAATAGTGATGAATCAGTTAGGCGGTTGGGATTGACGGACATTAAGTCGCAGGAATGTAAATGTTCATTTAAATCATGAACCAGGAAGCGACGTATGCTTACCAAACTAGTATTTGATTAACAACCAGAGTATCTTTCAATTCCCGATATCGCTGGAATCGACAAAAGCGTATGAAACTGACACGTCTATAAATCACGAGCTTGTCACGTGTGAGATATCGAACGTCATTGTCAGGTCCATACATTTTTGATGTTCGGTATCTAATCGCTTTGTAGCGCATGTACTTTCGGTAGCCCCCAGATCACTTTCAATTCCACGTCTCAAACACTTATGTGGCTACATACATTAAGCTACAGTAACACAGTAGCTCTTATGAGCTATCTGAACAGTTTCAATTAAGAACTCGGAGCAAGAAAGCGCCACCTGTCGATATCCGATAGCGTTATCTCGCGCAACGCAAGTCGCGTCGGCGTCAGCGGTAACATTAAAGTTGCGCCCACCTTACTTACTTAGTTAAGTATCGCTCTCACTTAGCCTGGCGCCACTCACACCGCACTCGCACCAACTACTGTCAATCTATTATTAGCACTTTATCATAGTAAAAACACTTAATGAAGAAGTATGTATTGCTACTTAAAAATGGATGAAAAAAAATCATACCAAAGGATACTATGAACTCAAAACCTCCTGATTAAAAGAAAACTGCGTTGAAAATTATCAGTGATGCCATCTGGTGTACGATTTCAAACCAGATATAGCAAACAATAATTATTATGATTTGCAAGTTTGCACTGCCCTAGTACGTAAATGGTCTTCCGAGAGTTCATTTAACCCTGTACCCCTTTTTATCTAAACGATCGTGAGAAATGTTGTACATTTCCCGTATAAAAATAAAGCAATGCTCGAAATGATTATGAATAATTCTCAAGCGTTACACAAAGAGGGCTGACATGCCAACGCGCCAATCACATTCAGATGAATCATTACAAATTCCCTCGGAACACCTCGACCCGTCTCCCGAATAATATTAAAAGAAGCCTATCAATAAAACCGAACTTAACGTGTCCCGAAATAAAACACTTTGTTATTAAGTTGACAAGCAACCGTAAAAATGTTCCTTTAAAATGTAAAATAAACAGATCAATCATGTTAAAGCGATCCCACCGGGCTCGAGCGGGCCCCGAAAAGAAGCCTACGTAAGCGTCTATTATAACGCACAGATGTTGCCATAAGACCGATCCAATTTGCCATCCCTGTCACACGCGTTACACATCGATTGCACCGAAAGAGATGAAAAATAAAAGTGATACGTATTTTTTATTCTTTTTCGAAATAAGAATTGTTCTACATTCGAGAGTGATTGACACGCGGTCGCCGGCGGCCCCACCTCCCCATGACGCCGCAAGATGGCCCTAGCAGTATCATTTTATAATTTATTACGCTAATTACGAAAAGGCCGTATTAAAAATGAAACAAAAGTCCGTTTCTGCGCGAACAACGTCCGCGGACGTATCGCGATACCGTTTCAGGCAAATAAATCTAGGAAGGCGCATCAATCAAGTTGTCGGACGGTCGGAAGTCCCGCGTCGTGTTATTATGTAGATCCCTGATTAAAGCTGTTTAAAAAGTAACATACGCGGCTCGCGGCTTTTATATTAACAGGACGGTTTATGTGACTCCGACTCGGGGTTAACATGTCCCCTTTTTTAACCGACGTCATATCGATACATATTTATTTCTCATTTAAACACCCCTAATTTTTACCAGATTTATTCTATTTCTAAAAATCAGAACAGCTGTCTCAAAAGCCATTGCAAAAATATGGCGATTAACTAAGAATAACTAACATTTTACTTACTTTTGTACACTTATTAAAACAAACCCTTTAAAGTATTATTAAATCTTATAATGAGAGAAAAGTGTATTTAAAAATGTAGTGTTACTTTACACTGTCAAAATATCGATGTATTGACATCCTTATATCCTAGGGTTGTCATAAACATTTATATTACGTATTCATGTGAGGCTCTATAGCAATAACGTGTATCGGTGCGTTATAATTGAACCTCGCGCATACGACGTGAGAAGACTGGACATCTGCTAATCTTCGGAGCCTCGCCTCGCCCGCATACAATCCGATGTTTCGCCAGATAATAGTAGCCAATAATTAAAGACGACCATGTAAAACAAAGACCCACATAAATCTACTGTCAATACGGGACCATGATTAAATCATATTTAACATTACAATTAATAATTCAAATACTTAAACAAAGAGAGAAATGATCCTTACATCATCAGAATATCAGCGCCTAATGTAGTCATGTGTACATAAGTATAACAAAGCAAGTAACATCTAAGTTACTAAGCCACATTATCTCTTATTGCTAATCGAATAAGGGATTATCGTGGCTAACTTAGGCTCGTTCTCCAAACTCGGCCCATTTGGATCCATCGAGCGTGTGAATTTACAACCAACTTAACAAATATACTGAGGCAACATCCGTCGACTATCCTCCCCGAGCATCTAGAATGGCTCTTGTCGAACAAACTTACTGCCACAGATCGCACTCGTCGTATACAAACGATGCTCGAGTTCAACGGTAGATAAGCTGGATTCCTCGAATTGAATTACTCTGTGACGATCTTCGAGTTAAAGGTTGAACGCTGGGTTATACATATAGATCTGAGGATAAGTGAAATGGGGATTTGACGCGCGTTTCGACGCGTTTCCTCGCGCTTCACTCGTGATGGTAATCCGTCGGCGTACTCGCAATTGAAACGAAGCCGACTCTAAAACATCGGCTTAGCGCTTCGCGCCTCGAACTTGGAAACCCCGTCTCTAACTTGTAATTTAAGACTTAGGCGCCGAAATAAGGCAAATTCGCAACTCGAATGGAAATCGACAAGGTTTGTAGACGAATAAATTTATTCTCGGCACTTTTCGAAGGCAATTTTGAATCTGTATAGTCTGAGGATATCTCTATCGGTGTTTGAAGGATTGACGTCCTTCGACTGGCTTCTAAGGACGTGGTCAGCGACGTAATCCTTATTTATGGTAAGACGCCTCACGAGACCGAAGCGACGCCGCGCCGGACTGTCTATTTGTCAGCCGGCAGCGCACGAGCCGGTATCAATCTCCGGGCGAGCTTAGCGCGCCACGGCCGCCACTGCCGACCGGCCATCCATTACACATCTCATATATCGTGTCTCCTTTGTCGTTACAATTATTCTCTCACATTACGACCGGTGCCCATACATCTATAATAATGACACAATAACATTCGGACCATAAACTGGCCACACGTAAACAAAACGGCCACCCCTCGAATTTATACACAACGATATCTTTCGGTGACCGATAGGCGGGTTACGAGATCGCTCTAAATGTCGAACGACAATCGGCCATCTTTCATTATTACGACTCTATTTTGGCAAGTCATAACGAGGCGGGTGTGATCGTTCCGGGCGGTCAGCGGTGACCATTATACCTCTATTACGCCCCTGCTCTTTTTTTCATCGGTCAGTACTGGTCGGCCCTCATGCGGGGTGTCGCGAGATAATATCCTAAATTATAACCCAATTCCGTGCCTGCTACGACTTGACAGATGAAAAGGCTACAAGAGCAGCGAGAGCGCATGTAGTTATTGTTACTAATAAATAAAACCCACTTACTATGAGGACATTCGAACGTTTCACATTGCTTAACTATTAACTAATACATTTTGAAGGGGAATAATTCTATTTAATTAGATACATAAATCAAAACATAAATGACATTCTGGTTTATTTTATCAGCTATAAATGCGTCTGTGTAACTCAGAACATTCTAAAAGAAAACGTTGTGTTTGAACTCATTTCGCCTTAATAGCAATAAAAGGTTAAATAAAAAACCACTTATGACATTTGGGTGCAGACAACTTTGTTATTTATGTTCTCTACAACCCATTAAAAATTGCGTAAACCACTTAAAATTCTCTGTCAACAATAAAAGACGCTGAGCAAAAAATAAAAAATGTAGCATCATACTTACAGTTTAAAATACCGCTTATCTTATTTAATTTGCATTCAGGTTTCAAAAGCTTCTGTTGACAAATATTAACTATACTTTCCAACTAAATCGCATTTAGAATATTTATCTAGTCCGTTTAAATGGCGATTATTAAATTTAAGAAGTGGCGGGGTGTCGCGCGCCGGCCCCCCGCCGCGGACACTCTGCCCACAGCCTTTGTGACGTCAATAGTCTTGATATTTTATAATGTTAAAACCTTGTGTCACTATAAGGAAGATTAATCAAATTTAAAGCTGTTCAAACCGTGAAATTGTTGATGATTCAGCTTGCTAGCGATAGCAGCCGAATTTTGAATATGTAATTGGAAATATCTTTAAGCAGAGAAAAAAAATTAAGGACGTAATAAAGAGTACTTAATTGTGAAAACAAAACTTTTCCTAAATATTTAGTAGCAGTAACATGCTATAGTAATAACAGTATATATAGATCAAAATATCTCAGTCGTAGTACAGTAGAGTAATAAGAAAATATTTAACAATACCGAGCAACGCCATTGCTAGTGGTCAAACAGTGCGCCACAACGCAACTGACCCTTTATTTTATTGTCCATGCAGATGATATGCAAATAAAAACAACATATTTTACACTTTTAGATTATTTAAATAACAAAAATGGTAGTTAATTTATTTAAAAATCTCAGAGTACACCCGACTGTGTTCGGACAGTAATTTTCTTAATAAGACATGATTTACAGTACTTTGTATTGAATTAAAAAATAATGGGATATTTGGTAAAGAATCAAGGAGTCAATTACTGGGTACTTTACCCTATATATTTACCAAAACAATTAACGTCACGTAAGCTAATAACAGAAATAGATTGTCGTTGTATTATAGTTGATTGATTGCCAGGAACTAGGAAGAAATCATAGTTTCGTTACAAATGTTACCTTACAGGTACCGTAACCCTAATAGATTTACATGAAACCTTGCCGTGCAGTTGCAATATGCAAATTGCTCTGCAAATTGCACTCCAATACGATCTTCGGCTTTCTCGTCGCCATTTTTCTTCACAGCCGTTAAAATAATACATGAACATTACAGCTACGAACAGGTTAACACTGCGAATGAATTATTTACATAATTACTCGTAGCGTAGTGTTCATGTTTTAAGTTTGTCCTCTCGTCAAAGTAACCTTTACCAACATTACAAATCATTTTATTATTTAATCAATCAATCAAATGATTCTACGAAGAACTCGAGTGATAAATCACGAGCAAACATTGTTTTTACGAGCTATGACAAATCCGAATTACAATCATAACCTTTGTCCAGCGCATTCGACGCATTCGGTCCAATAAAATAACTCATGTCCAATTTATGTTAATACAATAAATAGACACATAAATAATTCTGAGTGAAGGCATAGCGGAAGGTTAAAATTTATGTTGATAATAGTACTATCTAAGATGTAATGTAGACCTCTTTAGACAAGTTTGATATACGTTTATATGCCGCTTAGAATCCGGCACATTGTAGGGGACAATTACAACATTGCTTAGCTGTAAAAGTTTCACAAGAATTTTTATTTTTTAATCTGTCGTCGTGGCTTCATTTTGTGTTATGATACCTTGATTTAGTGAGTTTCCTTATAACCGACTTTATAAAATATGAAATAGAAAATGCTATTTAATTTTAATGAAACCACAATCCTTGGGAATTCAAGTCTTTGTGAAAATAAACACGTCCGTTGGAGTATTAAATTAAACAAGTATAAACATGTCGCAATAATTCCCAACAATTTACATAACTCGAGGCGTCTCCGGTCGGAACGAAAGTGTTCCCCGGACAGACCCCGACCGCAACAATAATGCAAATAATTGTATCAAAGTAGGGTTATTTGGAAGGAAAGAGCGACAAACCGACAGATGCTCGCGGCATCTTGCGGCGAGGAGCATCGCGTGTGACGCTTCTGGGACGCTTTCGTGACGGCCCCGTGAAGCTTCCGTGACGCTTTCGTCTTCCTGCGGTCGCAGTACCTCTTAAAATCAAATTTCGACCGAGGATGTCTTACGTGAAATTATAGAGAACAAGTTCTGAAAGCTGTAGGTTATGTAGCACAAAGGTGCCAACGGATTAATATGGGCGGTATAACAATGACTCTCGCGTTCTTGTGGTTAAGAAATGCCATATCATTTGTCCCGCAACTTTCATCCACTGGCGTATTTATTATTGGATTGTATTGTTGGTATTGAAATCAATTTATTTTTTTTGCAATAGCAAGGATTATACATTTAAACATAGATTTCACCGTTAAAATGAATAAAACCAATTAAGTAGAGTAATTTTTAACTTCGCAGTTTTTAAAAATTAAGTTAAAAAACGGTATATTTGGCTGAAAATAAGTTTTCTTTACATAATCAGTATTCTGTGTAAATTAATTGTATTTCTATTATTTTAATTCTGCAAACATAATATTTCTCGTTGTTATATTAAAAATGTCGTTCCATTATACGAACACTTATTAAAAAATGTTGTTCATTTATTAGACAGTCTGTACAAGAAACAGCTGATGCCTTGTTTTTCAGTTTCAGAACAATTCAATGAGTCCAATTTCTTTGCAGCTAGGCGTTTAAACCGAGAGGCGGAGCGGACTTTATTAATCAGGTATATTTCTGTAGGCATTTTTCTCGAAGGATGTCACCTCCATTAGTTTCCGGAGTATCGTGATGAGGAATTAATCCGGGGTGGGCAGGTGCCGGCGCAGGTGGCGCGCCGATCTCGCAACGATCGACCTCTCCTAATCCAACCCCTATCTACACGAGTGACAAAAGAAAAATTTTAAAAAATGTTCATTGTCTATGAGTAATTGATATATTACGTAGGTAATTCCTTTTTCTTTGAGGTATTAAAAATCACAAACTTTATCTTATTTTTTTCGAATTGATGTATACTTTACGTAACGCAAACGTTAACGTAGGCGTCACGTAGAGTTATGCGTAGGCGTAGACGTAGCGGATTAAACGATGGTGTAGGCGTAGGCGAAGATGTACAAGACTGCGGCCATATTGTAGGCGTCTTCATAGGAGTACACGTAGCGAGTGCAGTACAAGCCTTGTTTCGGTATGCAATATTTTTGATTACAATGTTACAAAAGTTTAATTCAACTTGGATGTTACATGGAAGAAATACCGCATTAAAAGCTGTTAGTCTTTGTACAGTATCTAGGAAAGTTTCGTATTGTTCATTGAGACAATTTAAAATTGTCATCCTGTTTATGTAAAGA
>QDHC01002768.1:2011684-2118761 GCA_013186455.1 Papilio dardanus tibullus | reverse complement strand
ACGATACATTGGTGGATATTCCTCCAAAACCGCTTGCATTTCTAATTTCCTAACAGGATGCTTCTCGTGAATATGAGTATTCTGCGGTGCCTAACGAACGAACTAGTCTTAGCAATTTTGATCCTAAGTTGCCGACGGAGTTGCATACCGATGCCAGCGTTGTGGGACTTGGTGTAATATTGTTGCAGGAGCACCCCGGGAAAAAGAAGAGGGTAGTTGCCTACTTTTGTCTACTAGATTTTGCGTATACTTCCACACCATCGTGACGAGATGGCACTTCTCGCTGGTAAAGGGACGCAGGCAGCCGCCCAACATATGGTGCTGTACTGCGCGATGAATGGACCCCGGAGACGTGCAGCGCTTTCTTCGAAACTGATACTTAATGGTTGAGGTGGGCACTGATGTGCTTTACTTCCCGTTTCTCTAAGGTTGAGGTGGGTACGAATGTACTTTACTTCCCGTTCCTCTAAGGTTGAGGTGGGTACGAATGTACTTTACTTCCCGTTTCTGTAAGGTTGAGGTGGGCACGAATGTGCTTTACTTCCCAAACATTTGAGGTCGAGGTGGGCACTATGTGCTTTACTTCCCACTTATTCTCGCAAAATAATAGACACCGATTTCGTTTGATGTTCAATTCGGGATATACCACTTACTTACTTACTCCGCTGGCGCAACGACCCAAAGTGGGTCTTGGTCTCCAACACAACAGAACGTCGGGATATAATGAATACGAGTTATAGTACGATCCATGCAACAAAAACCGCCGCGCTTCGCAGAGCGCGCTTGCATAACGCCTGCGCCGTGCTTGTCGTCCATCGCTTGATCTGCGCTAACCTTCAAGTAGCGCGCCTATCGTCGAAAAGAGTACGAGCTAGTAGTACTCCTGTCTACCTGACTTACACCCAAGTCGCGCCGTTGAAGGATTTCCTATCGAAGGAGTCCGCCAAGTCGCGCAGTTGAAAAATTTCATATCGCAGGAGTCCGGAAACGGACTCTTACCAGGTTTTGTCAGGTTTACCTGTGGGACTCCGCAATTCACCTTCCTTAAATGACGTAAGGCATCCCGACCCACGTATTGGATGCATCTGGCCTGGCCTGGTCTGGTCTGATCTGATCTGATCTGGTATGCTCCAACTGTACGCTGTAAGTAGAGGGGCACGCGGTGGTGCACCAAGGCCTCTCGTGACACAGTTTGCTGCGACTGTTGCTACATCATCTGTTCCCGGACATGCAGGATCGCATCTACAGTCGATCGCTTTTGCCGGAAGCCAAACTGGCTATGCGATAGATAGGTCTGGTCTCACCTGTTGTAGACGTTTGTGGCGGCGGTCTGCAATTATTCGTTCAAATAATTTGCCCGCCTCATCCAACAGACAAATGAGCCGGTACGCCGAAGGGGAATCTACTATCCTGCTTTGCTTCCGTATGAAAATTAACCAAGCCTCCCTCCAGCTCGAAGGAAAGGTTCCAAATCTGAGACAGCTGTTCAGAAGTCTCTCCTCAAGACCAACGGTGAGCGCTATCGCCCAGGCCCGACCTGGAATTCCATCTGGACCAGGGGCGGTGTTTCGGGCACTAAGGCGCCTTATGACACATCGCAGCTCTTTGGTAGATACTTCAAAATCGTTGGACCAAGGTGTATCATATGACGCTATCGTAAAAGGAGGAGGTACGTCTTGGTTCCGAGGAAAAAGGGTGTTAACGATTTCCGCCACGAAGTTTGGATCCAAAGTCTCTGTTAACGGTGGGTTCACCCACGTTCATAACTTACCCAGTACCAGTTTATATGGACGACCCTATGGGTCCATGTCCAAGCCTTCGAGGAGTTCACGCCAGGACCGGGACTTGGCTTTCTCAAAAGAAACCTGTAGTGTTTTCGTGGCCTGCCTGTACGCATCGTATGGCCTTGCTACTTCATCAGCAGAAGCTTGTCTTCGTCTACGAGTTCTGGTGTACTGGCGCCGTGACCGCATACATACATTGCACAACTGCGCAATGTCTTCCGACCACCAGTACACGGCATTAGGCTTAGAATACCCAGCCCGTGGCATCGCGACGTCACATATAGCTGCCATTGTTTTCTGTAGTCGGGACGCTTCATTTTCTGGATCGGGCAAAACAGCCTCCGTTCTATCTACTGCCCATGTCGCGGCAATGGTAACGGCCTTCAGCAGATCGCTATCGAATCCCTTAATGGACCAACGTCGCGGGTGGCCAGCATAGTTTTGGCGGTTGCTGCCAAGAGGAGACTGGATTGTTACGTCAAAGACGATATGACGGTGGTCAGAAAGAGTTACTGCGTCTTCCACGACTTTCCTACCAATAATCATACGTGCGGCCGAAGGTGTCGCCCACGATAAGTCGACTATCGACTCTCCTTGTCAACGCACACAGGTACTGACGGAACCTTGATTCAAGAGTCGGAGGTCTAAGCCAGCCGCCCAGTCCAGAACCAATCTCCCCTCGCGTGATATCTTTTACTGTTTCCATGTAATGAGTCCGTGGACGGACTCTGATCAGGAGATACCTTTTTGATTACTTTTCTGCCTTGGGCTCGCGGACGGAGCCAGGTCAGAAGAGACAGTGTTGGAAATACTTAAAATAAAACGTAGGAAACTTGACTAAAATAAGACGAAACTTGACTACCTACTAAGGAATTCGACGGTAGTCAAATAAGAGGCTATAAAAAGCACAAGCTGCTTTTCTGCCCAGTCTCGTTTCGGTCGTCGAAGCGAACAGTCGCCTTTCTGGTGCAATTGGTAACCAATGTTGACGAGTGTTTTGGTTAAAGTTATTTAGCAGTCTTTGTCTATTCGTCGTAGCGATCGGTTGTCCGTCTAAGGCAGTCTCTTTCTGTTCTTCTTGGAGAACTGTAATCATTTTTGAGCTGCCTTTGCTAACAGAAGAAGCGGACGAGGACGTTCCGCCATCAGGAACGGCCGTATTACCGAATCCATCTACCCCCACTCAGGAAACTAGCACCACCCTATATAAACCAGTTCTTGCCAGGCCTTGCAATCAGTCTGCTCGTGGCTTTCGATCGTGACGGTTGTCATTTTGGTTCCGAAGCTCATTATAATTATTAATAGTAGTTCGGATTGTAGTTCCGAAACTCGTTATAATTATTAGTTTAGAGTACTTGTTAAAAGGTCATCAGTTATATTTGATCGAGTCATTTAAGACTAATAGATAAAGTACCCTCGTTTAGTGGCCTACTTTTTTAAAAATCAACATCACTTCTGATCGATAATAGACGTTTATTAAGGATGAGAGAGTTGATCAACACACCTTTTTTAATATTTGTTTGATTTGATTTTATTTGTAATATTATCACCCGTCGCTTGGGCGGGGACGGGGGTGCAGGGGCCGAGTGTCCGTCACGTGTGACGTAAGCTCGGCCAGTCGCGCGGGCGCGGCATATCAATTTCGACTCCGGTACACACAATAAAATCGTACGGTCTCCGGAGAGGGCTTAAACGATTCGCCGTTTTGTCTCGGCCCCAGCTGCGTAATGGCCGAAGCGGGAAAAAATTGTCAGCAAGAAAACGCGAGGGTAGTCCGGGTTTATGTGCGCGCGCCAGATGGCGGCATCAGCGACGCGCTCCTAACGGCCTCTGCTTACCTCGCAAAAGCCGCGCCAATTTTATTTATCGAAAATATAAAACGATTTGCGGTGCGGCCTCGTAAAGTCCGCGCTCGATTTATGACCAGCGCAAGACGCGCTGTAACAACCTCCACTCTCCTTAAAACATGTCATCGTAGTCACTTTTGCTGCTTTTTTTAGTGTCGCTTGAAAGCTATGTCCCCATATAAGTATAAAATCCTGTTTCCGTGTGTTACATACTTTTAAACTTACTTTTCGAAAACAAACATATACAAAAACGACAGACCAACATAAAACAAATTTTCAATCGCAATCACTTTAATAACTACTTAATAACAAGACAAAAGCCACAATAACCAACGCAAAACAATGCCCTAAGGATTGTAAAAGTTGAATGTTATAGAAGTGCAGCCATTTGGGTGATTTGAGTGGCGCGACATTGCGTGTCGGGGTTCGTTGGCTTGTTCGCCACTCTTAAGTATCAATCACTTTAGATAATTTGAACAATCAAATCATGTTGTTACCCTTGTCTAGACCTTTTAAATATACGAGTAAATTAGGCGTCACGTTACTTCATGACGCGTGGTCAACTAATTTAAATGGAGAAAAAATCGAACGTAGATAGGGTCTACTGTCTTTGCAAATAGCATTGGGGGCAAACAAAATAATCGCAGAAATGCCAAGAAAGCAGCTGACCAATATTGTATTTCCTTCTATTTGGAAAACAGTTATTAAAGAAAACCCTGAAGAAAGCTTATTGAAAACTTAAACTTTTATATAAGAATAACTCTGTTATTGCAGTTAGTTCTCAAACTAATCATTTTATGCTACTGTATTGCTTACGCTTCTTTCTACTCTTCTGATACTAAAATTTAAATATGTATAGGACTGGACACGTACACTACGTGACTCATAATGCCGCTCAGTACCGTAACCAAGCCAATCAATTACCGCGTTAAGTAGCAACGAAATTAATTAGGAAACCTTTATTAACCATATGGCGATAAACGCAATCAAACCGAAACAGTGGTCATATTAAGAAAACGCGATAGTATCCATTCCATTACCGCGGTAATTGGCGCCGAATTCATTACGTTTATGACTGGCTAAGTGTTTTGGTGAATCCCATATCAATTTACTTAATAGATTGCTTTTATTTTATCGATGATACTTTTATGAGATTGAGCTCATGTATTTGTGGATACTACTCAAATAACGTTTGTCTAATGATGATTAATTTGTTCATAACCGTATGGCTTCAGTAGACAGAGTTCGCGATAATAACGGAGATTTTGCTTCGGCGCGGCGTAAGGCTACTTTTTGCGTGACAGCGGTCTAATGAAGCCGTACAGTTTTAGGTGGTAGGTACTTGTAAAAAAATTGACATTTTAATTGCAATACGGTTGGAAAATTCCCAGCTTTGGCCATTCTTTATCTTCTTATTTATAAATCAACTTTAGCAAGACACCCGCTGTATAAATAGCAATTTTTATTCGTCATTGTTTAAGATTAGATTCTGTTGAAAGTTGGTAGAAGGGCAAAGGATAAGGCTATAAAAATGTTCCTCTTGGAAACAATACAATATAAAAATAAAACAACAATTATTGTTATAAATAAGTATATTTGTTTTCTAATATATGTAATTTAGAAATTATCAGTCATTATATTCGCTGATAAATAATATCATAGAAGAGTCAAAAGCAATCAACTAAACATATCACTACCGTCTAACATATTGATGTCTCTGTTTTTTGCATGAGAATGAGAAAAAAAAATAGTTTTGGTACAAGAATTCCAGTAGAAAGACACAATTACTGTACTATTTATCTATTTAAAATAAATGTGGCTAATTTGCTATTCGTTAGTAACGCTATATTGAGTACAATAAGGGAAACTAGCAGTGTTTCAACTTTATAGCGAGACTCGTTTGAAAATTGAGTCGACGCGAATACAATAATCAATGGGACGCAGTTGTGACTACAAAAAAGAGTGATTCAAGACTATTTGCTTTTTACTATTATCCCGCTATTTCTTCAACTCACTGCTACCTAATTAATAATTTACAAAAAGTGACCAAATTTTTCTAGTTGCAAGAAATTATTTTTCTATATGGAACACCGCGGATTTACCTCACTGTACCTGTCATATACATGATATTCGTTATTAAGTTTAAATAACGTCAAGTATAACAATTATTACAACTGTCCAAGTAAATCAACAAAAATACCAAATATATTCACAGTTCTGTTTAAATTAAATGACACGTTTTTTCTTGTATTTATTTTTATGAGGGTTAAGGTTAAAGTCAATACATATAGTTCATAGTTATACATACAATCAAAACAGTTCCTAGTACAATGATTCATTTAACACCTTTAATGCTAAGATTTTTACGTATTAAGGTGAGACTGGCCCTGCATGTGTTAAATATCTTCTATTTGCTTCAAACAAATGCATCTAATTAAAGGCGCCGAATAAAAATATTATGCATTTAATATGTACTTTAATTTATATGATCTATTTTGCTGCATTTTGGTTATTTTTTGGTTAATTACTTTGCATATTATATTATATTTATGTTAATTGTATACCTACACTAAAACTCAAGAAATCAGATCGTTTTTGCTAAATTTATGGATTTAAATATTATTAAAAGCCCTTACAATAAATTAAATCATTGTAAATCGATTGTGCCTTTATAAATTTAGTTCTAAGAGATCTACAAATAAAAAATTATAAAAAAAATACTTTTGCATATTTTGGTATCTTTTACATTTTTTTTTGTGAGGTCAGTATTACTGTTTATACAATTAATAGTAAAATCGTTACATGTTAAAAATCAACAATATTATTTATCTGTATTAAATTATTACTTATTTCTGTTCATCGACTAGAAATTTCAATTAATAATAAGCAAAATTGTGACACTTTTGGAAAACTACTGGCAACACATATTAAGAAAGTTTAATAAAATTTGTACACTATAATACTAAATGATTCACATATCAAATAGTTTAAAAATATTGATTCTTATAGCAAATAAAAATAATCTTAGATCTTAGTTAGGCACACGATAAGCATTGAGAACTTAGTTACATCGAAGGTTAAATAGGCTGGAAATAGCTAACATTTAGGATCCTGGTATACAAGACGCACAAATCTACGACTTTAGTATCCTAACGACTATTATACAATCTAACAGAGGTTCGTACAAAGGGACTCATCGCAGACATATATATGAGAATAACCCTCTATTCATAGGAGCGTTTTTTCAACGCGCGGTAAAATGCGTTGAGGTAGAACTAATTCATTTCCATGTGTTCATACGACGGCGCTTATAAATCGCTCTTGTGTACCGCAGCGTTGCATTTTAAGCACTGAACCAACGAAACAAAGGTGATTTTACACCGCTCATTAGAGCAAGAAGTTTAACCCTTTTTAAGGCAGAGTCGATATATTTACTACCAACAAAAATTTTGTTTATGTGAGTTATAAAAGTCCTAATTTGTTGCACAACTAAGGAGGTACGCCGTATTATTATTAAGGAAAAAAGATGACGCTTGTGACATATTTTTTCTTGACGCCACCAGCTGTCAAAATATTGCGCCAATTTTGAAAGAAAATTTATTACTCCGTTAATCCGTCTACCTTTTAAAGGGGTTAAAAAACACGAACGCAGTCTTTGAAAAACGTTCGTGTGAATTCAGGCTTAAATCACAAATTTATATAGTCTTTTGTACAAAGAGCCTTAGTTCTTAGATAAAAAAGCTGTCAATATATTTTTTTAAATAAGAGACTAAAAATGTAAACATTAATAATAATACATGATTTAATATTAAAGCATTAAACTTAATATAAAACCCAAAAATATTGGATTAAGTTAATTGACTTAATTAGGTTAGAAATATCCTTATAAATATAAGCTGTTCCTAAATATCACATTATTTATATATATTAATTTGATTAAATATAAAGCTTCCTAAAATTGATTATATTAAATAATAATAAGATTATCAACTGCCTCCATGAGACTGGGCACCGAGTCCACCTTCATACCTCGTTTGCGGAGACCATTCAACTCTTCAATTAATTTCGATTTATCTCTTCCTAACGTCTCCCTGGAAAATTAAATAAAATATTATAAGTAACAACTATTATAATATATCTAATTTTTTAATAATTTATAGGAATATGGTAAAAAGCAAAGATTTGTATTTTTGTATGTATTAAAATACAAAATTTCATAAATTCACCGTCAACCTAGGGCTTCATTAGACTGAGTTCGCGGAATAAAAGGAGATTTAGTTACGTCGTAAGGCTGTTTTTTGCGTGACATCGGTCTAATGAAGCCGTCGGTTAAGAAAGCTGCACTATCCCCGAGTAACATAGGTTTCAGTTTTTAATTTCGCGCAGACGAAGTGGTGAGCATCAGGTAGTATTACAAATTAAGTTCTGATGAATGTTCATTTGAAGGTATCGTGTTATGAATCTTCTTGGTGATATCCGGTATAGATGTAAGAACACATAGGTTACTTATAAAGGTTTTTTCATTCCACACCGCTGGAGTCAAGCGATAGCTAGTAAACAATAAAATGGTCTTGAATGTTGTTGGATAAAAAGGTAGAGGCCAAAGGCTGTATGAATGGATTGTATAAAAGAGGTAATGTTTTAGGGTTCAAATCGGATACAATGACTGATAGAGAAGTATGCAGGAAAAACACTGACCGTTTGAACAACGATTAAATGACTCAGTGACAAAGTAAACAATTCAAATAGAAACCAAAATAAAAGTAATAGACTCACCAAATAGATATACAAGTATACAACAATGGTACGTATATTAACAAGAGATCAGAATCACTGACAGCTTCGTATCGTTTGAGAGCGAGCTGAGCCCAGCGCTCCACGGGGCCGGCCAGCGCGCCGCCGCTCGCGGCCGCGCACGCCACGATGCGGCATAATACGCTTAAAACTACACGAGATCTGTCCGTATATACCTGGAATTAGAAGATAATAACATTATTAAGATGAATATTGTATTACTAGCCGTTGCTGGCGACTTCGTATGCGCGGAATTAAAAAATATAAGCCTATGTTACTCGGAGATAATGTAGCTTTGTATTCGTACAAGAATTTTTGAAATCGGCTCAGTAGTTTTTGAGTTGCAGATGTCTATGGGCAGCAGTTGCTTCGCTATTACAGCAAATCCAGGTGGCTGCTTGCTCGTTTGCCACTTTATAATATATAAAAAAAAATACAAATCTTTTCGAATATTAGTTTAGAGGCGGCTTAATATCGAACATTAATATTCGGTTGTGGAATTGAAAATACAATAAGTAGGAAACTTTTTAGTTTGAACGCAAATGGGCATCCTTAGTGCTTATCCCAAACAGATTATCTCTAGTACTGAAATAAATAACTTAATTTTTTAAGTGTTTAAGAGAGATATCCATATAATTCTTTTTCAATATGATATGATACATATCCTGTTATGTTGGAAATACATTTGTTATCACTGTAAATATGGGCAGCAACTAATGCATGCTTTATCTACTCATGTGACCACTATTGTAACACTCTCAATTATTACATTATAAATTTTCAAGCATAATAATTATCTGTATATAGTCATAGCAATTATGATAAATTAGTATGTCACAATCAACGGAGGGCTTCATTAGACCAAGTTTGCGGTAAAAACGGAGATTTTGCTACAGCGTAAGTCTGTTTTTTGCGTGACATCGATCTAATGAAGGCCTCGGGTTACAAATACAGTTGAACCTGGATAAATGACAGTCCAAGGGACCGTGATATATGTCTCGCTTATAGAGGTTTCTCTTTAATCCGTTTATCTTGCTTAGGGAGGTAGCTTGTCGGGACCATAGAATGAATCTTATAGAGGTTGCTCACTTATTAAGGTTTGACTGTATATAATTCATTTTTTATTAATTAGCTGTAGTTCCCAGCCAATTACATTTTAAAACATTGCAAATTATCAAACTTTTTTTTTAAATATTTTGATATTATAAGCCATTCATGCTTTAGAATTATTCGCAACATGCTGTCTTAAAAACAATAAAATGTAATTACCTTATTCAATAATTTAAAACTGCTCTCTAAAACAGACAGTGCTTGATCAAACTTGCTTTCATCAATCAGTCTCTTAGCTTCCTTCAGCTCGACATCTTGGAAGAATGCAATAGACGCCGGTGAATCCCTGAGCCGTGACTCATTCGCCACTAAACTTAACAATGACTCAAATGCCAAACATCTTGTTGATATTAAATTCGGGTCAAAATTTCCCACTATAATCTGTAAAATAAAATTAACATAGTTCAATTTCAATGAAATATTCATTTATTAATTTTAAAAACCATTGTACTTTGTAAAATATATGTACCTAAGAACAGCCAATAACAAAGATCTATACATACATTCAGAACTTACAAAAAAGTCTTACTGTTTTAGTATCTAAAAAAATTAATAAAATCGATGATAAGATAATTAGTACATTGTTTCTTATAAACAAAGGATTAGTAAACATAAAGAAACAAACCTTTCTTGGAAATGTTACATTGTTCAATGAAGCTGCAAAATCTTTTTTTAATCCATTATAGAGACCCAAGAAGTCTGTATATCGTCGCTCCACATTAGCAGGGTCAGGATCAAATACCATGGAATCTGAAACATCTTGTCTCACTTGTAACATATAAGCTACAAACTTTTTGTCTTTATCCTCGCCTTCCACTGTTCTTGATGAGACAATTTCAAACTTCAACATATTTTATAGCTTTTAAGTCTTGTAAGACACAATTTTAGTGATTTAATTAGCACTTAATTAGCACATTCAACATGGAACCTTCTACGCATAAAATACTAAACTAAAAAAGTTATTTAAATTGTTGAATGTGATCGAATGAGATTGAAGGTTTTGATTTTGACATTTGAAACAATGACGACTGACAGTAGCAGCTGACAGTTCTTGATACAGTTCGAAAAAATACAATTATAATTTGAAATTTATTAAAATATACTTTCGTTTAAATCGCACAAATAATACTAAATTAAAAAGTTAACACAATAAAACATCATACTATCTTAAAGAATGTAATATAAGAAACAAAAAGGAAATAATAATTACGTATTTCACTTTGGCCTTTTTCTTTTCTAAAGTTACGAGTAGATTCCTTTCAGACTTTTACTATAAGTTTATTTGGCAATGCTGATGTCCATTATTTAACGATCTACATCACCAAACACTACGTCTATTGTAGCAATAATAATAGCTATGTCAGCTAGCATCATCTTCTTCCCCATTATAGGCACACCTGCCAAGTGTATCAAAGAACATGGTCGCAAATGAACACGATACGGCTTCGACGTACCATCAGATACCATGTATAAACCTAATTCCCCTTTAGGACATTCAACTGCAGTGTAAGTAGCCCCGGGAGGAACTACGTATCCCTCAGTACACAGCTTAAAATGATGTATCAATGCTTCCATAGAGGTTTTCATTTCCTGTCTCAAAGGAAGTGATATTTTTGAATCGTCGGCTCTTACTTCCCCCTCTGGAATAGTATCAATAACTTGGTTTATAATTCTCAAGGATTCACGCATTTCAAATAATCTTAGAAGGTGTCTATCGTAGCTATCTCCAAAGGTACCAACGGGTACATCGAAGTCATACAGATCATATCCATCGTAAGGATGAGCGATTCGTATATCCCATTTCACTCCTGTAGAACGTAACATTGGGCCCGTAAAGCCTAAATTAATTGCATCGTGAGCATTCACGGTGCCTATTCCAGCTGTCCGGGCGTAGTATAACCTGTTGCCGGTGACGAGGTCTTCGGTTTCATCGTATCGCTCTCCGAGCTTACTGCAGAACTCGTACACGTCGTCTAAGTAGCCTACGGGTATATCCATTGTAACTCCTCCTGGTTTTAAATAAGCATTATGCACACGAGCGCCACAAAGTCTTTCGAACAGTTCGTAAATTTTTTCGCGCTCTTCGCACATCCAGAAAAAGGGCGTTATACCTCCGGCATCTAGCACAGTGCCCGATACGTTTAACAAATGGTTTGATATTCGTGATAATTCGGCACACATGACTCGAATGGCTTTTGCCCTCGGTGGAACTTCAATATTTAATAATTTTTCAACTGCTAGAACGAATCCTTGTTCATTCGCCATCGTGGATACATAATCTAAGCGATCCATGAAGGGTAAGCTTTGGTTATAATGTTTGCTTTCCATTAATTTTTCTGTAGCTCGATGCAAGAAACCAACGTGAGGGTCTGCCCGAACAACGGTTTCACCGTCCAGCTCCAGGATGAGCCGTAACACTCCGTGAGCCGCAGGATGTTGTGGACCAAAGTTGATCCACATATTTTGGAGTTTTCTTTCTACCGGTCGTATTACTGAATTGTAAATTACATTATAGTATTTGTCAGACGCTTCGGTTTTGAATATAGTTGGACCGGATAACTCTTTCATGAACTCCAAGTCCGGGTACCATCGGTGGGCACATAAAGGTGTATACAATTTCATATGTCTAATATGTTGTAAATTGTAAGCTGATAATAATTTAAGTAATCGCATATTTAGCAATATTATATGAACTTAAATGCTCAATAATATTCCCAACATTTTAAAACTAATATGTCAAATATAATATAAGTATTTTTTTTTTAATTAAATATTCGTAAATGTAATGTCATAGTTCGTTGCCAGTATTACATTTAATCAGCCTTTCATATTCAATCTCCTTTATTGTGTTTTTTATTATCTTAATATGATGTTACCGTAATAGACCGGGATCCTGGAAGCGGCAGACCTGTTAAATTAAAATGATTTACTGATATACGATTAGATAGGACTCGTAAGTACTATAAGCAAATAGGTATTAGTTATCCGGTCCAGTTGGGCAGTTTCGCGCAATCACGCACTAAAGTTGCAGTAAATATTACTGAAGCTAACTTACATTCGCAAAGCTGATTTTCACATATGACGCTCAAAGGACTATGACAATACTCCCTGCAAGCAGTCGGACATTTTGGGTGGTAGGCCTGGTAGGCCGTTTGCCCCATCCAAAGTGTCCGATGGGGTGCTGGGCTGCAGGGGCCAAAACCTTTATTTCCGAAGTGGGGCGTAAGCTTTGTGACAGACAAGGTGACCCCCGTGCCGGCTCGTTCCTGGTGCAAAGGATATCCATCGCCATTCAGCGCGGCAACGCCGCGAGTGTGATGGGTACCTTTGCACCGGGAACGATATCGGACGGTAAATTTATATAAAGGAATTATGATTTTGTAATTGTTATATTTAAAAAAAATGTTTTTTTACCCAATAAATGATTTCCTAGCTGTATTTATTTACTGCAACTTTAGCCCGTGATTGCGCGAAACTGCCCAACTGGACAGGATAACTAATGCCCATTCGCTTATAGTACGTACATACGAGTCCTATCTAATTATTGATTAATATACATCAATAAATCATTTGAATTTAACTGAGGTCTGCCGCTTCCAGGATCCCCCTCTATAAAATTATTTACAGTAGCCAGGCCAAGGTGTTCCAAGTAAATATTTGTTATAATTGCGTCTTTCTTATATAGGCAAAGGTACTCATACCAAGCCGATACGTCGGATAAATAACTTAATTTTATCTAATTTCCGATTCCATTCTAATTTTCTTCTTTATGTCTCGCATTGGCTGCCCAAACGTAACGAATTCATATTCTGAAGAATAACATTCTAGTTTTATTGTCTTCCATTTTATTTATTTTTATTATTATTTTTTATACTACAATATAAAGTGGCAAACGAGCAAGTGGAGACCTGTTTTCGCTGAAATAGCGAAGCGACCGCTGCCCATAAACATCTGCTATTGCAGATGCGTTGCCTAATATTAATCGCGAGGAGATGCACAGAAAAAGGATAATTCTTCTTTCTATGTGTCCCCTCCCCCGTCAAATACACTTCCCCTTCCCATCACTTCCTTATAAGAAACAGATAGGAAGGGAAAGTGGACTAAAATTAGGCCTCCTGCACCACACTCGTCAGACGAAACACAAAATTTATTCCGTTTCACGCCTGTCTTCTGTGTGGTCGTGGTATTTCACCGGGCGAGCCGGCCACTTAGTGCGATGATGTTAAAGAGGGCTCTACCACTGTTAAAATATTTTATTATTGTCTTCCATCATAAAGTGTTACCAGCCTAAAAAAAAGGATCTTGTAAATGGGGTTTCAGTATAAAGAAAAAAATAATAATTTGGTCGTATGCTTTAATAACGTCTTTTAACTGACTTGATAAAATACATACTTTGGGTATTTTATAATAATAGGTGTTTCAGCATATTATTTTTTCCCTAGAGGCACAATAGCGTTAAGACTTTCAGTAAAGTTAATACTGAAACTCTTAAATACATATATGTACTTAATGTAATAGCATAATAGGACATGGTATATAAAATAATAACCGTAAGTATAAATTATATTTTTATTAGAAATTAATATTACATTTGTATAGAAGTAAAAACTAATTTTATAAATAGATAATAAATAAAACATAGTACGTTAAAAGTAATTTGCTATTAGAAATTAAAAAAATAGCTCGTCTTCTTATATTTAACCCTTTCTTAGGGCCATACAGTGGAATCTCCTCAATATTTATCCTTTTTTTGGAACGTAATCTCCGCGATGATGGACATTTTATTGTCCTTTATGTCGGTGTAAAAAGGTCCTTACCCTTCGGCTTCATTAGACCTAGTTCGCGAAACTACATTGTTGGTTTTGCTTTAGCGTAAGGCCGTTTTTTGCGTAACCTCGGTCTTATGAAGGTTAGAGAAAAGGCAACAAATATTTTAACTCAGTCTGTCGTGTAACAAAATATAAAAGTTGAATTATACTACCGAGAAAGTATTCAAAGAAAATAAGGCTCTTTATACCCTTAGCCGATAAAATCGCAGATGTAGTGTACGAAGGATCTGAGATGGCAGTATGTTATCATACAAGTACAAGAAGTCAAACCCACCGTGATAGTATCATAGGAGGATCTCAAGCTTGAATATAAAAAAATGGTAAAAAATGATATTTACATATGATTTATGCAGTTTTTTCACGTAAATGGTATAGAGTGACAACAATTTACGTTCACTGTAAATTTTTGTATTAAAAAAAAAACAAAGTAGTCTGAATAATAACTTAAATAAATATTTGTACATAAGTATTACTCGGGGCACGGAGTTATGCGACCGAAACATCTCTACAAAAATCTTTGTTATTGTAGGTAGGTATATCGGTTCCTAATATTAGGCGATTATTTGCTCCTTAAACCTATAAAAAATATATAACAAACATTACAATAATTTAATACAGTCGAACTTGCATAAGCGATATTAGTCTTGTTTATAAAGGTTTCTCTTTAACCCAGGCTTCTCGCTTATGAAGGTTATCCGCCGGGAATAGAGATTTTTGCTTGCAGAGCCTTCTAAACGAGCTAAAGGCAGTTGCTTGGCAGGAGACAGCGCAAGATAGGCGACGCTGGCGTTCTCTCGTGGCGGAGGCCAAAACCCACCTTGGGTCGCTGCGCCAGCGGAGTAAGTAAGTAAATAAGAGCCTTTTCGGTTATCCAGGTTTGACTGTACATTATATTCAAAAATCCATAATATAATGGAATACACGTATAGCATCAGAAAATTTTAAACAATAAAATAGTCCGTAGTTTTGTCAATATATTTAGCTGGTCATCCTCTCCGCCGCTTCCACGTAGATACAAGAGCACAGCTTTTGCATGAACCTCAATATACACCCGGAAAATACATGATAACTATCCGGCTTGTTCTTCCATTTGACACACAAGAAGTAGACCGGGATACCGGATAACATTATAGCTATACCTATACCGGTATCCCGAGGGTTGGTTATAGCTGGTATTATAACGAGACAACCGATCGCTATTAAGAATACGTAAGGTATAATTATATTAACTTTTATAGGTCGCGGTATATTCGGTTTCGCTCGTCTCAACCAAAGCATACCGACGACGGACACTCCGACAGACAGCCATAGAGTTTGAGAGAAATAGTTTATTAGATCGAAAACGTTGCTCGTTGTCAGCATCAACAGGGAGATTACGCACTGGAAATAAAAAGAAATTACTTTAAAACAATTAAACATTTAATTCAATTAGACTCAAAAGGCGGTTACTGTCATAACCTAAAATTGTTTGTTACTTAGACTTTATGCTATCTGGCTATTGAACCCTCTCGAAACCCATATCCAATATTTATTTCTTCTAATATTTTTCTCGTCATTTGATCTATCGAACATACATAAAAAAATCCTGCAATGAGGTCAGCAAAACACGTTTATAACAGGCTAGCTGTTGTGCACGACTTCGTACGCGTTGAATTAATAAAATAGCCTATGTTACTCGGGGATAATGTAGCTTTCTAATGGCGAAAGATTTTTTTAAATCGGCCCAGTAGTTCTTGAGTTATTTCAATACATAAACATTTAAAGTTTCTCTCTTTTTAATATGAGTATAGACAAAAGCTGCAGGCGCCACCATAAACTTAAACAAAATACTAACCGTAAAGAACAAGGAGGGTATCGGAGTCTGCCTCTCTATGTGGAACAAGGAGAAGAAGGCCGGCATGTGGCCCTCCTGCGCGCCCGTCGCGAACAACCTCGCGGAGGTGAACAGCACCCCGTTCACCCCGCCGAAGGTGGACAGAGCCACGAACACAGGGATCACCCAGCTCCAACTACCGAAGATACGGTCGCCGAACACCTGCAACAAAACACCATCCGCTTTATTCCGAAATAAGAATCAGCGTTACTACTATTGTACTTTCTACGTTTGGTACTGGTACATTCATAAAATGTATTCCAAAATAATGAACATCCTTGTTCCTGGTACTTCTTATGATATATAATTTGGTCCAATGAGACCCCTGGTTTATCTTATTTAGTTGCGAGTGTTCTGCAGTATCGTATAATCGACGA
The DNA here is from genome assembly GCA_013186455.1 of Papilio dardanus tibullus. Taxonomy (NCBI): domain Eukaryota; kingdom Metazoa; phylum Arthropoda; class Insecta; order Lepidoptera; family Papilionidae; genus Papilio; species Papilio dardanus. The sequence continues at coordinate 2,102,147 of QDHC01002768.1, read as the reverse complement.
CTTATTGGTCCTCATTTATCGCAGTACTTTATAATTTTTTTCGGAATAAGGGGGATTCCTAAAAATTTAGGTCATACATAGTCCTGTCTGTCTTCTTTCTCTCCAGATAAAAGTCTGTCGTTATGGTTTAAGAATGATGTAAATAAGTATTTGTTAAATTATCACGCATCTTTCGACCAAATAACGTTCCTTCAGCTTATTAAACAAACTAACTCATCTTGTGGTACTTATATATTTGTGACCTTGCTCCTTTATCAAATTAGGCTGAATATAAATGTAAATTGTTACTATCATAATTGTTTATAACAATGTATTTCCAATATCAATGAGATAATTAAGATATTTTAGTGCTTGTTATTAATTGTCATTGACTAAAAACATGTGACAATATCTAATACGTTTAGGTCACAGTTTAGGCCAGATTATAATAACAATAACTGATTAAACTAATACTGTATTAACAAACAGGTCAATGTTAAATAAGCTAAATGTAAACATGATCTTAATTTAATACATTTTAAAATAACATTATCCCGAAAGACTTGTCTTACAAAACAAACTCAATCCTAATCCTATGGCTTTATTAAACCGAGTTCGCAGAAAAAAACGGAGACTTTGCTTCGTCGTAAGGCCGTTTTTTTGCGTGACATAGGGCTAATGAAGCCGTACGGTTACACACTTTTTTTTTATAGGAGAAGGGGGCAAACGAGCAGCGGATCAACTAAATTAATTGGTCCGACGCCCACGGACACCTGCAATATTCATCGAATCATTAAAACAGATTCAAAATTTAAAAAAAAATATGCTTACAGCAGCAACAGCTGGATTTGACATCATTTCCATCTTGGAGACGACTGCGAAGTATGCGAGATTAGCCATCACGTAGATTATAGTCACCATGGGCATTGCGATCCAAATTGCACGCGGCAAATTCCTGAAACACAATAATAGCAAAATTACACAACATCTAATCGTAGACTCAAAATGAAAACTGATATAATTAAGTTATCTGGAAACTAGCTGTTGTTCGCGACTTCGTCCGCGTGGTATTTGAAAAAGTAGCCTTTGTTACTCGGGGATAATGTAGCTTTCTAACAGTGAAAGATTTTTTGAAATCGGCCGTTTAGTTCTTGTGTTATTTCAATACATACAAAAATATACAGTTTTCCCCTTTATAATATAAAAATCAGACAAGACACATGGTGAAAGATTTTTATAATTACTTGTGTAATTTTTCAGTTTATACGAAAAATCTTACTAAAAGATCTTTTCAAAATGAAAGCCAACATATTTTACAATCGTAGTAAACTCCGAAATAAATAATGTATTTTTATTAAACGGGTTTGCGTCCCTTGGACTAGAAAAACAAAAGTAATACTCAATAGACGTTAAAGGCCAGATGAAATATTCATGCAATAGTCGTAATGGAGTCAGAGATAAAAGCATCCCGTATATATTTCTAAAGGGAGTGCTACGTATATAAAAGGTTTCTAACCACCCTTATTTCCTGTAAGAAATAGGAAAGGTTAACTGTAGAACATCGGTTGGTTATTGCTCGTAAATTGCTAGGTCTTTAATGCTAATGTTAAATTAATAATTTCTAGATTTTTTATTAAATATAAAAATAAGTCGTAAATATTGTTGGCAACGATCACAGTTGCTGATGTTAAAAAGTTAAAAACCTTGTGAGCTTATAGAATAATTTATTATTATTGTAAAAAAAATTTAACCTCGCTAGGGAATCCAATAAAGGTTTCTATTAAGTACTGTTTAGCCTACTTTCTGTTAGTACAAATAAAAATGCTCTTTATAAGAAGAGTGTTTGAAAAAGTCTCAGGCGACTCTCGTAGAAAATGGAAAGAATCAATCGAACGATTTTCATTACTTAGCTTCTAAAGTAAAAAAAATAAAATCTCTTAACAATCTCTACGAGCATTAAGCCTTGTACGCACTAGGATAGTATTTTAGTCGAGTAGCAAGTATCCGAACAAAGGATTTACTAATCTACTCACATTAAATGTTGCTGTTCGGACACGTTTAGTTACTAAACTACTACCCTAGTGCTTAGGTTTAGGCTTAAACGAGTCCAAACAGTAGTAAATCCTTTGTTCGGATAAATGCTGCTAGCTACTCGACTAAAATACTATCCTGGTACGAACAAGACTTTAGTACCATCAATTGCTTTCTATTGAAGGGCTACTGGCAACTACTGGCATCTGTTTAAATCACATCTTTCGCTTTCACTGACCTTGATGGAATGTTCACACTTTTTGTGTCTATTTCTCTCTACTATCTATTCCATTGATAATGCGTGACGAGGTACTGGCATAAACTTTCTTTTGACTATAGTTATTTACTAGCAGTTGTGCGCGACTTCGTCGGCTTGGAATTAAATAATATTCCTTAGGTTACTCGGGAATGAGGTAGCTTTCTAATGGTGAAAGATTTTTTGAAATCGTCCCAGTAGTTCTTGAGTTATTTCAATACATACAAAAATACAAAGTTTTTCTCTTTATAATATTAGTATAGATATAGATTTAGGACTTTGAATAATATGATTAAACAAAGTTTTATAGCTTTCAACGAACAATGTGCAAGGCTGAAGAGTCAATCTATGAAGTTTGTATTGGATTAACCGGGAGCGACCGGGTCAATCCAATTCCCAGGCTTACTGGGAACTCATTATGCCGACTTGGCTTTAATAAGGAACAGCGGTTTAAGAGCGTAACATAGTTACCTCAACAAGCCTGTTGAACTTTTCTCTTTGAATATGGTACAAAAAGGTTTCGACTATTATACAAAATCCTTTGTCTCTATTTTTTAAACAATATCCCCCTTATTCCGAAAAAAAATATAAATTACTACGATAAACGAGGACCAATAAGTCGTCGATTATACGATACTGGAGAACACTCGGAACTAAATAAGATAGACCAGGGGTCTCATTGAACCAAGTTACGTATCATAAGAAGTACCAAGAACAAGGATGTTCTGTATTTTGGAATAAATATTATGAATGTGCCAGTGCCAAACGTAGAAAGTACAACAGTAATAACGCTGATTCTCGTTTCAGAATAAAGCGGTATGAGTAAAACGACAATACTACTGCAGAAATCTAAAGCTGGCTACAGACGTTCAGTTTTAATTACACAATTGAACTGTATAGTTAAAATTGAAAGTCTGTAGCCAGCGTTAAGATTGTAGCTAATCTAAATCCCAAATGTAATACTATTTTCTACTCAAGTAATTGAAACTTCTAATTTTGTTGCGGAGTAAATTACAGATTGACGCCAAAATCTCTACATTGTCATTAACACACCCGAACACCTCTGCACAATTTATTGCAAATATCTACAAACTTTGTAATACAAAGTATATTGCGAAGAAAATGATGTAATTTTTCTTATTAATTTGCGCGCATATGAAACATTTTCATAGCTGAAATTAAATATTTTTATAATAACACTAGCTGTTGTGTGCGACTTCGTCCGAGTGAAATGAAATAACATGTTACTCGGGGATAAAGTAGCTTTCTAATGGTGAAAGATTTTTTGAAATCGTCCTAGTAGTTCTTGAGTTATTTCAATACATACAAAAATACAAAGTTTCTCCCTTTATAACATTAGTATAGATCTGTAGAGACAGCAGAAAAATTGAGAAATTCTTATCATTATCGTAAGATACGTGCCGTCTTATAACGAGGCTTATAAAAGAACAAACTCCGTATCAGCTTTCAAACGATCTCTTTCACCTTCAGAAGTATTCTGAACATTTATCGTTATAAAATAATAGGTATTTTTAAATACGAATTTAATAATAATATAACTTTTTTACTGTAGTTATAATATCTATGGCTACAATCTTTATTATTAAAGTTAATTCTCCAGGCGCTAATTTATAATTTTAATTAAATTACGAATAATTTTAAGTTTTTTGTGTGCATTTTTTAATTAAAAAAGCATACAGAAATAAAATGTATGTATATTATTAATAAATGAATTTGAATAAAAGTGATTACTGCTTTTACTTAAGCTGATTTATTCGAAGTTTTTAAAGGTAATAATGGTTGCCATGATTACCACTTTCATTACAGCTTTCGTTATCGTGGTATAGACAGGTCAGATTGCGAGCTCTATCATTAACATTAAGCGTTTGACAAAATAATTTTCGATGTTGCGATAACACGCGAGTGTCGGTAGATACGACTGCACTTGACCGAGTTCCAGCAGTTCCCCCGGCCTCGAGATGTCTGTCGCTCTGTGCGTAATACGGAAATTACTCACACGTAAATTACTAGGAAAATGTACGTGTGAGTGAACCCATGCTTCGGTACGAAAAATATTGTAGCTGTCAATTGTTTTCAGTATGTGAGTAAAGAAATACTAATTAATTAGAGATCTTATTAAAATTATATGTTTAGTCTTAGTATTTAAATTAAATTGTAGAAGATAGTTGTATAGCGTATCTAAGATATTTAAAAAAAACTACAAAGTTATCAAACATAAAGATCAAATCTTCACCTCTGTAGTCAATGTAAGCTATACAGTCAAACCTGTATAAGCGAGAAACCTCTATAAGCAAGAGTTATCTCGTCCCGAGGCCTCTATAAGCAAGACAAATATCCGGGCCTCTTGGACTCTCGGTTCGACTGTATTTATTACTTTTCTGTCACAATGTAAAAAAGCAATAACAACTCACTTGTACGGATCCTGCAGTTCTTCAGTGACAAAATTAAGGTAATTCCATCCGCCGAAAGCGAAGAGACCGGAGTAAAATGCAAGCGCTATACTTCCTGCATCGTATTTGCCTTCGAAAGGCCTTTGGAAGTTTTCAGTGTGACCTAAAACAAAAAACAGAAATATAACATGGTTTTCAATACGAATGAGTGACTATAGTATGATTTGTGTAAATGGGTCGGTAGTGGAAACCCAAGGTTCGGATAGAACATGGTAACCGTACTTGTCTTATACAACGAATAAGGTATTTGGTCCTTCGAGCCGAATTTAAGTAAAACTTTATTTACACAAAACTTGCAGCTGTCTGTATGTATTTATTTTCAATATAATTTGAAACATAACTAACAGGAACTAGCAACAATCTTGCTAATATTCAAAGACCATGACTTTTAACTCTACTTATCAAAACAAAACATAACGATTGATTCAAAAACAAAATTAATAATTGTATAATTTAACAACAGAACAACGACATTAATTTTATTAAGAAATACTCTTATTTAATAGAAGGTAATGATAACCATTGTCTATGTATAATAGTAGACTGATTTCCCGATGCTGAAGTACCACTTACCAACAAAGATGTAGCTCAAGCCGGCGATGATGATGATGACTAAAGCCAGCAGCTTGGAGGAGGTGAACACATCCTGGATACGCATCGTCCATCTCACGCTGATACAGTTGATCGCAGTCAGGACACCTATAAAGGAAATACTTATGCACTCAGAGTTTAATTTCACTGAGGGAGGCCGTAAGAGGATTTGTAAGAAATGCCCTACTTTAGTAGTAGTAGTAGGGGCTTTGTTTCTGCAACTCTACCACTGGCGCGTATTTTAAATAAATAAGAGGTTTACAATGATGTAATACCAATTTCAAATGACGAATGGTGTGTATGTATACAGGGTGTCCCAAAATTCAACGATAAGCCAGTGCCAGTGCATCACCAGATTGTTACCTGCATAGGGAAAATTAATAAAAAAAATCTAACTCTTTTTGTTTAAAAGTTATGTTAACTTATTTGAATTTAATTGCTCTTTGATACCCGACCCCATTCAAATATCCACTGTCTCTTGAGCTATAAAGATATCCGTGCTTTTTTATTTGTAATGGGTAGCTTAGTAACATAGCTAATAATTGCAGTACCCCAGGGGGCCCACTTATTGTGACTTTACTACATGTTTCACTCGGACTTATCAATAGTATCTAACACGCTCGTACCCCAAAACGTGTAAATAAAGGTATCTGTAACTTAAAACTTGTTTAAACACTTAGTAAAGTTCTTTGAAACTATGCAAAATAATCCTTTTCAGAACTTGAAAAAAATATTAACAGAGTTCTTGCATGTTTCTACCATAACATTGTACCATTTTAGAATTTTGATGAGATGCGCCAACTTTTGAAACAACGTGCCACGGTGCCCTCCATACATTATTTTTTCACGGTAGCATGACAAAGTTGATGAAAAGTTAAAATATCCGAAAATTTCAAGCAAACATTTAAAGTAATTATTTTTTTGTACTTAAACTACAGATATTTAGGTCCCGTTTTCAACTGCAATTATTAGCTATGTTACTAAGCTACCCATTACAAATAAAAAAGCACGGATATCTTTATAGCTCAAGAGACAGTGGATATTTGAATGGGGTCGGGTATCAAAGAGCAATTAAATTCAAATAAGTTAACATAACTTTTAAACTAAAAGAGTTAGATTTTTTTTTATTAATTTTCCCTATGCAGGTACCAATCTGGTGATGCACTGGCACTGGCTTATCGTTGAATTTTGGGACACCCTGTATACATATTATAATCATGAAAGATTTGTTAGTTTGCATTGAATACCCTCCGAAATTACTGAACCGATTGAAAAAAAACTTTTACTATTAGGAAGCTATACCATCCTAAGGATTTTGGAATGGAATCCTAAGGGAAGTAGCAGGCAACATCTAGTACGAAATAGAAAGCTTATTTATTATCCATGAACTGAATGGATTCTTAATTATCATTTGATTGCTGTACGATGATGTAACAAAAGTAATAAGTTATGTGAAGATATAACCGTCAATAATTAATCTTACCGTGTAAGGACGAGATTGCATTCAATATATGTATATATCTAAATTGATATTAATGTTTTTCCTATTAATAAAAAAAAATGGTGCAGATTAACAATTCAGGCGGCTACAATGGATTTTACAAACACATGTAACCCTACATACATAAAAACTTTTTAGCATTTTTAGCCAAAAGTAAGTCTACGTAAAAGTGTGTTAAACATGAAGCAATATGTAGTACATTGAATCTATTGACCGATCGCAAATTAGACTATTCGTACGCTAAATGAAAGGCTTAATTGGTATTCAAGTACTGTGGCGTGGAGTTTCGAAAAGCGAAATTGTATTCCACGAGGTTAGGGTCTTTTTGAGATAAAAAAAAGTGTATTTTTACCTAATTAAATTGAAATCTACTCTAAAAGAGGACACATTTCAAGATATTAATTTGATTCAAAATTATTTATAATTATCAATATTCGTTAATAATTCAACAACGTGACTAATCTGTTATTACTCTAGCCATGATCATTAAAATATTTAATTAAAGAAACAAAAAAATACGCTTTTGTATATTATAAGCGCATTTGGCAATCGACTGGGGAGGCCTAGGTTCAACAGTGGACGGCGATATGATAATGATGATGAAGCGTATTTATTTCTTTCTTCTTACATGTAAAGGTATACCAATAAAATGTTAACTAATGTTTATTGAACGTAAAGGTCCGATCTAGTAACCTATAATTATGGTAACAGGCAGTTCCGCTATTGAGGTAAATGGAGACAGATCAATGGAATAATTGTGCCTGTACCACGCATCGCTTCAATTTGTTTTGAGCTTACGGCCGAATGTCAAACGTCACTCAAATTTAAGCGTCGCTTAAAATATAAGTGGTGTCAAAATTAAATGAGTGTGGAGTTTAAGCGAGGTCAAAACATGTACCCTCTTAAATATTTGTGTGGCGTTTGATTATTTAGTCCAGAAATAATAATAATTTAAGACCGTCAATGCGAGTAAAACAGCGTTTGAAAGCTAGCGAGTCAATATTATAAATATTACAAGGCATTTAATCAAAATAATGACAGATTTAATATAATATGTCGTCTTATTTACGCCATTAATAATAATTATTGGTACACTAACGTAATTACAATGTTGCAGCGTCCTCATTCTACATAATAAAGTGGGTTTCGACTGCATTGATACTTGTATTCCTATGTAATCTCATCTCCTACATTATCTTATGAAAAAAAAGAGACAACAATATTGAAATAGAGTTCTGAGGTTATAAAATTATTATTATTATCTTATTGCAAAATGATTTACAATTACATTGAATATAATACATTTAATATAATAAATTGCTGCAAATATAATCTTGTAGTAATTTATTTATTTAAAACTTATAAATTATGCAACTAGTCGCAGCTTTAGTATTTTAGCGATGTGTTATTTTTCTGTCTCATTTTAATAACTCATTAAATATACTATTCTTACAAAGCCGCTGTTTTTATATGGGTAAAATACCATACACATAGTTGGCTACTAAATAGGAATTCCCCCGTTATAATCATGTGGACTGTAGGTTGAATAATTCCTACATAACATGTTTCTCCACAGACCTGTATGCAAAACTTCCTTAACGTAAGGTAAATAGTTAATATTAATTCAATACATTCAGAACTATATTTATTCATATTCTTGACCGTTGCTATTAAGTTACAATTGAAGGATCTGACCCCAATATTACTAGCATTATGGAGCATTTAGCGTTGTATTCTACTCTCCCGAATAAGTTTAGGTAGTAAATTAAACATCTACAGATTTATCATACTAAATCTATAGTATCTTTTAAGCCTTGAAAGTACCAGGATATTATTTGAGTCGAGTAGCAAGTAATTTAGTAACAAAACGTGTCCGAACAGCAACATTTTTGTAAAGTCGATTCGTAAACCCTTTGATCGCATACTTGCTACTCGACTAAAATACTATACTAATGCGAACAAGGCTTTAGCGACCAAGGAAACTCTGCATGCGGGACTATGACATGCAAAACAAAAGCAGAATAATACCTAATTTAAGTTTTAAGCGTAAGAGACTTAAGATATTTTTTATTAGATAATTGTCACATTTTGTAAGTATCTATTTGTCGTCAAACCAATCGGACCATGTTACCCGTGTACGTTACAAACAACATTGTTACAGACCGGTAACAAAATCGCAATCATTACGAATAAACTGTAAACAAGTCTATTTAGCTGTCCATTGTATTGCCGCAAGGAAGATGCTTCGGTATCAAATGTCTGAATCCGAATGACGTTTCGGTTAATTCTTGTCACAACCAACAATAAAATAAATTAGTTTATTTGTTGCTGCGTCTGTACGGAACGATCCTCAAAGGTGTCCGGTGTATTACTTCGTGAGATCATTGCAACGAAGTTTATTACGACATATTAAAACATGCATAGTAAACAACATAATTATAAGAGTATGTAACATGTTTTACTAAGTAGACGTTTAATTTGCTTGGTCTGATTGTTAAGAAAGACCTGATGAACAACATGTATGATTTTTGTTTACTTTCCCTTCCTATCCTTTTCTTATAAGGTAATGATGGGAAGGCGAAGTTGAATGGCGGGGGAGGGGACGCATAGGAAAAGGTATTATCCTCTTGCTGTGCGTCTCCTACTTCGTAGATAAACGGTAGGCAACGCAATTGCAATTGCAGATGTTTATGGGCAGCGGTGGCATCGCTTTTCCAGCGAATCCAGGTGACCGCTTGCTCGTTTACCGCTTTTTAATATTAAAAAAAAAACATTAAAAATTACTTTGACTACAATATTCTGAAACTGAATTTAGGTATGGAGGAATCAGCAAAGTATTTCGAGTCCCAACCGAGTTAATAAGCATAGCTTTCAATACTAAATTGTTTGAGCGCGTAATTTACATCGTTAATATTCCATTGACGAAAACTTTCCGTGCGAGATGCTTTGCAGACATGACATAAAAATAATCATAAGTGACTGGAATTATCTTTTGAATCATCGTCAGTTACTCAATAATATGGAATTCTACAAACTGAAAATGATATTTGTAACGAAGGTATTTTATCTGTTTACTAAATTATTAAAACTTTATTAATAGTTACGTTAAGTTTTCTCTGCTGAAATATATGCAATGAATCTGCAAATTAAATATATTTCAATGGTAGATCATTCTCAGAGATTGCATTTTACTGCGGTTTCACAATTATGGGATACTTTTAATTTTATAACAACTTTTAATTATTTTATCACTTATTGCAAAGGAAATAACTTTGAAATAACTTCCTTACGTTAGTCGCCAGTTCAGTGTTTACTAAAAACGTTTGAGAAATAAATGCGAGAGTGTCTAAACAACAGACTAATCTCCCTTGAGTTTCCACTAAAAAACAAAAGCATTCGAATAAAAAATTATGTGAACCTGATAAGATTAATAATAGTTAAGTTAAGCTTCAGAGAGATTGCGTAGTTCATATTGTGATGGTATAAACACATAATGGATAAGAAAGCTATGCCGCTAATGATGCAGTCTAATGATATCTTAACGACTTGGGACAGACGTGCTTCGCATAGAACTTTTACAGCGGCAACTCGGCGCCGAAGTCATGACTCTTCAAGACGGTTGTTTAGTTTCATCTCCAAATGCAATTAAATAGTGACAATTTAGTTTTATACTTTATTCTCGTGTAATTTTATAGCATAATCAATATTTGGTCCTTCCGAACAGAGTTTTCTTCTCGGCTAAGTCAATACGCTGATCATAAATGACTATAATTTTGTCAACGTGTTGTTTCTGAACACATTGATGGTATCGAATCAGTAAGTTGAGTCGCCTCACGCTAACAATTGAGGTCAAATGACATGACTACCACAAAAACTGAGGCTATCGGTATGCGATTCATTTGACAATAGAAGGCCAGAAGAGACTAAAAACAATATTTTTTGTATAGATTGGAATAACTTCAATTTACCATGAATTAGAATCGTTGGGAAAAAAGTGAATGGTTTTTTTTATGTTTTTTTTAATTATTCTTCATCAGAAAGAAGCCACGAACACGCAAAATGTTTTCTTTGACGGTTTTGAAGGAAGCTTCATTCCTTATCATGTGCGCTACAATCTGTCATCGCTTACAAAATCAGTAATTTAACTAACCTGTAATTTACTTAAATGAAAACGTGATTACTTAACACTTAAATGTTAACATGTAACACCTAAATGGTTAACAATTATCACATTAACAAGAACAACGGAAACGATGGAATAGTTTTAGTCACATTGTGTTTTTATCGTTTGACAAAATAATTGTAATTCAGCAAATATACAGCATGCAAACAAAATGAAAATTTATCAACCAAATTATTTTTTTGCTTGTTATCACCACATAAATGAACGTAAAGAACAAACATAAAAAAATGCCACAACCTTATACCAACAAAACAATTCTCCGTTTTTTCTCGACCCTTTCTGTAATTATATAAAAACTTACACAAACAAACAGCAGCGAGCAACTTCACAGCATCTTGTGGGGGATCGCATTCAGGAAAGAATGGCTTCACCACATAATGTCCGAAGGTCAGAGCAACTATCGCCTGTGTCGTCGGTCTGATGATGAGCAGCGCTATCCAGATCCTCAGGAAGGCCGGCAGAGGACCGAACGCCGTATAAATGTAGGCGTAGTCACCGCCAGACCTCATGATGGAAGTCCCGAGTTCCGCGTAACATAGCGCTCCTAACGTGGATAGCAGACCACAGGCTAACCATATTATCAATGATGCCGCTACGGATCTGAAACAATTATTATTAATTAAGCAATACCCTTAATTTACTAAGAATAAAGACTTACACATCCTTATTCCAGAAAAAAATGTATGAAGTACTGCGACAAACGAGGACTAATAAGTCGTCGATTTTACGATACTGGAGGACACTCAGAACTAAATAAGATAGACCAGGGGTCTCTTTAGACCAAATTATGTACCATTAGAAGTACCAGGAATCAGGATGTTTTGTATTTTGAAATAAATTTTATGAATGTACCAGTACCAAACGTAGAAAGTACAACAGTAACGCTGATTCTCGTTTCAGAATAAAGCGGCAAAGTTTTTTTTTTACATACTCAGCAGAGGTAAAATGTGGAAGCGCTTTTACAGAAATTAATCAATCCTTAGTTAATAATACTAACTTAGTCTTTGCTTAATAAAATAAATAACAAGTCTTGAATTTATGGACACTATTACATGCAAGCTTTACTGAGCTAGTAGTCATCCTTGTGAAAAGGAAACACTTGAATTCTGTCTACCTAATTGATTTTGATATCACGACTCAACTTGCTTCCGAAAATCAGACTAAATGGGATTTAATGAATTTACTCATTAAGGGTTACAGTCGTAGTACTTAACCCTAAAGTAGACGCAAACGCAAATATTGATTTGTGTAGATCTAAGTTTGATTTGCGGCCGTAACCTTGGCCCTATTAGTAATTTGTTCGTGGTACGATTACCGTTTAACTTAAAAAGGGCACGCTAACTTAAATATCATTACTTAGGTCTAACTGATTAATATTAATAGACATAAACAATTGGAAGACAAAAAGTTTTATTATCTCCTTCTAGGAAAGTTAAGACAAATGTAATTAGATGCTATTAGACTTTAAGTATTACAAAAAGTTTTTATAATTAATAGACAATCTAATGAAATACTCACGCTATTATTAATGTCACAGTACCTATTTGTTACGCAACAGCTTCATTAGACCGATGTCACACAAAATACGGCCTTACTCTGAAGCAATATTTTTGCGCGAACTTCGTCTAATGAAGCCATGGGGTTAGTAATTATTAAAATTACAAAGATTTAAAATATTGTAGGCGTACTTTAGAATCCACTGAAATTGACGGGCTGGTGTCATGTGCAAGGTTTGATTTCCTAATAAAAACTTTTGTTTAAGCATTGGAAGTTGGATAAACCGTAGAAAATTAATGTCGAGAGTTAAGAGAATTACTTTACTCCAAATAAACAGAACTCTTTTAAGTATGATTAGATACATTTGGTCTCCTTAGAATTCAAAAAGCATGTTTATATTTTCTAAAATATGTAAAAAATATATTTTGCTTCATAAAGATGCATTTGAACTTTGCTAGTAATCGCAAACATTTTTGATGTGAACTAATTAATAAAACACAACATAACTCACGTTGTTTTAGGTGTTTTTTTTATTGTTTTTTTTTTTAAAAAAGGTGTTTTTTTATTGGTGTATTTTAAAGTCTCACGAAAGTTTTAATAAATGTATTTTTGATGTGTGTTCAATAAACAACATTGAGAATAATTCATGAATGTATAATATTTTTTACTGGTGAATTTTCCTGGACACGGCTTTACAGTTTTTTTTAATAAATTCGATCGGACAATAACTAGGTACTTACCTCAATAAATCAAACAAGCGACAGACTAATTTAGCGTACGGTTCGAGAAACACAGGGATCGAAATATGTTATTGAACTTCCTGTTACTCTGTCATCGTGATATGGTGGTTATTATAGGAATTATAAAGTTTTAAAGGTTCGATATGAATAGGCCGTAAAACAAGCAATTTCCGTTAAACAAGAAAAGGCGGGAAAATATAAGTTATACTTACTCTGTGTATATGAACACTCCAGTTGGCGATATAAAAATTCCAGACCCGATAATCGTCCCAATAATAATTCCGACACCATTGAATAGGGTTATTTTTCGTTTTAAAACTACTTTCGTGTCCCCGTTTGGTAGTTCTTCACCCATAACGTAAAAATCAATCAGGTATAAAACACCGGTAAACACAACGCACGTGGATTTTACGATAAATGCCCGCGTTTTACTATCGACCAAGGAACGCGACTGCCGTGCTTGAGTTGTACCGATCACTATGGTATTTTCTATTTAACTAACACACTTTTGGTGAACATTTTTATATTTAACAGTGGTGGTACAGGCGAAACAGTAACCAAGTTCACGTCAAACTATGAAACACGCGAGCGCTCGCAGCATGTCATACAAACGAACCGAGGGACGGCCGAGGCGCATGTGTGACTGCGTGAAATGAATTCATGTAGGGTGCACCCGATGTCGAGCCGGCTGTGCGCGGTTAGAAAAAGAAAACAAATAGTAATTTGTTATAAGAGGAAAAGAGATAGCTGTATAAGTGACAATATGCCCATTATTTTGATTTTTTGCCTCGACGGATACCGCCCGGGAAAATTAAATCAACTTTAACTACAACTTGAACAATTTCTAATTTGAACAAGATTTATTTTTTATTTGTATTGAAAACATTTTTTCCTTAATAAAGTCAGATTCATTAACATTATTATCTACATGTTGACGAAGTGTATGATGTCACAGAGTACTTTAGTTGCGTCATTTATACTAACTAGCAGTAACGCTGTTCGTTTTCAGTAGAGACTGATTTCTTTAGACGAAACTTTGACGTAGGCAGTTTATTCTTATACCTTCTCACTCTTTCGTATGCACAAGAATGCTACTAAGATGAGAATTCATAGGTGTAACAAATGGAATTAAATCATACAAGTCTAACTAGTGAACTTTTATGTCACCCAATGTATAAAATAAAAAAATACTGATATGCGTGTAAAAATTTAGACAGAATTTTCACTGATACGGCAAAATAATGGAACGTGTACACAAATGCAACGATAGCACGTGCGATGTTTAATATTCTACACGTGTTTACTGACACTACGTTATTATTCATTAATCTATTCGTAAAATGTTAACGAAACATTTATCTACAACAAATTTTATACTATCAATAACAACTACAACCTTAATTAGGCTGCTATTATTTAACTTATAATCTAATCATATGACTTATTCAAACAACAAAATCAATTATCTTATCCCCAACTGAATAAGAAAGAGTATCGTATTTTCTTTATAAAAGGAATACTCAAGGAATGTCTAAAAAGGGCACATGAGCAGATCAACTTAGCTGGGGTCCTTCAAACAAAAAATGACACAAAAATTTAGGTTTCGTTAAAAAAACAAGGCCGCAACAGTGACAGTGAAACCTTGAAATAACAAATTAATGTTATGTCTACTCCGTAAAAAATGGCTTTTGGGTCTCTTAAAAATAAATAAATAAACAAATAACTAACAATTAATTAGATTAACTATTCAATTTAAGCAAAGAGCATGCTTCAAAATGGTAATACGAGTACCTAATAATATAAATATAATGTATTTGCGTGACTGCAGTGTAGTAATTACTAACACACAGCCTCAGGTAAAAATAATAGATTTATTTATGTTATCTCTTTTGTTACTATAACACCGTTGATGAAAATAACTTTTTATTCTTACTAGTTTTTATTACCATAAAAACGAGTCACAAATCATTACTCTGCCTACAACGGTATCAAATTACAAACATCGAACTGTTTACACAATTGATCTAAAAGAAGCACGGAAAGCAACAGACATATAAATAACAAAAATAATCATAACAGAAGCACTAATATTTAGTATAATTTGATCACAATTGTGTATCATTTGTGCTAGTTAAATAAAAAAACATGCTCACTGTTGTTGTTTGAACGATGTTTGAAGACATCGCGGGAGACATCCTGAAATAACATGAATTTGCAGCAAATCGTTGCGCCCGCGCAGCGGCGCTGCCGTCGCTCTGGCCCGTTTATCCGACGCCATTTTCACACAACCCGCGAGCTTTCCCGCAAACAGGTATGTACATTTGAATAATAATAATTTATAACAAAGTCTTTCAGTACAATCTTAACTAGATTGTCTCGGGAACCTGCTCTTTAAGTAGATATCGGACGAAAATATTAAACGTGAACAGACCAGAACATTGACCTCGATAGTACACGTAACAGTTAACATGTTTTTTGTTTTTAATGATGATTACTGAATACAATTGCTCGAAACAAAGGCATTCGATTAAAGTCCATTATGTGTTCTGTAATAAAAGTAACAAACATATTCAATTAAAACGCGGTAAAATCAACCCTGACGAATAACACCCAAAATGATCCGTGGAATGCGACCATCGTGTTTTATTACATCGGTACATAGAGATCAGATCAGCAATCGATCGCATCTCATGTTCGATTCGATTAAACGCATGCCTTAAACAGATTCTATTTATGTCTTCATGTCTTTATTTTTTAATAGATCAGTAAGCATCCCCCACGGCGACAACATCTCGGCCCACGAGTCGTGTCGCAAGCTACGGGCCCATCGCACGTGCTCGCCTCGCACTCAGCAGCTCACCACTACTACTTAAATATTGTTTTTTCAATCCATCGTATTTCGTTGTGTAAAGAAGCACCCAGGAAGACTGTAATCCGATGACACTCATCCAGAGAGATCAGGAAGCGAAAGAGGCAAACATGGATGTATCGCCGTCCAAAGACAGCGGAAAGTCCTTGAGGCCGGTGCGAAACAGGAGATATACTCGGTTAGTTGATGACTCATTACTTTCATATTCTATCGCTGCTATATTATTTTCTTTGTGCGTCACACACGAATTAAGCATGTATATGTAACTGACCTTTCAGTCGCTCTCATCGCAAACAATACGAGCACTTGTTGTTTTTTTTCTGTTTTGCAAAAAGTACATTTTAGTTTCACGTTTACAGGAGAAGCCTAGTGGCAGGTCAGCGGCCACAGAAGAGGCTGTTCACTCCAGAAATAAAACGTTATTTGAAAGATTGGCTTGTTCGTAGAAGAGAAAATCCTTACCCAAACCGGGAAGAGAAAAAATATCTATCGAGAGAAACAGGACTCACTTACATTCAGGTATTGTAGATTTATGTACTTTTTAGTAAGATAGCTACTTACGGTTTTTAACAATACATGTTTTCAAGTAGACAACATGTTCGTGCCTACATGCAACCTAATTGGATTAATGCCAAGAATTAGTGTTTGTACATAAATAGGCACTATTTTTGTCACTGCTTGGTTAGACACAACCGAAGATGCGATCTTGATTTGCGAATAATAAGTTAGCGCGAACTTAAAACGTTAGAACATAGCTTTTAGTGCAAATACCTAAAATACGCCATTCCTAGTTAAATCACATTTAGAACAAGTAAACGACTAATTTTACTAAATTACATTGATCGATGACAAGATAGAAAATATATTTTTCGATTATTTTCATATGTGCATATTTACCGACGCTCTTAGGTGAAGGAAAACATCGTGATGCAACCAGCACATATCGGCGAAGAAATTCAAAGATATGTGTATTCACGCAAAATACGCGCTAGTCGTGGAGTTGCGGAAAATGGAGCCCATCATGGGTCAAAACCTTTAACCTTTTAAAGGAACGTTGGCAACAATACTTTATTTTAAGTATCACATATCACTAGGTTTACACTACTAAGCATGTGTAAAAAACATGCTGATATACTTTACATTCACATTGAAGAAAATGAGATAACATCATGATTTTGCATAGCTCTACTTTGCTCGCTACCTGTGGACGATAAGCACTCAATGTATCACTTTAATTTTGCTCCTACAACTGAAAATGTTACGTAGTTTTAAGATTTAAGAGAAATCTGTAACCTGTAAAGGTACAAAGATCAAGTAGTTGCCAGCTAAATTATTGTTTCGTTTTCAGATCTGCAATTGGTTTGCCAATTGGAGAAGAAAATTAAAAAATGTAAACGCTGATCGACACCAACAGACATGGGGCCACCTCATTCGCACCTATAACGACCGCGCTCAGGGCAACGTCGAACAATTCAGCATCTGCTCAGATGATAGCATTTGGAGCGAGCCTGAGCCGAATCCTGATGAAACTCTGGAAATTGACGCACGACTTGAAAGTAGCCCGGACTCAATTGAATACAATCATCCAGATACCGATTCATCACTGTCCACTGAGAAATGCGAAAGCTTTAACAATAACTCAAACGAAATCGATCATATGAGTGGACAAATAGAAAACTCTAAGAACATTACGAGTCCGCTCCTACTTAGCAAATGGTTGGAAAGCGCTGCGCGATTTCAACCGAGCGAGTCAAATTATTCTTGGTGGGGTGAGGGTAGGCGGCGAAAGCTTGATTCAAAGTTACAGTTGACAATGAACAGTTTACGTCACGACCGGGATGAAGTAGAAGCTGCAGTAGCGCTGACAGCTTTAGCTTCCGCCACCAGCCGTGTGACAACACCTTAACTTTTTATTAAGTTATAACAGACAACAAATCAGATTCTTCCGAAATTATAGTACCTATTTGATTTGGCACTCGACGAACCAGAATAATCGTCTATGCGACGTGCCAACTCAAGTGTCGGGTTTTATTTTATTGTAGTTTTCTATAAGATTTTTTTTTAATGTTTCGTATAGTTTTCCACAGTCGTTTTTGATACATTTTTGCATTTTTTGACATTGCTCAAATTTAAAACAAATTGAATATTGTTTTAAGGTAGCTGTAATGTTTTGATCTCTTTTTGACTGGTCATAAGTTTAAACATATATGCCAAAGATTGTGTTACATGAAAATTATAATAATTTTAAGCATATCAGTCTTTTATTCTGTCTATATTTTCAATCTATGAAATATGATGAAACCTATGTCATGGGAAATGAGATTGGTGTACTTCCCAGAAAAAAAAAAATTTAAAGTGAAAATATTCATAGTTTTACAATTTTACATGTAACTTTTACATGTAAATTTTAGACACTATAATGTGCCAACACAAATTGTAAATATATTTGAATTATGACATTTATAAATGGAAGAAAATAATTAAGGGTAAGATTTATTGGGTTAAAGAATTGTAAACTACTAAGAATGTTTACATTTTACATTGCTTTCAAAACATTATGATTCACTATTTTTAATTTCTACATGTTTTTCAAGGTGAGACACTAATGTTTGTTGGCTCTGATTGAGCTGGCCGACAAGGCAAGTTGCTGCACTCTGTAGAACACCACACAATTGACTTCTTGCCATATCAAGGCTCGGTAGTTTGCTAAATTCAACCAATTCATTTTTGGACATCATACGATCTTCAATTATGCCAGCTAAAAAGCAAAAGATTAAAGTTTTAGTAAATTAACTTTCAGTCGTATTTTTTGCCTACAATTTTATTAAATTCAATGAGGTTAAACATATTTTTTTTAGTTGTTATTAACTGTTGTCAATTCTTCTAAAGAATTCTTAATTACTAATAAATTATAGATAGAGAGCAAGTAATTACATAATATCACATATATGGCAATACTATAATTGAAATATGTAAAGATATTAAATCCTTATACTACACTTCTTGTACTTACCCATTACAACAAGCTGTGGTGCTTTCTTTAAGATTTTAAACATTTTATCAGCAGTTTCTGGTTGACCAAATATAATATTTTGATGAGAATTAAATAAGCAATTAACAGCTTCGTAGCGGGTCCCAGTTGTAGCCATCTTTACAATTTTCTTACCATAAGTTCTCAAATGCATATTATTTTTCTTGAGAGCAGCAAAAATCGGTGTTTTATCTTCCATGCTTATAGAATTAATGTGCAAAAAAACAACCATTTTGGAAGTGTTAAACCAATCGAGACACTCTCTTGCCAGTATTCGTTCAAAAGGATTGTCGATTTCTTTCTTGTGCTGCGTTGTAGCATTATCACAAAGAACAATGTCAGGTAAAGTGTATTTGGGCGGTCCATAAAAGGGCTTTGTAAAATCTATCAAAAGCTGTCTCTGAAAATGCGGTTTGCGAGGTTTCTGTATATTTATCTTACCACGAAATCTCCGAGCAATTAAAAAAGTGCAAGGAGTTTGCAATAGTGCTGTAAATAAATAAAAATATGTAGTATGTTTTGATAAACTTCAAAATAAATTATAATTGAAATAACATCATATACCATTTTTGATTGAAGCCATAGTTGATATATGATTATTAAATTTATTTGTTATTCCACTTTTGGATATTCGTTTTTTGTTATTAACCTGTAATTAAATCTTTAAAAGTATTCTAACCTAAAAATATCACTCATCATAATCATATGACAGTGACATTGACATATGACAGTTTTCATAATCACTCTGTGGCGTCCAAACATGTTTTTTTTTAAATACAAAAATATTGACGCGTTTAAACACTATGTGAAAAATATCTGACAAAAAAAGTGCAAACGTTCGTGCATACAGGTAATAAGCTTTTTTTTTCAGAAATAATTGATAAATATAAAACTAAAATACTTACTTGCAAAACGCTATGATCAGTCATTTCAAACTCCAATGCCTTAATAAATAAGAAAAAAATCATTTCGAATGTCATTTTTAATGTTATGACATATGTCATTTACTCATTTGTATGAGTTTAAAATTCATTAAAATTTCATAATTATTTCTCCACACCACATTGTATTTTGTTTCTTGTTAAATTATAAATTATTATCAAAGTAGTTTAGATTGCTTCAAAAATTATAATACATATAATTATAGCAGATTTACTGGGGTAATTCGAGGAAGTTCAGGTTAGATTTAGTTCACGTTTTCTTTTCGTTTCAAAATGAAATTACACGAAGAAGATACTCCACCGTCGTCGATAAGCGGAGATGATATTAATGGAATGGACGACGAAGAATTAATATACGTCGGAGATTTGGAGGAGTTTGAAGAAAACCTTGAAAACATGGAAGAACTTGATCAAGAGGAAGAAGACGCGGATATGGAAGTTCCCGAGGACCAGTCAATTCTAGTGTTTAATAAACACCAGGGATCAGTGTTCTGTTGTAATCTGCATCCTGACGGTAAATTTGCTGTAACCGGCGGCGAAGACGATAAAGCATATGTATGGTCGACAGAAACAGGCCAAATTATAACTGAATGTACAGGTCATAAAGACTCTGTCATATTCGTCGGATTCAGTTTTGATGGTGCATTTTTAGCCTCGGTTGACATGAGCGGAGTGATTAAAGTTTGGAAATGTGACTTTGATAATGCACAAGAGTGGCCAGTGGCATTTGAATATGAAGCTGGTGATTTGATTTGGGGTCTGTGGCATTTTGGTACAAGAGTGCTCATCTGTGGTGGTGCCTCTGGTGATATTTTCGTTTTTAAAATACCTTCTGGAGATACAAAGATATTACCTGGTCATAATGTAAAGACAGAGTGCGGGAAGGTAATTGTTTTTTATATAAAGTAGTTAGAATTATTAAATTCGATTTATATTAAAAATTGATAATCAATATATGATTTTTTTAAAGAATTAAAATTCTATAGATGCTATATAGATGCTTTGTATGTAAAATATTTTTCAGCTCTTCTCAGATGGTGTTCGTTTAGTTTCTGGTTATGAAGATGGTACAGTAAAGGTTTGGGATCTGAAGACGAATTCTGTTCTCCACCAAGTTCCTCAAACTGTTCACGAGATAAGAGTTACAGATGTTGATACACATCCTGAAAATAATGTCATGGCGTCAATATCTACGGATGGTAATTATTTTATTCTGTATAAAAATAGTAACTATAACTAAAAGTGGACAATTAAAACCTAGCCTTAATCAAGGCACTTACAGATACAACGAAATAGTTATTTGTACCTAAAATTTGCATAATGGAATACTGTTACAAAAACCAAACCACATTAACCTGTATAAAAACTATATCTTAATACATAATAATAGTAAACCATAGATTATTAACAGGAAATTGTTTTTTTTTTCAGGGAAAGCTGTATTAACAACATCTGTTAATGGTAAAGTTGTTGCACAATTGCAAACTGATAATGATTTGGAAACTGTTGCATTTTCAAATCCACAGTTGGGATATATTGCATTAGGTACATCATTTTTTATTAAATAATAACTTGATATAAATAATTGCTGTCCAACATAAAACATATTAGTACTAACATTATGAATGCCAAGGTTACGAAGGATGGATACGTAGCACATAGTCTTAAGCCTTGTTCGCACCAGGATAGTATTTTAGTCGAGTAGCAAGTAGCATTTATCCGAACAAAGGATTTACAACTGTTCGGACTCGTTTAAGCCTAAACCTAGACACTAGGGTTGTAATTTAGTAACTAAATGTGCCTGAACAGCAACATTTTAGTAGAATAGATTAGTAAATTTTTTGTTTGGATCCTTGTTACTCGCTACTCGACTAAAACACTATCCTAGTGTGTACAAGGCTTAAGAACATATTGGCTACTTACTTTTTTATAGTTCCGAGAAGACAAAGTCCCAGGTGACATCTAGTGCAATAATTATCAGTTATTTTTTCTAGGTACATTAAATGGTTCGCTAAGTATTTGGGATGCTGGTAGACAAATGATCCGTCATTACTGTTCAAAGAAGGAAGACGGAGCAGCCGCGGGGGTTACAAAGATATTTTGGGTGAATGATCAGCTGATTGCTGGCTGTTTAGATGGTTCGATCAGAATATACGACGGAAGGTCCGGAGAAAGAAGTACAATGCTAACCGGCCACTGGCTGGAAATATTCGATTTGTGTTATAATGAAAAACAAAATATTTTATTATCTACATCAGATGATGGTACGGCGAGAATATTTAAATATGAAGCAAAAAGTGATAGAGTTCAATAAATTACTTTGTTGATATTACGTTGAAATATAATTTTTTCTTATGTGGCCTAAGGCTGTATTACAATGTTATTTATGATATAAATAAATATTTTTCATACTGATATTGTTCATTTGAGATTTTAAATTATTTTGATATTTGTGTTGATTTTTTTAATGACAAAATTAGTATCTTTTCACCCTGCAACTACAAAGGCATGACATTCTTTTTTTTTACGAAAACGTATAACTTGCCGATAGATGGCGTGGAAAACCACCCGAACTCATACATTGCAAGATAAATGATTTTTTAAAGGCTCTTTCTTAGTTCTATATTTTTTGGTTGTATTTTGTTTTATATAGCTTGTGTTAAAGCAAACTTGTATGTTGTTATTTTTGTTGTTAACGATATCGTATAATAAAAAAAAGATAAACCCTATCCAATAAATCTTCTTGGAGTTTTACTGATTAATTTCTAATATGAATTCTATTAGTATATTGTAACCGTGCGTTTTCATTGCTGAAAAACGTGTGTTACATATTCTTAAAAATTAAAGCGATTTTCTAGGAGAGCAGAGAGGACAAGGGAGGTCTTAAAGAATACCGAGTTACCCTTTATTTATAAATGATCATAAATTTTATTGATTCAGTAATAAAATATGCTTCAAACTTTACAAATACTGTCATTGACCCGCAGAGAGCGGCCATTGAAACACATGAATTACTCATTTCCTGTGTCAAGAAACTTCATCTGGCCACACTATCAATGATCTAGCGGTTATCAGTAGCTAAGCTGATTATCACCGCGTGTACTGCATCTAATTAATTTCGAATGAAAAGTATGCCAAATACACACGTGCTTTAAAAGAACGAGACGGATATCTGTAAACCGGTTATTCGAACTTGGCTGTGAATTCACATGGTAAATGACGTATGTATAATATACTTTGCTCTATGATAATAAAGTTCAAAATCCTATAAAATGTTGATCACATTTACGACGTTTTAAAGATGCAAAGATGTGATGGCGGTAGACAGTCGTGGTTAACTTGGTGAAGTATAGTGAATTGTAAAGTGGGGTCCCGTCACGTTGAACGTGTCCACAACGTGCTGTGTATCAACCAAGTTCCGATCGTATTTAATGCTTTAGTTAAATGTTATTTATTTTCGTACAGTACTGTATACTAATGAGATTTTTTTAATTTATTGAACACTATTAATTAAATGTAAACATATGTTTGAATATTTTAACCTGTTATAGTCATAGTGACGTTATTCATAGTGCGTTTATTTAAGTTGCGTGTTATCGGTATATGTGTGGCGGTTAACCATTATTAGACATTATCAGTATTCTATGGTTATTTTATGTTGTTCCTCGCACGTGGTATTTTCAGTGGCTCACTGAGCGATATGATGCAATGTCCGCATAGCGGAGGCTCAGAATTTCGGCTATTGAATTTTAATATGACAGACATTGTAATTTTGTGCTAAAATTTAAATTATTACTCTCATTTAAAAAATATAATTATTTTATTAATTTATTTAAAAAATCAAGAAATAAAGATGGCAAAAGTATCAGACAGCGAAGGTTTGCAGCCGAAAGAGATGGACGCTGGGGATAGTAATGGTAAAGGATCTAGTGAAGGATTTCGTCTGAAGAAGGAATTGAGTTTATTGAATGGGGTAGCGATAATAGTTGGAGTGATAATAGGCTCCGGTATCTTCGTATCTCCTAGCTTCGCGCTTAAGAATGCTGGCTCGAAGGGCATGGCTCTCATCGTCTGGGTGCTGTCTGGCTTCCTGTCAATGATCGGGGCTCTCTGCTACGCCGAACTAGGTAAGCGCGTGTTAACACCATTCTTGCTTATTAATGATGTTAATTAAGCGATACGGTTTTTGCCGCCAAAAATCGTTTGCTGAATTTTAGATACTATGATGAAATATTGCAACTTTTTACACTTTAATAGCAAGAATATTATATTCTACTGTTTTACGAATGTTTCTGTAAGAATAATAGGAACTAAATGTCCAATGTATATGTTATGCGGGCAATGGCTATGCAACATTGAAGACTTTCTTTTCTCTCTTCGAGAATGCGTCTGCGACCAGTACATTCTTACGTAGAGGCGGGAAAAAATGTTAAATAACAAATACATGATATATATAAGAAACACTTTAACTTGCGCGATAACGCTTTTATCATGACAAAATATTATTTCTTATTGTATATTTGTTATTGTTTACTAACACGATAATTATTAAACCAGTTTATAATTAAAAACAATTAATGAATCAAATATTATCACTCTGCTAATTCCAGGTCATTATGTTAAAAGGTCGTAGACTTATTTTTTATCAACGTCCAATTTACCTCAGGGTATGTTCACACCAAACATTTTAGTATCATAATTTGCTACCGTAAATTTACCTGTGAGATTTCATTACGATAACTCTTACAAAAACATTGATATAACAAACAGAAACATTGTTTTCTCAGTTTTTAGAAGGGGAATGAATGGAATGGCCTATTTAGTTTAAAAATACAGTAATACAGGAAGTGCATAACTTTATCCTGCTCAACCAAAGCCCCATTCGTTAATCACATACACGACGAAAATTATTTAACCGTATTTTATTGCAAAAAGTTATACAAAGGCATAAAATTATGCCTATAGCTGGTTACTGCCCAACGTTACAAAGTGTTTCCACTCCAACGCCGTGTAACATGTTACATCGTAACTCGTAACGTCGATTATTACAGTTCTTATATTACTGCAATGACGTCACATGTAAAATGTAAAACAATTTTTTTCGTCACAATAGTATCGTAGAGTGTAAATATGCGTCAATGCCGTAAAACCTTGATTTATATTTAAATTGTTTATTTAAAACAGTGAGTTTCGTTTAACAGTTAGTTACCCATTGATATAATTATCATACAGTTATGTTACATACAAAGATATATTATACTGTAGATGGAACACTCGATACCTAAAAGTGAGGCATTTTCTTTGACCTCCGGAGGTCCAATGTAGGGAAATCTCCCTAAGTGTTAACCTCTAAATTACATTTGCCGACATAAAAAGTCGACCGAGTGTAACCTCTTTTCTCAAATTTAAATTGTATTTCATAGTATTTACTAAAGTTTAATATTATAATTAATAGAAACATTTTTAAAACGCTAATTAAAAATTTATAACAACCATAAAACAAAAATGGTCTTTGTTAAAAATTGTTTGGATTTAAATTGTTTTAAATAAAATAATAATAATGAAAAACGATAATTAACGTTTTAATGAATGTTTTAGTTTATTCTACTGTTTATTTTAAAAATGTAAAAAAATCACACAATTTCCCAAACTTGGAATTTTTTTTCATGATACTGGCAAGTTTTTTTTTTTAATAATTTCTTTCTTGGCACGCTTTTTAACGTCAAATTAGTATGGAGTGCTACCTCTATGTATAATATCTCTTTGGTTACATAATTTTGTCCTTTTTTAAAAATTTAAACTCTATCCCTCTCATTCCGAAAAAATGTATAAAGTACTGCGATAAACGAGGACCAATAAGTCGTCGATAATACGATACTGGACTTAGACCCTCGGAACTAAATAAGATAGACCCCTGGTCTATCTTATTTGGTTATGTATCATGAGAAGTACTAGGAACAAGGACGTTCTGTATTTTGGAATCAATTTTATGAATGCACCAGTACCAAACATAGAAAGTACAACAGTAGTAACGCTGATTCTTGTTTCGGAATAAAGCTGTATCTCGTTAAACTTATGCAAATGCAAAAATACAAATCCGACTGTTTGCTGAAGCAAACTGAAGTTTGCTTGGTGTACCTGTAAATGAAGCAAAAAAGATGTATTTTTTTTATTAATATATCGTTTTCTTAATATATGGTATATTATTAAAAAGATTATAAATATAATGAGTACTTTCACGTGTAGTATAATAAAGTTTTATCAGTTAGTAAAACGTCAGGTTAATGTTTTGATGAGACGGCGTTATTAATATTTTGCCTATCTATTTATGACTTGCCTAAGCCGTAGGTACTCAATAAAAGTACAACGTATTAATTTTGGCAATAAGCTTTAAGTTTAGACAATAAACTCTCACTTCTAAGGACATATATATTTTTTTAATATTATAAAGTGACCACTTGGATTCGCATATATAGCGAAGCGACCGCTGCCCTTGCATCTGCAATTGCAGATTCGTTGCTCACCTGCCTATGTTAAATATTATCAACATTTGCTACTAATAAGCAACGATTTAAAAATCAAAGGATACAGATTTTCTAAGTACTGCTTAATTACTTCCAGGCACAATGATTCCGAAGTCTGGTGGAGATTACGCTTACATAGGGGAAGCGTTCGGACCACTGCCAGCTTTTCTATACCTCTGGGTGGCACTGTTCATCCTGGTTCCCACGGGCAACGCTATCACAGCACTGACCTTCGCGCAGAATATCCTGCAGCCGCTGTGGCCCGCCTGCCAACCTCCTGCAGACGCTGTCAGCTTAATAGCAGCTGTTGTCACTTGTAAGTACCTTTTACTATTACATCAGTATCAATAAAGCTTGCTTCTTGTGTGTTTGCTGGAGTGAAAGTAATAAAAACGAAATACACACGACAATAACTTTAAGTAAGTCAAGGTGAAATAGTTCTTGATTGACTTAAGTTACTACATATTGAATATCTTGTAAGTTAAAGGATAATAGTTTGTTGGATTTGTTAAGAGCGTTGGTGGCTCAGGGGTTTAGCTCTTGACTTGTAAACTGCAGATCCCGAGTTCTAATCCCGCCATGTACCAATGTGTTTTTCGATTTTCATCGTGATACAACCTGCACATATCGGCGGAGAAATTCAAAGATATGTGTATTCACGCAAAATACGCGCTAGTCGTGGAGTTGCGGAAAATGGAGCCCATCATGGGTCGAAACCTTTAACCTTTTTTTTTAAGTTAAAGGATGACTAGACAAAACAAAGATACCAAAAATAAAGAGAGAAAACAGAGTTTTTAAGAAATATAGAAAAGTTACAATCACACATTTGGACTTTAGTTTTGAACAGCCATCAGACATCGTGTACCGCAATAATGTTCACCTTCGGAATTAGACAGGTGTTCTAGCCCACGTTATTTGCACAAGGAGATAGTAATGACGTCTGTTATATTCAACGTACTTGTTTAAAATACCTATCACAAGTAAACATCCACTTCTTTATAACAGTGAGTATGAACTATCGAAACTAATTCGCTTCCAAAATCAACACAGATAACAATTACGAAATACGGCTAATACGATTTAGAAGAAAGTTTAAAAAAGCATCGAATAACTATTATTATCGTTTAAAATATTATCTGTTAGCAAATCGATTTATTTCAGATTTTTTAAAATTTTATAGTTACTGTACAATGTGCACCATAATTTTACGTAATATAAAATCTGTAGATGGACGTGTTCGTGTAAGGAGCGTTTTTTTTTTAAATTTAAATTAAAGTTCGATGCATTTTTCTGGACAAACCGCATTGAAATGCTTTACCCCTTGCGGGAGACCGGTTTCTTTTCCTGGAATCAAGTTTCGGTTATTTATTTCCTACACGACTCATTCCAAGAACAGTTTCTCAAGTATTTTGGCAATGAAAAAAGATCTTTGATTTATGTTTCAAGCAATCATACCACCGACTGGTTTTAGTCTTGTAGCAAACAAAACTACACTCAATGTTGCTATATTAAGAAAGTTATTGTATTAATCATACACAAATCATTTATTGTGCGTGTTTCCGTCCATTATTCAAGAAGGCGATTTTTCTCCGTATTATTCGACTCAAAGACCCAGGTGGCTAGACACGTAGATAAATAACAAAGACCTTTTCTCGTATGTCGTACGTTTTAGTTTACTTATATTAAAAGAATTCGCAAAAACGTTATCAATAAATAAACATTTTAGTAAAATATTTAGGCGGGAAAATAGCTGAGATATCCGAAATGTATACTCAAGACTTTAAATAGCTGGAAATTGAAATCTTATCAGTAATATTATAATTTTAATATCAACAAAGTTTTTTTTTGTTTTGATAAAAATACAACCTTGTCACAGTTATTAAAGCCTCATATAAACTTTTACCAGAAATACTGGTTCCTTTAAGATGAAAATAAATATTTTAAATATCATTAGAAATACTTTAAGTAGTTTAAACATGGTGTTTCAAAACTTAAAACCGTGCTGTATTCCTAAAATAGTTTCAGCGGACTAAAATAACACGCGGAAGAAAAAAGTGACCTCTGTGTATAACTTCGAAACATTTTGCTTTCTATGATGGACTTAGCATTGTAATTAGTGTCCAGATACCAGTTTCGCTTCCAGCGTCCTTAGATGAGTTTAGTTATTGGTACTAAAATGTGGCAAAGTGGCTTTCTTGTTTGCATTTCAGTACGATGATGGCATGAGTGTGCAGTATTCGACAAAATATCCATGGTTGTTTTTAATACTAATATAAATGTAGATTGAGCTATTTGCGTCTGAAAGGATTTTGTCGTCTTAGCGCGACACAAGGCGGCACGGTCGATTGCCGCTGACAGGATAATGAGGGCTTCCTCCCGTACC
The DNA here is from genome assembly GCA_013186455.1 of Papilio dardanus tibullus. Classification (NCBI taxonomy): domain Eukaryota; kingdom Metazoa; phylum Arthropoda; class Insecta; order Lepidoptera; family Papilionidae; genus Papilio; species Papilio dardanus. The sequence goes on along the minus strand of QDHC01002768.1, from coordinate 2,073,150 downwards.
GTGCTGCGAGCTGTCGACTGTTACACTCTTACGAGGAATTATCCGATTCTAAGGCGTAAGGGCACTTAACATCGGACCACATTGCCCTCGATTTGTTCGCGCAAAGGTTACGGAGGATTTAGATATATTTTTATTGCATAAGTCAAGAAAAACGTAAAGCTGGCAGCATTGCACGATTACTCAGTTTCTTTTTAAATACCTTCATGGAAAATCGTGAAAGAAGAATTTTATAAATGTCCGCGTTCCATCCGAGATGGCCGTTAGAAGTGCTGAAGGACTAATTGATAAAAAAATCGTTGCTTTTTTATTTGAATAATTCTTCTCGTTGAGAATATTAAGAGATACACTCATCCCAATGTATTAAGAGGTCGGGCCGGAAACCCACTATTCTTGAGTTTAAAATTGAATCCTAACAATTCTTAGCCTTGTTAGAGTTTGAATAGGGAGCGTTTATTTGATCACGCGGTATTCGCAAGGGCTTTAGGCTATTGTGTGCTCTTTAAAGTGCTAAAGACTCGTTGACCTTGTGTGTATTTAGGGTGAAGTTGAACAGATGTCTAAAAAGGGGGCCAGTACTTTAAAATACATATTTCACACCTTAGCAACACTATGTCATAATACTGTTTTAAATTGTGACTATAGTGGTAATAAATCGCTCGTAAATTACGCATATTAAAAAATATCTGTTATCACTTTTGTCTCGTCCATAACTTTTTTAAATAAATAAAACTATACTTACGACGCTGTCAAAAGTGAATTCCAAAAAATATTTAACTATGGTCTTTTTGTACCGTCTTGAAATCATTCATGTGAGCTTCAAACACGAGTCTTACAAACAAGATATGCTAACAGTTTTATTTTTATCTTAATCACAATGCATACCTTTACTTCTTACCTTTTGTTATTGGAAAAATATCTTATTGTATTAAGCATAATCAGTTATCATCACCCGTTTTAACAAAAAGTCCAAACAAACTTGTTTTTTTTTAATACAGCGTTTTAAATATGCACAATACTCGTAACGCCCTTATGCCTTTTTTTCCATCCTTTTCCCTAAAATTAAAAGCTCTAAGAATCCACCTAACGTCCTATTTAATGTTAATAATACTTGCTATTTAATGTTCTTTCTTCTTCACATGCCACTATCTTCAGCTCTAGCATGTAACTCTTAAATAAATTGTCTTTTTATAAACATGTTTCTTTAAATTTTCCAGGTTTCCTAACAGCAATCAATTGTTACAACGTGAAATGGGTGACCAGGGTACAAGACTCCTTCACAGCCGCGAAGATCCTCGCCCTACTCGTTACCTTCTTTGCCAGTCTCTGGTATCTTTTCTCCGGTCACACGGAAAACCTGGAGAACATGATGGAAGGCACGAAAACAGCTCCCGGGGATATTGCTATCGCATTTTACACTGGCCTTTTTTCATATTCCGGATGGAATTATTTAAATTTCGTCACCGAAGAACTTAAGGAACCATATAAGTAAGTGTTTAGCTAAACTTTTATTTTGATACTAACGTTACAGCTTCCGCTTGTAAAATATATTATAAATCTTCTTATTATTTTTTGAAATTGAGTTTAGCTATTAGGACTTTGTACAGGATATTAGTTGCTGAAACTGGTTGAACGTATTCTTTTATATTTAGTTGATGTTTGGTTGGTAGTTGATTGCTTGGTTCTTGTTGTCCCTTATACGAGTATAAATGTCTTTGTTCGTATATCAAACTATACTTTTAAACAAAATGTTTTATTTCAGAAATTTACCACGAGCTATCTGCATATCTATGCCGGTAGTTACTATAGTGTACACGCTCACCAACGTGGCGTACTTCGCGGTGCTCACGAACGCAGAAATAAGCGCCTCCGAAGCCGTCGCTGTGACTTTCAGTGAGAAGATCCTCGGCGTAGTGTCCTGGATAATGCCTCTCTTCGTCGCCCTGTGTACTTTCGGGTCATTGAACGGAGCTATCTATGCCTCATCACGGTTGTTCTTCGTGGGTGCTCGGAATGGACATCTACCACTCGTTATATCTCTGATTGATGTTAGGAGGATGACCCCGGTGCCGTCGTTAATATTTATGGTAAGATTATATATGTTTTAACGTGCGCGCAGACGTAACAGAAACAAAAATGTGAACGTTTGCTTCGAAATAAAGTTAGAGAAGATAACGTCGCGCTATTTTATTGTTATTATTCTACTTGGTGTTTGCAATTTATTTAAATGATTAGCATTGAAATGTTACAAATTTTGTAGAAGCTTTTATTAAAATTAAGATTTTATTTTAAATGTCGCCAACATTTACATCGCCAAGAGGTCAACCCGTTGTCCTAGAATGAACGACAAAAACGTCACAACACAGCATATTGTCCGTGTGAATTTTAAATATTTTCAATTAGAAATAACTCTTTAATTTTTTTCAATACTTACGTCGTAATAAAATAACGTAATTGCTCTATAAACGTTTTCCCCTTATTTGAGAAAAAATGTATAAAGTACTGCGATAAACGAGGACCAATAAGTCGTCGATTATACGATACTGGAGAACACTCGGAACTAAATAAGATAGAGCAGGGATCTCATTGGACCAAATTATGTATCATAAGAAGTACCAGGAACAAGAATGTTCTGTATTTTGGAATAAATTTTATGAATGTACCAGTACCGAACGTAGAAAGTACAACAGCAATAACGCTGATTCTCGTTTCGGAATAAAGAGGTTTATGTATTACTTTTATTTCAATTTAAGGTATCTAACTGATTTTTCTCGTTTCCAGTGTTTGGTAACGCTGGTGCTGCTGACGTACAACAACGTGGAGTCGCTGATGATCTACGTGACTGCGGTGGAGGCCATCTTCATCCTGTGCTCGGTGGCCGGCTTGCTTTGGATGCGCTACACGCGGCCGCATCTGGACCGTCCCATACGAGTCAGTCTCGTCTTCCCGATGATCTTCCTCGTCGTCTGCACATTCCTTGTAGTCTTCTCATGTTTCAACAATCCGATGGAAGTCGGTATTGGAGTCGCGTTCATTGCACTCGGAGTTCCATTCTTCTACGTATTTATCGTGTGGAAAGATAAATTAACGTGGATGCAATCGGCTTGCAATTCTTTCAATCTGACCTGTTCGAAAGTGTTCCTCTGCCTTCCAGAAGATTCTAAGGAGTTATGATCGTGATCGAATGAGCTGAAGTGATCTGATGTTTTTATTAACGCTGTGTTTGATCTGCCTTGCATAATGTTAGTGATCGATATTGATTCCTATTAAAGCTTAGGTTTAAGTTTATTATTGACTTAGATTATGAATATTGTAATAAATTTCATATTCGAACATTCCTACTGATATAATTTGTTTTATTTTAATACGTTTGCGTTTTATCCGATGAATTAATGCCGCACTTGGTTACCCTCCCGAATAAAAATTTCTATCTGGATATGCTAACTTTTAAAACATTTACCTAGATGGCGCTATTCTCAAACTTATAACTACTTTTCATACTGGACCATGGAGTTGGAGATTTCTCAAATATGAATTAAAACCGAATTTCGAATTCATATCACTGATTTAGTTCAATATTTAAGTAGAAAAACTAATAAGTAAGGCAGTATTTCGGAGTGCCTTTTATATCGGCATAGCAATATCGCATAAGCAATTTCATGAGAAAATTTTAGCATTTTATTTCAAAAGGCTGCCTCTCGATCAACACTTAACTTGCTGTTAGACGCAGCTGTAATGACTGCCGAAGACAAAAGGTAATGAATGAAGTTGCCACCTTATGTCTTAGGACTGAAAAAAAACTATTAAACAATTTTATTTGTTCAATATGGCAATATAAAACAAGGAGACAACTTTTGAAATCGAGAAAAAGACGCGCCATTCGTATTCGGTTGGTAGAAGCTTCTTGAATAGTTTTTGCTTTATTTTGCTTACTGAAACTGAACTTATTTCTAGGTTGTTATATAATTTAAATATAATTTCAAGTATATTTGAATCATTGAAGCGTGTCCGGATCGGAGCCGGCACAATCGTCACGTATTCAAAGTATTACGTGCCAGGCACGATCTTTTTTTTTTGCTGTTACATTTTCTAAGGAAATCGTGAACAAACAATTCATCCATTGTAACGGAAGTTTGAAACAAGCTTTTTTTTAATAATTTAGATTTGGAATAAAAATTTTAAACAGTAGAAGATTAAGGAAGTTTAGTTGAAAAGAAATATTAAATAGACAATTCCAGTAACGATATTATTTAGATGATAATAAAAAATTAATATCTATAAATAGTATTTGTTGATACCAATTTTGTTAGAGTATAACGTTAATTTGCTACTATATCTATACTACTATACTAATAGTATAAAGAGAGAAACTTTGTATTTTTGTTTGTATTGAAATAACTCAAGAATTAGTAGACCGATTTCAACCGATTTTGGTCCTTTCGGGAGAAGTCAATTCCATAGTGCCTTTAGTGACCAGGGTCTACAAAACGAGCTGATCTAATCGTACCGCCGCCTCAGATGTCAGATCAGCAAAAATTGATTGTATGAGTCCGATATCAGCTGGGTTGAGCTTCAGCTCACGGAATAACAACTCGCTCTTCCGCCTGTTCCTGTCACACTCCAACAGCTTTACGTTCGAACGTTGTCACGTGGTTGTTTTCAATTTAAAATTCCGTTTTTTAATATCGATCAATATGTATTAGCGATGTTAAAAACATATTTACACCGTTTTATATTGACATTAGTTATCAGTGGTCGAGGAGGGCGGTTAGGAATATGTATTTAGTTGTAATCAGTAAATAACGTACCGTCTCACGACCACTGATCGAGTAAACTGATTGTAGAGCAAACAAGGTACTGTGGAACATACTTACTTATATGTGTATATTATAAAACAAAGTCCTGCGATAGTTGGGGCTACCCAATGTACTTTTCGATTGGCGAAATCGCTGATGGAATGGATAGAAATGTATGAAGTATGACAATGACATTCGAAAAAGTTATGTGCTTGTCACGTGTGAGATATGAAACGTCATTGTCAGTTCCAGATATTTTTGATGTACGCCATTTAATCGCTTTGTTTACCCCCCATGTGCATGCGATTTGGTTACTCCCCCCCAGTGCTACTTGTGTCACTCTGCTGTTAACTGCTGGTAACTTTGAACTTTGATGAAATAATCAAACAGGATTAAATATTTTCAAACAAATCTATGAATGGCCTTGTTGCGTACTACTTTGTAGACTGATTCATATAAAATATATTAATCAAATGTTATCTAATTAGGGGTTTAGGGTTAGGTTTTATAAACCTTTAAACTATTTAATTCCCAGCGCAAAACCAAATCTAGTAGTAAAAAAAATAACTTACAAAAGAAATGGACATTTTAAATACTGGAGCTATTTTTTAATTCTAATCTCTTTAGTAATTTTGTATCTTTTTAAAAAGCTTTGGTACTCATACTTTTTGCACTTTGCTGTTTCAGTTTCAAACACTTTTCATCTTATTTTGTTAAAAGGTAATTCGGTGTTAGGGTCAGATATGAATGTAGTTTCTATTTCTGTTAACCGACCTCGTCAGTTTTGAGTACAAGGTTTCATTCATCAATAAGATAATAGGTAAGTGGTGGGACATACGTAATTTGAGGTGGGCTGCAAAGGATGGAAGATTTATCCACGTTTCTTTTCATATACACCTTACCAAATCTATTTATCCATACTAATATTATAAAGAGGAACTTTGTATATTTGTATGTATTGAAATAACTCAAAAACTATTAGGCCGATTTCAAAAAATGTTTCACCATTAGAAAGCTGCATTATCCTCTAGTGACATAGGCTATATTTTTTTATTCCGCATGGACGGAGTCGCGAGCAAGAGCAACTTTTATAAAGTCGTCTTTGTCTCATGCGATTCATGTGAAAGTTTCCCTGTAAGCCAACTTATGTTTACATCATGACCAGTTCCTGTTTGATTTCTTTTTATACGTTGTAAGTATGCATTTAAAAGCAGTATAACTTAGTTTCTTTCTGAGACCTAATGACTGTACTTTTACGACGTAATAAAGCCGCCATTTACGCCATTTTTGAGTATTTTAGGCAGCTAAAGTAGGAAAATATGACCCCAAAAAGAGGCCGCTCCTCAAAATTACACCTCTTAGATATTACGAGGATAGAAGAGTTTGTTTATCCTAATAAGAACCATGTAACTTGGCAATAAAGCCTCAAATTCCTTATACTTTGAATTATTAAATCAAACTTCAGAATGTTACGGAACCATTTTTTAATCAAATAATTTATATAAAGTTACTGTAAAACAAATCATTGACATTGTACGAAATTATGTAAGTCATGGCCACGGATAGATGTACTTAAATATCTATAAAATATTAGATAATAAAGTTGATTAGAGATTTACTACCGATTATTGACAAAAATATTGTATTGATAAAATCGCATAAATTGAAAACAACTGAGGCTTACCCAAAGTACTTTCGCTACGAAGCGATTCTATAGCGAACGTCAAAAATGTATTAAACTGACAATGACGTTCGATATTTCCCATGTAACAATCACATGACTTATCGAATGCCATTTTCAGTGTTATACATATTTGTCTATTCCATCAGCGATATCGCCGATCGAAAAGTACTACCAGCGTGTACCGGATATACAATAAGTTTAGGGAGCCATTACTGTAAAATTCCACTAACAAAATATCAAAACATTTTAATATCTCTGTTTTTTATATACGAATATTTTTTACAGGGCAGATTACCGTATTCATAGCTTATATAAATACAAAAAAAACATCTTAGGTAAAGAGCCAAGCTGCGACCATTGCCGATTGGGGTGGGGGTCCTGATCGACCGCTAAAATGATCCCCGGAAGACGGTGGCAGAGCGTGGCCGCATACGTCGCCGTAACAATGATGAATACTGCGTTGTATAGTGCTGAGGGTTCCAGTGAGTTCCTCGGAGAGCCTGGAACCCTCTTAGGTCGCACTTGAAGGTGGCCACCGGGGGGGGTTTTAGAAGGCGAACCCAATATAACCCCCTTTTCCTTCCAGAAGATAAGGTATCTTTTAAGCTTTTCCCCTCGAAAACAAAAAAAAGAAGGTAAAGGGTCAATCTACATCATTCAGGTTGTGTTCCGCCCCGGTTCCGGATATAATGAATTGCAGCTCATGTTAATAAAATTTCTTATTTATTATAATATGTAACACCATGTACTTAATTACGAATTATCCGATTGCATGCCGTCGATGTGAAAAAAAATATTGTGGGAGAAAATGTAATGTTTAAAAATTATTACAAAATATGCTGAAGACATGGGAAGTTATTTAATTCACATTATGACAAAATAGCAACGGATATACTCGTATATAGTAGAATATGTTTTATGAAATCCATTGAATGATCATTAAAATTGGAGTAGCAGTTAGGCAATACTACTCGAATCGAAAGAATTGAGCGTCGGTTGCTCAGGGGTTTAGCTCTTGGCTTGTAAACTGCAGTCCCGAGTTCGGATCCCGCCATAGAACAATGTGTTTTTCGATTTTCGAATTTCATATGTACATGTTTACCCGACGCTCTTACTGTGAAGGAAAACATCGTGATGCAACCTGCACATAACGACGAAGAAATTCAAAGATATGTTTGAAGTCCACCAACCCGCACTGGGCTAGCGTGGTTGACCATGGCCTAGTCATCACTTATCACTTATTTTAGCCTGTAAGTGGCTTAAACAATACAATTTCATACATCTTTCAGCGACGCGTATACCTGGGGGTTAACTAAAGTATTTTTCGATTGGCGATATCACTTATAAAGTCGACAAAAACGTATGAAACTGACAATGACGTTTGATATTTCACACGTGACAATCGCATGACTTGACGAATGTCATTGTCAGATTCATACATTGTCGATTCCATCTAGTTGGTTAAAATGGAAATAATATTATTGAAAGAAAATTAATGATTATTGTAAAATGGAAAAACCCGTGCTCAGATTGAGGTGCCCTTAAAGAGTTATATTTTTTGTAAATATTTATCCACTTTGATTTATATAAGCTCGAGTGTAAATAATACTGTAATCTAATCGATAATAACCTAACTATTTTTTAAATAGGTTTTCCTTATAGACAAGAGTCATAAGATACTAGCTGTTGTGCGCGACTTCGTGCGCATGTAATTAAATAATATAGCCTATTACTCGGGGATAATGCAGCTTTCTAACGGTGAAAGAATTTTTGAAATCGGTCCAGTAGTTCTTGAGTTATTTCAATACATACAAAAATACAAAGTTTCTCTCTTTATAATATTACTAGCTGTTCTGCGCGACTTCGTGCGCGTGTAATTAAATAATATAGCCTATGTTACTCGGGGATAATGTAGCTTTCTAACGGTGAAAGAATTTTTGATATCGGCCCAGTAGTTCTTGAGTTATTTCAATACATATAAAAATACAAAGTTTCTCTCTTTATAATATTATAATTATAAGTATAGACAAGGTACCCAAGACTCCGTCCGCGCGGAAGAAAAATACTTCAGGTGACCTATAGGTTCTTCCAGACCTTGTATCTGTATAAAATTTCCTCTAGATCGTTTAAGCCGTTTCGGAGATACCTTCAAACAAACATCCATGCATCCATCCACGTAACATTCGCAATTGTAATCCTTATCCTTACATAGTATAAAACAATAACGCTTTTTATGTTTGCCCCTATACAGGGTGTCCCGTAAGTCGACGCCAAAACTGAAACAGGTGATAGAGGAAGTCCTAAGAGACACTAGAAAAATATAAAAAAAAATCTATGTCTAATAATTTATGAACTATAGCATGTTCTAAATTTTCGAAAAAAAGTACACCCTGTGTTGGTTTTTAGCCTGCAGTAGCTATAACTCTTTACTTTTTAAAAATTTTATTTTACTTGTCTAATCTTAAATAGTGTTTGTATAACCTATTGTTTTAAATTTTAAGCTAACTGCTACAGATTAGAAGATAATGCCTCTTTTATCCGAACTATAACGGAACGATTAAATATTCGCCCAACTTTAAATGTCTGTCCTGAAAAAAAAATGTACCAACGCTTGTATGGCACGTCACGCGAAAAGTTGGCGCATTTAATAAGGATTCTAAAATGGTATAGCACTTGCTACATTATTTCTTACATAACAGGGAAAAAAATATTTTTCTTCAAAAATCGCAATTTTTAAAAAATCTTTTTATCTACTAAAAGTGATTTTAGTCATTGAATGCCACTTCTAGTTTAAATGGAAGGAAGAGGCATTCCATCATGAGCGAGGGAGATAGATACTGACGTTTTCGAGAGTTTTTTTTTTGCGATAAATTTTCCATATTTTTAAAACCATTATAATTGGGATGCTAAAAATGATAAAAAAGCATGTTCACTTTCCTTCAGCTCCAATACAACTAACATCTTCTCAAAAATTACCGGTTCGCATATCGTTAAAACGATACAAAGTTACAAAGTACACTTTGAACACACATTAAAGCAGCTAAGTAAATCAGCAGTGTAAGATCTGCCGATCTGGATGACGGCCACGAACAGACCGACGTGAAAGACATCGCTCGACCAAGCCAACGGCTCCAGAGATGGTAAAAATCTTAATCCCAGTAATTTTTATAGCAAGAAAAAAAAAACACTCGAAAGCGTCAATATCTGTCTTACTAGAACTTCATGGAATGCCTCTTCCTCCCATTTAAACTAGAAGTGGCAATACAATACAATTCGTTACTCCAAAATCACTTTTAGTGGATAAAAAGATTTTTTAAAAATTGCGATTTTTGAAGAAAAATATTTTTTTCCCTGTTATGTAAGAAATAATGTAGCAAGTGCTATACCATTTTAGAATCCTTATTAAATGCGTCAACTTTTCGCGTGACGTGCCATACTAGCGTTGGTACATTTTTTTTTCAGGACAGTCATTTAAAGTTGGGCGAATATTTAATCGTTCCGTTATAGTTCGGATAAAAGTGGCATTATCTTCTAATCTGTAGCAGTTAGCTTATAATTTTAAACAATAGGTTATACAAACACTATTTAAGATTAGACAAGAAAAATAAAAAAATTAAAAAGTAAAGAGTTATAGCTACTGCAGGCTAAAAACCAACACAGGGTGTACTTTTTTTCGAAAATTTAGAACATGCTATAGTTCATAAACTATTAGACATAGATTTTTTTTTATATTTTTCTAGTGTCTCTTAGGACTTCCTTTATCACCTGTTTCAGTTTTGGCGTCGACTTACGGGACACCCTGTATATGCTTGAATCTTTAAAACTACGCAACGGATTATGATGCGGTTTTTTTTATAGATAGAGTGATTCATAAGGAAGGTTTTCATGTATAACTAGCGACCTGCCCCTTCGCACGGGTGCAAGTCGGTATAATGCTGATACTAAATAATAATTTACTAAAAATTTGTATATACAAACTTATTTTGCTACAAAAATAAGTAATACCAGCATTATTTCGATTTGCAACCGTGCGAAAACGGGGCGGGTCGCTAGTATTAGATAAAGTATTTGCTTTACACCTGATATTATGAATATAAATGTCGACTTTGCGAACATAAATGGGCAAAGGGATGACCGACCCTGCCATCTAATAGAATACATCACATACTTTTAGAACGTGCATTAAGTTACTGATTGCTTTGCTTAGAAGGTTTTTATTTTATAATTTCAATGTTATTTTTTTTATTTTATTTCAGATGTTTTTAAACTAGTGTCCTTGTTGCATTTTTATAGCAAAGGTCGTTTGATAAGTCATATTTAGTAATGAGGCTGTCTATTGTAGTTTCTTTAACCTATTTTGGTATTTTTTAAAGTTATTTTAATAATCATTTTTCTAACTTGTATTACAGTTTGTCGGTTCGAATCAACAAGGTAGGAGCTCTGTCTTTTATAATTGTTTACGTAGCAACTTCGCAACGCGCAACTTAGGGAAACATTCGCCTTACTCTATGCGTATGAAAATGCTCGTCAAAATTTTAAAAGTGATTTGTTACTTTTGTCCGACCGTTACCATTTATTTATCTAAGTAACTGATATTGTATTTGCCTCTAGGCAAACTTTGTATTTTTATATTTTTGTACATATTGAAATAACTCAAGAAGTACTGGGCCGATTTGAAAAAATCTTTCACCATTAGTAAGCTACATTATCCCCGAGTATTTTCTTATTTTTATTCCACGCGGGCGAAGTCGTGAACAACACCTAGTTTTTAATATAAATACAGATTATGTCATGCTGTTTTTATATGTTGCCACGCACGTAATCGGCAATTAAATTGCAATTAACACTTTTACACTCGTCTAAAATAAAATTACAATTGAACGCTTACTACGTTTACGTCGCGAGGCCAAGGAAGTAATTTAAAGGTAGGCTTAGTAATAGGAAATTGCATAAAATTGCAAATACGAGTATTTATAGGAGCATGAGAATTAGAGAACTTACCTTTTATGTTCAAATAAGTAAGTATGTAACATGTAGAGCACTTGCATATATTTAACGCAATTTTATCACTATTAGTTACATACCTACTTGACCAGATATTTAGAAAATAATATGCAAAAATAGTATTACCTATATCAGTCACCCCTTAGGATACCTTCGTGCCCCTCGGTAGGGGCGTAATGTGAGCTGGTAGTCATATAAGTATTTATAGGCGAAGTTTTCGCTGATGAGTTTGTATGCATGTTCGTTCCATTTCCTAATATATCCTTATTTTTATCCTTACATAGTATAAAACAATAACGCTTTTTTATGTTCGTCCCTATATGCTTGAATCTAAAACTACGCAACGGATTTTGATGCGGTTTTTTTTATAGATAGAGTGATTCATTAGGAAGGTTTTCATGTACATTATAGTAGAGTAACACTGATAATTTAGAGGTTTTTAATATGATGTCGTAAATTAACACATTTTTAGCGCTTACATTGCAAATGCTGCAGTATTTAGTATTAGCATTATACCGATTTGCACCCATGCGAAGCCGGGGCGGGTCGCTACTTTCATTATAAATATCATATTTAGTTTAGCCGAGACAAAATAAACTGATGCATAAAGTATATATATTTATGTATGTTTATGTCTGTCCGTCTTTGTGCCAGTCACGTCAGGTATCAATGGAATTTCTTTCCATTGACTAGTTTATCTGAATAAAAAACAATGATCAATTTCTTTATGTTGGTACAATGATAGCAATAAACCTTGAACTCTATCAATATAGTAGAGTAAAGACTACGGAAATTAATCTTAAAAGAGAATGTTACACAATTTATCCTAGAACAATACCTCCGAACATTAATTAAGTGATCTTCCGTAGACACCTGAGGTTCAAAACTTTTTTTTTTTGAATTTGTAAGACCTCTATAAGAAATGAGTTAAATAATATCTGGTGTAGAGTCAGTATAAGGAAACACTAAACTTACTTTAATGAACGTCTCTATAAATCTACTAGTTATTTTACTCGTGTAATTATCAAACAAAGTATACCATCGGTATGTCTGCGAATTATAATTGCGTATGTGGTGTACGTGCCGGGATTGGCGAGTGGCAGCTTTGGTACGGAACAAAAAAAATTATAGAACGCATTGTACGCGCATCGCTTATCCCACGCGTTGATTATGTTATTGTCAAAACACTAAACCATCATACACTACTTTTTCTTTAAGAAGGGTGACGTTATATTGATTTTAAACTAGACGCTGAAGCACTATTTACTCAGTTATTATTACTAACGACGTCTATGGGATTCATAACCCCAGAAAATTATTTTAACCGAATAAGGTTGGTTACAGTGCGTATTCAGCGTATTCATTTAAATACGCTTTGCTAATCTATTTCTGTATTTCTTTGAAACTATGTATTTCAGGAGCTTAGCGTCTGATAACGTCTCCTGACGTGTCGAAAGCCCTCGTTGTCATTGACTCATTGTGTTTGTATTTGTAATATTATGTTTATTATCATAAATCAATAACGTAACTGACACTTATCTGTTTACCACGTAACCCTGTGAACGTTCCAAATGATCACAAAGGACAATCGCTTAAAACAACGCTGAGCAATGTCATCGAAATATAAAAAAAGTGAATCTTTTTTAACGAGGAACTCTGAATAATAGAGAACGTAACGCCCTCAGATTAGTCCTTGGAAAAAAATAGACACTTTCGCATAATAGATTTAATTTTCCAGTCGCCAGACAGCCAGTCAGCGCGTAAATGCCACCTTTTTATCAATAACGGTGATTCGAGCCGGCCTCGGATACATCAGCCGGCGGCCGGTGAAAGTCTCAGACGCACGCCGAGCTTCGATCGATGAAGACGTCGGCGCGGGCGCAGTGATTCGCGATCTAATGGTGATAATGGTGTGAGGGGGGACATACAAACAAACACGGTGCGCGTAAACAACGCGGCGTGATATCTCGACGCTCGGCCGATAGTGGGTAGTGCGCACTCCCGCTCTAGCTGGACTCTAGCTCACTCGACACTGCCAGCCGCCGGCCGCCACCATGCTGACGGCGAGCGCCCTCGTGGTGCTGTCCGCGCTGGCTCTCGCGGCGCCGGACCTGCAGGCCATCGCGCCTCTGCCGGACGTAAACAACACGCTGCCCGCTGAACAGTATTTCATTGAAAAGATATTCGATAAATATGGATATAAGGGTGTCATCACATTCGAGGTAAGTTCCAATTATTATGTCCTTCTAATAATATATTTAATATTTAAAAATTGATAAAATAATAGAGAAAAAAATACATTTAGCAAACATGAAAAGAATAATTTATGAAATAAACTTAAACTTATTATATTGTAGTTACAAAGTAGTTTTGTTTGTTTTTCGCGCCATTTCAGGCGTAACAATTGTCCGTCGAAAAACTAAAACTGTTTTTTCTGTAGCACCTTTCCCGTTTGATGAGCGGAAGTTCATCGAACTTAATCGTCTCATAGCAAAGTGTATTTTAATCGAACACTTATCTGAATCGTAAAATATAATTTCTTATCTGTATTTGGTTAAGCTACCGATATGAAATTTAGGGCTAAGTTATTGAAACCACTAAAACGTGTGTCAATTTAAATACATTTTGGAACGTCGAGCAAATGACCATTGTCCGATTCATTCAATCCTTGATTTGTTTTTAAAAAATGCATTCACGATAGCATGTTAGGACAGCGCGTAGAATGCCGCATTACGTGCGACCAGCCGGCAGCCGTGTCAAATATTTTAAAACAATACAAAGCAATTCGACATGTATATCGGTCGAGTTATATTTAAAATTGTATACAGTCTTTGCGGGTAGATTGCGGAAAAGGAAGTCGCAAATTTGATTCTCGACAGCGGACATAGCGAATTTATAAGAACAACCATCGTGTTTGCGATGAGTTTGTACAAACAACTAGCTGCTACCTGTTAAATCGTCTATATTTTCATAAGTCATTAATGTTTTAAGTTGTTAAAATCAGTGTATTTTGCGTAACTATGCGTTATATCAATGAGTCAAATTCCTTTAGATAAATAAGTATTGTAATGTCAACGGAGAGAGTTTCAACTGAGATCAAATCCGCCCTCGAATATTTATAGAGATGGTTTGGTTTATCCGCCATAAATAATTCAGATGCATTTAATCTATCAAACAATACATACTTTGGTAGTTACAAACATTCTTTTTATCTTTTTTAAGTGATTTTGTTGATTGAAATCGTGTTTCTAGTGTTTATTGTCTTAAGAGTCCTATAAAATTCATCAACAACGTGTCGCGAGGCGCGAGTGCAACAGATTTCAATTGAAACGAAACAATCGGTGATTACTAATGTTTACATTTTAGTTTACACCCTGTAATATAATTACTATTGTCGTCTAAATTAGAATAGTTTTTAAATGAATCGATTTTTATTATTTACAAATACATCTAGGTCATTCGTCACAACAATTAATAAGATTCTTATTGATTTAATGTCTCAAGATGTGTATTTACTCATCACTCAACATCTACTCCATACATTATGTATACAAAGTTTATTTATCTGTGACAAATTATTTTAAATACTGATAATACTAACGAATTAATGTTAAACTAATTACGTCCCTGTTTAACTCTTTTAACTAATAAGCGCCACGTAAAACATTTTGTTTATATAATATTTTACTACTGACATTATTGTGTATATCGTAACTTACATAACTCTATTGCAATTTGTGTTTGATGCTCGTATTCCATTGCAAAAATAAAACAGTTTCTTAAATATTTAAATCCATTTTTCACTCAACTTTTTATTATGATACAGATGTATTGTAAGAAAGCAGATAGTGAATAAGTATTATATCTAGATACAGATTATCTCAGAAAGTTTTTGTTTCTCCTTCTTTACAAAACTGAACGTTTATGATTTTAATGTAATCACTTTTACTTCTATATTTTGCTGTACGTAGTAATCTTTTTAATATTGTTTTGACTACTAACTATAATGTTAAAAAGATTATTACTTTTATCCATGTAATTTAGTAATTAATTACCCTAATAATATAATTTACGATAGCAAATAATCATTGTCCAAGATCACAGACTACCTGAAGTATTGTATTTTTGTCAATCTACAAATAAAGCTTAACATAAAACTTGGGCTAATAATGTGTTTGGTTAATCATAATTAAATTAGCAATTTTTAAATTATTGTTGTCGGTTTTATTTCTTACTATCGCCGTGGAACTGTTTATATACGTAACAGGTGGGTGCGGGCTTACGTTGTTATTTATTTTTTAAATTTCTTTTGGCTTGAATGAAAAAACGCTAAAATCAAGCCTAGATAATGGGCATTGTTCTGTACAGTTCGCAGTCTTGGATTAGGTCTCGTAATGCCTACTTGTTGTTAGTTTTACTCACTGTTTATACGTTAGATGGAGAATTCTTAGTTTACAAGTCAAAATTGAGTGCCTAACGATTATAAAAATTCTAGGTGCGGTTCTAAATAAAGACAAAATATTTGTAACTTCATTCTTGTAAAAACGGCAAAGCGAAATGGCGACAGGTGAAGCGTAGCTATGAAACAACTAAGAAATACGATAATATACGCGTCTCTTCAATTACCAGACAATATAATTATGATAAGTATGAGTTTGACCCATGATAGGCTTCAATTTTCGCAACTCCACGATTAGCGCGGACATAATTACTTATGTTTAATATGTATTTTTCGCCTATATTGTGAGATCTCCCCCTGTTTTATCAACTCAAGCATGCACTCGAATCCAAGAGCAGTGGCTCTACCAACCTACAGCAACGTATTAAAAATTATTTAAAAAGTATCGCAGTAAAATATTAAGATCGTGTAAAATGTAGAGTCGGACGTATCTCTTCCACCTACACTTATGATTTTAAAAATACACATTACACATATTTCAGCCGCCGTTGCCGTTGCCAGAAGCCGCGCCGCTATAACGAGACGAAACTCATTTTCGTTAATATTAGCGACTATTCTATTCGTGATCGTTACCGCCCGGGATAATTTTATATCACATCGACTTCCAAACTTAACGAACGCTAGCCCGTACGATACGTAGCGCAAATCACAATTATAGGATGGTAACATTAAAGCCTTGTTCGCAACAAGATAGTATTTTAGTCGAGTAGCAAGTAGCATTTATCCGTACCCACGATTTAATACTGTTCGGACTCGTTTAAGCCTAAACCTACACACTAGGAGAGTAATTTAGTAACTAAACGTAACCGAACAGCAACATTTTAGAAGAGTAGATTAGTAAATCCTTTGTTCGGATACTTGCTACTTGCTACTCGACTAAAATACTATCCAGGTGCGTACAAGTCTTAACACATATGTTCTCCCTATCCTAGTAGGTATATAAAGACATATGCACGAGCCGCCACTAAGTTTGAATATTACAATACTGTGACATATCCAGACATTCTTTCGTCTCTATTAAATTCTTTTAGACAATATGCAAATAAAAAAATAAATGCAGGCGTCGCGTTTTAGTTGTTACAAATTTTGTCCGTTTCTTAACAATAGCTACGAGTATCATAGCTGATAATTATAAACATCTTAGAAAACAACTCATGGCTACTTCAATGCATTAAACAACAAAAAACATAGTTACAATATAACAAAGTGTTGAATGAATTTGTAAACATTGTCACGTTTACGTCTAACATGTAAACAAATTGTTGACGAAAGCGAAATGTCTGATGTTCGTGAATGACATGTTCAAGAAATATCTGACGTGATCACATCAGTTACGGAAATTATCAAAAGGTATGTAGGTAAAGTAACGTGTATGTGTAACCTCCAGATATGTCAAAATTATTTGGTAGGATTTTATTTGGTACCCAGTTATTTGTCCCCATAAAATAAATATATTCTTCCTACTACCATAGTTCGCATACCTAACGTAACATGAGAATTTGAAAAATATATCTTTAATATTATTTGAGTAGTCCTTATCACCACAAATACATTTATCGCTTCCGGTATTTAAAGTATCTATCATTTACATTCAATAATTTGGTGAAATAGTTAAAAGGGGGAGAAAAACATGTAGAAAAATATCAACGTGAGAACTTTGTGACTCATAATATCTTCATGCGATTTAAACACAAAATTCCGAAGCAGAATTTAAAGTTCATTAACTTAAAAGTAAAATATAATTGCTTAAACGTTTACCGCTTTATTCCGAAACAAGAATCAACGTTATTACTGTTGTACTTTCTACGTTTGGTACCGGTTCATTAACAAAATTTATTCCAAAATACAGAACATCCTTGTTCCTGGTATGTACTTCTTATGATACATAATTTGGTCCAATGAGACTCCTGGTCTATCTTATTTGGTTCCGAATGTCCTCCAATATCTTAAAATTTACGACTTATTGGTCCTCGTTTATCACAGTAGGTACTTTTTATTTTTTTCGGAGTAAGTGGCTAATGTAAAGAAGAAATTAACATGTTTGCAACACAGCGTATAATATGCAGTTTTAGTTTGTGTTGGAACTGGTTTGTATTCAGCTCAGGTTTAGTTTTGTCAAATATAACAAAGCCTGTGAAATCACTGGCTTCGTGTATTCATCACTGTTATGACCAAATGTCGACACGCATGAGATAATTACAAAAATGTTAAAAATCTATACTAATATTATAAAGAGAGAATCTTTGTATTTTTATTTTTGTATGTATTAAAATAACTCAAGAAGTACTGGGCCGATTTCAAAAATTCTTTCGCCATTAGAAAGCTACATTATTCCCGAGTAACATAGGCTATATTATTAATTTCCACGCGTACGAAGTCGCGCACAACAGCTAGTGACAAATAAAACTTAAAAGGCGATCTTCCGATTGAAAAAAGTAATTAATTATAAAAGCTGTGTTTCATTAAGTTTATTATACTTACTAAATGTCTCACGAAAATGTTAGCATTATATAGGAAAGGAAAACGGATGTAATAGGAATGGGCTAACACTACTTCTGGTCGTGAGAAATACACGAGGAGAAATACTATATCTCTCTGTCATATACTCTGTGTGTGATACAGGATTAATCGCCATATTCCATTTCGACTTTACCACTAATCTATACTAATATTAAAAAGAGGAAAACTTTGTATTTTTCTATGTATTGAAATAACTCAAGAACTACTTGGCCAATTTAACAAAATCTTTCACCGTTGGAAAGCTACATTATCACCGAATAATATAGGCTATATTTTTTAATTTCGCGCGGACGGAGTCGCGAAAAACATCTAGCAATTAATAAAATGTTTTAGTATGGATATTTAGGCAGTATTAATCTACAGTTACCTTAGGGCTACATTAGACCGATTTCGCGGAAAAAACGGAGATTTTGCCTCGGCGTAGGGCCGCTTTTAGCGTGACATCGGTCTAATAAAGCACTAGGGTTAGAATGTCTTTTTTATCACAATCTCAAGTTACATGCAACATTGTTGCGCTGAAAATCTTGCAGATAACAATTTTCGATATTTTCCAATCCGCAATAATCTTGCAACATTTTCTTATCAACCTTTAAACCATTGAAAAATATTAAAACGTATTTGTGACACAATAACAAAACATAAAACACAGAGACGCACTTTAAAATAATCTCAGATGTCAAAAGACACTGAAAAATAGTTATTGATAATATTATTCGCACACGCGCTGATAATAATTTGTATAACTAAAATATGTGGTTAAATGATCAAGTATTTGCAATCTCTATAACAAAATAATTAATTATCTATGTCGCCAAAAATATAGCTCCACGGAATTAGTACTAAGCTGAAAAACCAATTAGTTTTATACATGTTAAAAATACTTACTTTCAGAAAAACTATACAGACAGTTAAAGGAATGTTACATAGTTTTAACAAGTTCAGTATCACCGATTTTTTCACGATATAATTTTCGTGCCTAGTCTTTCCTATCTTTACGACATTGATAATATTTTCCAGGGTTTCGAACACTTGCTGGACAGCCTGGGTCTCGGCGGGCGGGTGTTCACGTCGCCACACGACCTGGCCATCCACCGCGTGAACGGCACCTTCCGGCAGCTACATGATACTCAGCACAGGCACAAACGATCGCCTGCCATTGGTTAGTTATCTTACTATATTTTGACCGCTTGTATTATGTGTAAGTCTAGGTTTAGGCCCTGGACTCTATGGTTTGACTCTTTTTGTATTATTCTACAAGCTCGTTTGCTCCCTTCTTCTATAAAAAATAAGTTAAGAATAACTATATCCTTTAAGTTCAACCTAAAACGTTGAAACCATTTGAATTTTCGGTGAATTACAATTAAAAGAAAGTGGCTCTGTCCAGATTGTCAGGATTTTGCATGTACCCACGCCGTAAGCACGCGTTCATCACAAAGACAACAAGGACAAAACACTAGACAATACGAATCTTATAAACTTAAACCTTATCTATCAAATGATAAAGTGAAAACATAGGTTAAAAGAAGTATTAGACGTACTAACAATAATTGAGCGATCGTTACTTGTACATAAAAATAAATTAAGTAATTAAAAACCAGCGTTCTTATTTCGTGTTAAGTTTAAATAACGAGAAGCAATAAAGGCTTCGTCCTTGACTAAACGCAACTAGTCAAGTGAAATGCGGAAATTTAACAATAAAATTTTGTAGAATTGGTAACGAATATAAACAGACACGTCACGTCATTGGGATCTAAATGTCCTTGTGATCACCGCACTGCATATCCGCTGGCCTTTATGCTATTTAGCTACAATAAACATAGAGTAGGAACTATGGTGGACCGATATAGCAATTAGTTTCATCAATTATACTAGCTTTTTATACGACGTAAGTAAATAGTAATTAGACGTGGCTAAAGCTAGTTTCCTCTAGGTAATTATCACACATTGCGTTCTATGGAATGCCCACTACCAGAAATACGTCCAAATAGTGAAACGTATCATAAAGGCACCATTTACAATCTAACATACATCAACATTTGTATAGAATTTGGAACTTAAGCGGTAGTTTTATCATTTATGATTATTACGTATTTAAATGTATTATTCAGTATTCGGTAATTTCATTATTTATTTCCTGTACTTCAGGGTAGGTTTTCGATCATTTAACAACGCTGAGAGCAACAATTTAACTATTAAAGCTATTGGTATAAAATGGGATTAGACTTTCCTGATATTTTACTGCCATAAACCCAGTATAAAACTGTTGGTCACCAATTTTTTGTACAAAGGTTTGGTAGAAATTCTCTTTCCTTAGCAACTGTCACTTTGGGATTATAAATACAATGATGTAAGAATTAAATATATCTAAAACATAACAGAGAGACTGTCCATTTATTATTCGTCATATAACACCGACGAATAAAACGTTATTCATCTGGGATGAGTACAACTTATTGTTTCGCATGTGATAATAAACGGTTCGTCAATATCATAAAGAATTGAATATTGAATATACGAATCGACAGCTAGACAAACATGAACATGACCCTGATGGTTTCAACATTGCTTTTTAAAATTCCTATGTTAAGGACGCTTTTTCTAGTACACTCTTCCACACCTATTTACAAAATCAATGTCAAAGATTATGAGAAAGCAGACAGTATAATAGCGTTAGGTACAATATGTTACAATTATGTTGAGCGAGGGAAGAGACATCAAAATAGTGTCTGGATTTAAGGCACTTACTTTACTAAAAAAACAATGACACGATGTGAGTGCTTTGGAATGTTTTGTAGTTTAACTACACTAGCGAGAGGGTAGCGACACCTGCAGTCAAATACAAACCAAATATAAAACACAATAGTGACTAATAGGAAAGGCTTACATAATAATAACTTGTACAATTTAGATCTCGGCTTCGATGAGCAAGAGATATCTTAAATCATTTTTATTATTATACAATCGAAAGAATAGGAATATGTTGATAAATAGGCACCTGCCTATGTGTACAATGTTAAACTTTATTTTGAAACACTTTATCCTGCGTTTTTCATTCGTCACTTCTATACCCAAATACTTCTTACCTTTATAACTTGTTAGACGAGTTATTGCACCTATTTAGAGTGTAATATTGTAAAAAATACAAACTTAATACATATAAATAAGCAAATAACTCCTGCAGTGCAAATAACAGGAGTATTTTGACAGCTGGTTTCCGGGCAGTCGGACAAAAACGTTTTATATTATCTGTTCAGTGTACAATATCTCTGTTTGTTGACTACATTGACAAAGAACTTGGTAAATTAGTTTTCCAAACATTTTTTGCCAATTTGTAACAATACTAGCTTTGGTCCGCGACTCTACACGCGGTATTAAAATAAAAAACAGTAAGCCTGTGTACTTTCAGACTATGTTATATGTCTGTATCAAATTCCATCAAGATCCATCCATCAGCTAACTTAACTTTTGCAATTATATTACTTATTGGTACTTATATGAAGTAAGATTCTAGTTTTTCGTGCTGGTGTTCATCATGGGTTTCCAATGCACATAATCTAAATCCAAACATAAGATTGTCATCCTTACCATTTTCGTTAGACAAATTGAGACAACAATAGGTGTTCCGGTATTCACAGTAAAAATGTATTTTTGATCCAAATGGCGGTCGACGTTCTTATTTTTTTCTGCATAAGTACGTGCCATTCTATAATGTCTAGAAAATTCGTCGTTTATAACGTCCGTAACCGTCTGTTTTTGCTATTTAACCGAGATACGCTAAATAAAGATTATTGGTGTTACATGAATCGATCTCTGATCGAAAATTTAACGCAAAAAAGCTAAATAACGTCTATCAGGGGAAGTAAGGAAAATTCCATTGTATAAATGTCTTCTTAATTCCAGGTACAGTCTTGAATCTCCCTCCCATGCAGTTCCATTTTCTATCAATAAATTGATACTTACACGAAATTTCTCTGATATTCTGTGAACAACAGATATTTAATGTGTTTTTGTGACTGCTATAAAAGTGCAGTGTTTAATGCTAATGATTGACTTTAGTTTTAAAATAAGAAATCTATGCAAAGGATTATTAACTTTATTATTAACCTTGAGTGTAAGTAATTCTTAGTTACACTGTGTAACTAAGAATTATTTAGACAAGATTTAAGTTCCAAATCTCTATCCATTTGATATGGAATGTAATAATCGGATAGAAAGTAAATCTGGTGCATGGTGTCACTCAATAGAAAGCGCCATTCGTGTCATTTTAACTGCTTTCTCGACACAGCTCGTGTCATGGAAAATAACGAGAATTTGCTTAACTAATTGATGTTAGAAGTTGTAAATCTTTAATATTACATAACAAAGGTGGATATTGGTTATATAATTATTCTTAACCTCAAAAACATTTTTGAGGTTATGTGTGTTAGATACGTATAAAATTTACGATAAAGAGGTAGACAGTGTGTATTCCAGGAATGAACTCTGCCTAAACTGTTTATAACAAAGATTGTCATTTTGGTTATGTTGAGTTTCACTATGCCTTTTTTTTTTTTTTACGTCAGGAAATGCGTTTATGCACCCCTACGCCGGGCGGTGCAATGGCGTAGGGAGTGTGGGACTCGCTGGCCACAGAAGGTGGCCAGAATACCCACTAAAACCTGACAGCCCTCGATCGCCTTGACTGGGCCTCGGGTACACTCCCGCAATCCTCCGAGAGATCTCCGAGAGAGAGAGAGAGAGTTTCACCATGCCTTAGTCAACCACGCTGACCTAGTGCAGGTTGCTGGCACACATCATTGATCTCTCGGTACTCATGCTATGTGCGCGTTGCACGTGCTTTTCCTTCACTACATTCTAAAATACAAAATGACATCTGTACATTCTGGAATCAAACAAAGACCAATAGGTTACAAGTCCAGTACTTAACCACTGCGCTACTGTCGTTCTCTATTCCTATTTACAAACGAAGCCGTAAAAGTGGACGATAATTTTTCTATAAAGCGTAGGTAAATAAGCGCGTAAAGTGCGTAAACTAGTTATACTATCAGTTGTAATATTACGTAGTGCTGTAAGCAAAACTCCAGACGGATGGTCTGTGTTGTTATAAACCCATTATCCTATTACTGCCCGTGGGTGAGACGGACGCTCCATTAACCATACATCGACCCTAGAGGTCCGACATCACGTGGAATACACTACGTACTAAAACTTGTTACTGGCCCCAACACCTTGTTATAAAAATAAATGTTTGCTTATTAATGCATTCTATTATATTATTCTTCTAAGTTCAGCTTCTAAATACCTCCAAAACAAGAGAAAATTATGTTTACCTTTCGTTGCTACATACCTTTCGTGGTAACGATCATGTTGTTATTATTTTTCAGCGGAACCGATTTTAAAGAAATCATGCCTGTCACCGAAGGAAATACTCGAAGTGTACGGAATGGAGAACGAGCCAGGAGTAATAACCATCAACCCGAAGACTTTCCTCGAAATGTGTCCCGCACTTGTGTACCAGCTCGACCAACGTTCCTGCTACAAGACTGAGGCACCACCGCCCAAACAAGAGAGATATTTGAGTGAGTCCATTTTTATGAAATACAGAACAGAAACCATCGCTATTACGCAATGGTTCAGTCTATACGAAGAATCGAACTTCTATAGTTACATTTGTTCATCTTTTTTACATTGTTACACTTGTTACACGTTACGATAATAAGATTATAATAAGAATAATAAAATTAAGGTATTTGATTTGACTATTAACATTTTCAGCAACATTGATCTTCAGCGTGTTCATCGTTTTATTTTTATCTGTTTCAGCATGGATATACGCAAGTTTAAGCATCTTAGTAATTAGCGCAACCGGTCTGCTCGGAGTCGGAATAGTACCTTTATTAAAGTCGGCTATATTCAGTCACGTGTTACATTTTCTCATCGCGGTCGCCGTGGGAACCTTATGTGGCGACGCATTACTGCACTTGCTGCCTCACGCCCTAAAGTCTCACGGCCCGTCCTCCGAGCCTCAAGAAGAAACAGAAGTCGTACTCAAATGCAGTGTCACATTCCTGACGATACTATTCTTTTACTCGGTGGAAGCTATCATGCAAACGCTAAACGGTGGGCACGCGCATTCCCATGATGCCCCACAAGGAAAGAGTGTCGAAGAAGTTAAAGTGGATTCTGGCAAACAGACGGAACCGATCGAGCTCGGGGCTATGATGCCTGGGTCACCTCCACCGCCGGTAGAGAGGCCCATGACATCTACAGCTCTCATGGTGATCGTCGGCGACGGCCTGCACAACTTGACTGATGGTCTCGCGATAGGCGCCGCCTTCAGTGGAGATCCAGTGACAGGTTTCGCAACGGCCCTTGCCGTATTTTGCCATGAACTGCCGCACGAATTAGGAGATTTCGCAGTTCTGTTGCGTTCGGGCATGAGTATCAGACGCGCTCTTTATTATAATCTATTATCTTCGGTGTTAAGCTTCATGGGAATGGCCGGCGGCATCTGGCTGGCGGAAGACCACGAGTCGGCATCGCAATGGATATACGCGGCTACAGCGGGAACCTTCTTCTACATAGCTCTTGCTGATTTAGTCCCTGAAATAAACCAAAATAATCATGGCAAAAGCCTAAACTTGTTCTTTGCGGTGCTCGGCATTCTCACCGGTGGTATAATTATGCTCTTGATAGCTCTTCACGAAGATTCCATACAGTATCTATTTAGAAGTTCGGAACAATGAACAAAATAACAAGTAAAGTACATTCGATTGTGATATTTCTGTTAAGGTACCCACTCATGGTTGTTCAATTTGTATATTGCTAGTTCAAATATTATAAATAGTTAAGTTCCGAATAGTATGTAACGTCGCGATGAGAAGCTATTGAATGTCTTAATTTTAATTGATGATACGCTAGGGCTATAGATCAGCGACTATCCAGTTGTGTTTGGGATGCGAGGAAGGCGTTTGGAATACATATTCTATTATTGTTCTAAGATTACGACCTTATCTGGAATCGAATAGTAATTTTTAAAGAAATAAGGATGAAAGGTAAGCTTACGTTGCTTTCGATGAGTGAATTTTTAGTTTTAGTTTTAAGCATTATTGCTATAAGAAATTGCATAATTTATACGAAAAACACATTCCACATATTATATTATTAAATTATATTTAATAATACTAATATTCCAACGATATTTTTAAGACAGTTCTTACTGGAAAAGCAGTAGTAAAATAGATTTAAGTGCCCTAGTAGTCGTTACGGTGTTTTTTTATGTTATATTATTTGCGCTAAAGATAAATTTCAGTATAAACACATCGTTTCCGAATCCATAAAGTTGTACTAATTGTCTGTGAGTTATCTTTATGTTATTTGTTCTGTTTTAAAGAATAACTCGCAATTAACTTCGAATATCAAAATTATCTTCCGTTAGAAAGAAATATTTGTTATTTGATGAAATAAATTCAAAATACGACCGTATATACTGATATTCAAAAATGTTTTTTAGTTATGTATCACAAAATATCGAAACCGCTAATTATTAAAAAAAAACTAAGAGCAATTGAATATCGAAATAGTTGCAAAATGAATTTAAAGTGTTTTAAGTATTTAATACACTATTTGTTTCTTTTTTTATTGTTACAAAATAAAATATTATTACTCTGCGCGGTATTTGACCTAGTCAATTTTTTTTACAGATACACCTTTTGCGCTTTGTTTATTGGATCATTTTACTTTATAAAACCACATTTTACCATCGTTAATATTTGGTTAACTACATCATTTATTGTAAATATTTTATATTTTTTTAGTTTCTTATATTTTGTATCTATAAAATGCATGAGTGTTATTAAGTTCTGCAAAATAGAAGGCGTTAATATTAAAGAATTATGAAAGGATTTTATTTTGTAGGCGTTAAATATAAATTTGTAATAAAATGTTTCGATAAATACAAATACGTGTTTTTCTAAAACCAAGCAAGAATAAACCTAACACCCACACCCCTAATCCCTTCTTTATAAAGTAAGTGTCAAGTCATTCGAAATTTACAATCAATATCTAACTCGATTAAAAAGATAAAACAATATTTCTTTTACCTTTGGGAGTACAAGAACTATTATTTTAGTGGCTCCAAAGCCGGGAACCACCAGATCTTCGTTAATGTATAAAACCTGATAGTTTGACCGTGCATGTGCCCCATATAGGTAGCTGGTATCTCCCAAGCAAAGATATATTATAATACTCTTTGCTCCCAAGTTACCAAGACCCAGACTCCATGGTCGCTGGGCGTCTTTGCTTGTATGGGGCATGGAAACCGTAAACAGATTCGGGTTTTATACTATTACCTAAGCAAACATTATTTCTGGTCCTTATTAAAATTGAATCTAGAATAAGTTTTTTTATTAAAACTGTAAGACTGCTTAAAGCCTATAGTACCATAAGACGGAGGAAGATATAGAAGTGTTGAAGGCGTATACGGTATGAGACATACGGCTGAATTTTCAAACGGCTTTCAAATATTTAAGAGCGTCTTACACGTTAAGTCCACGCTCAAACTCAAAATTCTATGTTTAATTCAAAATTAAATGATCTCGCTTAATTTTAAGACCACTTAGATTTAATGGGAAGCTTAAACAGTGGCGTTTGAAAATTTGGCCGAAAAACTACCATAAAAAGAATTTCCGGATCTTTCTTAATGCCTGTCCATATGGAAAGGTCAGTGGTGTGTATCTATAATAACATAACATCCTCTTTTCTTGATCTATGAATAATCTAATCTATGCAGTCTATTGTCAAAGTCAAACTATCAATGTCAACATGTAAAACGTAAAACTTCAAAATTTACTTTCACTGCAAATTTAAATTATTTTTGATATCTAGAGGTCTTTGTCTAGATACATCATATTAAAAATAATTAAATAAACAGCCATAAACCTGAAATCCAAAATGTTGAAAGGGGTGGTAAGTACTAATAACTGTTATCTGTAATCGAAGGCTTTTTTGGCAACAAAGAGATTTTAAGTACATATTCATAAATGTCTATTTTTTCGATTACATTGTTATGGAATTTACATAAATATTGACTGCGTTTCAACCCATTTGTATTGTTCTAAATAACGATGTTCTAAACATCTTATGCAGTTAATCTCAATTATAATTCGTACAAAATTTTAAAACTGACGTTACGATTTGGATATAAAAACTCTTTTGTTCTATGAATTCTATCACGTAAACATTTAAAAATAGAAAACATCCAAATGACAGTTGCATTACCTTTTACTTTTTCGATTCTTAAGATGTAACTATTAAGTTGTGTATTTTTTTAAATGTTTGCTTGGTGGAACTAAACCAAGCAAACTTTTTCCTAATTATTCCAATCCAATATTAAGTGATAGTACATAAATAAACTTATTTAATTGATCAACATGTCAAATTTCGTAAAATTATGGCTGTTGGAAAGATAGCCTGTTACTGGTCTATATGTAAAACTTCTGTAAGTTTGAGAGCTCATTGAAACAGTTTTCTTGTGTACAATTAACTTTGTCAGTTTTCAAATTTAGTTCTTTTTATAGTCATAGAAACCTATTGGCACACTTAGAGTTGTCAAGTTGTTACCATTTGTGTTGATTTAATGTGAGCAATTTATAGCACTAAAGATCTGTCTTGGTAACCAACTGACAACTCTGAATATGGCCATTAGTACTTTATGAAAGTAAAGCATACAAGTACTAAGATAGTACTGGTAGTACCATAGATACCATGTCAGGTAGACGAGTATTTACAATGTTTTTTCAGGTTATTTTTGGCACCGGTGTCTACACCGGGGTCTATATAGCACAAAACTACCAGGTAAAGTTTAGTTTTATTACCATAACATGATCCCTTTAGTAAATGTGTCTTGCCCCTGCACTATATGACCTTAAAATTAAATGCTGGCCATTTTAATGTCTTTTTTTTTAATATTATAAAGTGGCAAACAAGCAAGCGGCCACCCAAACTCGCTGAAATAGCGAAGCAACCACTGCCCATAGACATCTACGATTGCAGATGTGTTGCCCACCCATAGTCTTTGATGCCTAGTTGATAAAATGTTTAAAAATAGTAATTAAAATCAAACCCTACAATGCTAGGCAAGCAATTGACGGCTTCTCACTACAACATTTAAACTGTTCACCCTACTGACAATGACAGTGGAACTGTCTATTGAATTTGTGCAGTTTTAAGGATTTTATCTGTGAATAAATTCAGTATTTAATGTAGAAATGATTGCTCAAAGTGATCGCATAAGAGGTCATGCCTACTGTATGTATATAGAAATCCTTTGCATGTAAAATGTAATTGGCTTGTAAATAGTACTTATTTTATTCATTGTTCCTGGTTCAATGTGCTATAACTTCATGGTGTGGCCTCTTTTGTTAAAATTCATCTGAAAATAACTTTATGATACTAATACCTCCTTTCCATAATTTTCTGACCACAGGGTGCAGTTTCATTTGTTTGTAAGAAGGCTATTGGCAAAAAAGATGGTTTGTTTTATTGATTTATTCCAACAGTAGAACTAGTGTTGGTTGTAACATTTAACCAGGAACTATTTATTCACATTATTTTTCTATGCTTTATTTTGCTTAATCTTTTTTGTAGTGTAGTTTTTTTCTAATACTTTAATTTAAATATTGAATGTTTAAAATACATAACTTCTTTCCAAGAAACCATTTATCATCTCACAGAACAGTTACAATTATTAACAAACATGTGGTTTCCATATAGTCCTATTGTACTAAAAATTTGAATTCATCTCAACTGTTAAAGATATAAATTTTCTTTATTCTGTAAAAATGATTTAGTAATTACAATTTACTTTGTTCCCAGATTGACAAAGTTGAAAATCCTAAGGTACTACTTGGCAAAGCTCAGGACTACATCAAGTCCAAACTAGAAGACACCAGACGAGACAAATGATTGATTCAACAGGTCGATGCAATATAATGAAATAGATAATGAAATAAATTAAAACATTTTATTATTGTAAATACTGCTTAACCTATTAGTTCTAGTTAACAATAAATAAACAATATGTTCACAGTTTTTTAAAGCATAGAAATACCACCTCCAATATGTTCCACTCTTGTTAATGGTTCCTCAAAAGCCAACCAGTCGCTAGAATGTGTCGGTAGTAACCCCATACTCTGACATTTATAAAGAGCGAGTAATATATTCACTATGTTGCCAATAAAATATACAAACTTTTGACCAGCCGCTTGTGTTCCTTCAACCATCTTGAAAGTGCTTTGTGTGGTAAATAAAGCTTTTATAGGACGAACAATCAACATCCCTACCATCATTATAGGGAATATAGAGATGGAGTTCCCAGCCATGTACATTATGAATAAGTTCATGGGCACCTGCTTCAAAGGTCCTAAGGCCACATCCCAAAGTTTCTTGATAAGTAATAAATTAGAATCTGTGTCTTTGGATGATTCAGTGTAATTAGCATTGGTGGACTGGCTGTAACCGGGAGGTGAGGGCACGTCGCTCGGCGAAGTACGAGTCCTGTAAAACGCAAACTTACAATATCGATTTTCAAATTATCACTATACCATACAAAATTAGTAACTTACTTTGGATTGAAGTCTAGTGCCCACTTAAACTTTTTGTTTGATTTAGTTAGAGACATAATGCGAGGAATATAATTAATTGAAAGATAATAAAATTTTTCGTGACTACCACTTATCGAAATT
Source organism: Papilio dardanus tibullus (assembly GCA_013186455.1). NCBI lineage: Eukaryota > Metazoa > Arthropoda > Insecta > Lepidoptera > Papilionidae > Papilio > Papilio dardanus. Next base: position 2,042,946 of record QDHC01002768.1, on the reverse strand, counting down.
GAGAAAACGTCAATGTCAAGCTAAGAACTTAAAGGCAAAGAGTAAATACAGTGCTGCCACCTTAGTGTTCGTCATAGATATAACAATGATAAAAGGCTGAACTACTAGAACAAAAAATATTTTTTTTGTGTTTTTAAACTAAGTATACAAATTATTTAGCTACATTTTTATTTCAAAAAGTTTATTCTTCGTAAAATGTAAATCCGTGTACGAAGTATGCATGTATAATTATCCTGTATGTTTTAATTCCAAGTTTTAAATCCACGGGGAGTGCTCCGAAGAATTGTTTGGAACGATTCCTGCCGCCGAGTTTCGTCATCGAACGACACGACAGACCACCGGCTTCCATCCACACCACCTGGATGGCTGGCAATCCACAACCGTACGGTTTTCGCGGAACTTTCTGCCCCGCACAGCCGCGTTGTGGAATGGTCTGTCCTCGGCGGTATTTCCAAACTGCTACGACTTAGGGTCCTTCAAGAAGCGAGTCTATCTATTCCTTAAAGGCCGGCAACGCATTTGCGGTTCCTCGAGTGTTCCAAATGTCCATGGGCGTCGAAGATCACCTCGGTGATCTAGCCGCTCGTTTGCCCCCTTCTCATATAAAAAAAAAAAAAAAAATTAAATACTATTACGTACTGTAAGGGAAAATTAATCATTTAGTCTTATTATAAGGTATACATCTACAAATCAAATATAATATACTGTAGATGGAACACTCGAAGCCTAAAAGTGACTCATTTTCTTTAACCTCCGGAGGTCAAACGTAGGGAGATTTCTCCTAGTGTTAACCTCTAAATTACATTTGCCGACATAAAAAGTCGACCGAATGTAACCTCTTTTCTCAAATTTAAATTTTATGTCATAGTATTTACTAACGTTTAATATTGTAATTAATAGAGACATTTTTAAAACGCTAATTAAAAATGTAAAACAACCATAAAACAAAAATAGTCTTTGTTAAAAATTGTTTGGATTTAAATTGTTTTAAATAAAATAATAATAATTAAAAACGATAATTAACGTTTTAAGAATGTTTTAGTTTATTCTACTGTTTATTTTAAAATTTAAAAAAAAATACAATTTACCAAACTTGGGATTTTTTTTCATGATACTGGCAAGTTTTTTTTTTAATAATTTATTTCTTGGCACGCTTTTTAACGTCAAATTAGTATGGAGTGCTCCCTCTATGTATAATATCTCTTTGGTTATAATATTATTTCAGGATGTATTCATGTGTTTGCTGTGCTTGGGTCCCCTTAGATACGCCACTGCTCACTACGTCATGTTATGTATTTAAATTACTTTATCGTGGCTTAAACACGCTCTTGCAAAAAGTCATATAAAATAAAAAATCTGTAATTTTTATATTTTTATTAACAAAATTGTTTAAAAGAAAATTTGTATAAATCTAATTATCACAAATAAATTCGGTTTCGTTAGGCACTGGTATGATATTGTTGTCTATCTCCTTACATTTTTCTCCTATAACAATATGTTCTTTACAAAATATCGCCAATCTCTGGCACGCTTCACGAAGTATGTCTTCTGGCACTGTTAATACGATCCGCATAAAATTGGGATACTCGAAACACTGAAAAAAAATAAAACTAAAATAGTACAAAAACACATAACTCAGTGCGTTCAGTAGAAAGAAACTATGAAAAAAAATCGGTCGCGGACGAAAGCGAAAGCGTGTCCGTGGCCCCGTCAAAATGCTTTGGAGGGCAGTTGGGTTTTAGAGGGTATTCCGGCCATTCGTTGGCTCGCAGGATGCGTAAATGCATTTCCCACTATAAAAAACTTTTCAACAGAATTAATAAATACATAGGTACTTAATGATAAATTAATAATTTGAAACTATTCAATAGTAGTGAGAATAAACTAGATCTACAAGAGTATATGTTCAGATTGTGTGGGACAGCTACGACTACGAATTTGAATAAAATGGTTTTGTAATACAGTCAAACATTTATAAAGTCTATAAACTTTCACTATATCCCCCCAAATTATCTCTCAAAAATAGATATAGTATAAGATATTCATAATTTTCTTAAAACTCGAATGTAACTTACCCTCCCAGGTAAACAGAATACAGATTGTTCAGATACCATTCGCTCTACGAATTGTAGATCGTTCTTAAATTCAGGGAAAAGCGATATTTTTATTTCAATCATCATATACATTGCTCCTTGTGGCATGATTGGGCGCAACCCTGGTGCCCGACGGAGCTCCTCGTAAGCCATTTTTGCTTGATTCTAAAAAAAAACTAAAATTTAGTATACTTCGTAATAATTCAGACAATTTAAATGTTTGTGAAAAATTAAGTGGCTACACAATTTCTAAGTTTCATGTTTTTATGTGCTTAAATTATTCTTTGAGGTCCTATAGTAACTTTTAATATTATTATTTAAAACTATTATTTCTACATTTTCCTTAAAAATCTATACAGAACCTTAATAACAAAAATAATATCGTAACTTAACACATTAACGTCTACAAATATAAATAAAATTGTTTTACAATATATAAAGTGCAATAATACAATGTCATATTCTCACTTTACATACCGGAATAGTTGTCTCATGGAACCTTCCACTCACCTCAATAAACAGAACCACTTCATCGAAGAAACTTTGCGGCGTGTATTTCAATATGGCCGGCAGAGCGCGCTGTATCAACGTACTCGGGCCGAGTATCCTCGTGGCCAGGTTAGCCAACCCGTTGCGGACCTCTTTTCCTAATATATTATGTCTATCATGTATTACGATCCAACCCAACCTCCAACCGGGCACTAAGAATCTCTTAGTGAGCCCGCTACAAGTCAAAACAGGGACATCTTTCGATATTGAAGATATTGCAGTGAATTCATTGCCCGAAAAAACAAAATGTTCGTATATTTCATCGGCAATAATAGGCACTCGATTCCTCGATGCTATATCTAATATGTCATTCAAATGCGCCTTATTATATACGGAGCCGCAAGGATTCGATGGATTTATAACTACAATAGCTGCTGTGTCATCATCGATTTGATTTTCCAAGTCATCCAAGTCGACCATCCACTGCTTGTCTGGCTGTAAGAAATAGGTCAACTTTATCAGTTCTGCGTAAGGTTTTGCGTAGTTTATAATCGAATTATAATAACCAATATGCAAATATAAGCTACAATAAACTGGAAACTTGTTCTGTTTCTAGAAACTTGTTCATAACTTTATAACACCGAATAACCGAGTTCATTATTTCAAAGGAAGATTTTATGACATAAGTATTAGAGCCGCCTCTAAAATGATTCGTTATAACATATTAAGACTTTCAATCTACATTATTTAGTCAAAACATAGAAACGAAACCTCCTGTCGTTTAATATTCTGTATTGTGGCATGAAAACCTTTAGATCGCACAAAGAACCCTCTATATTAATTAACCCTTTTTGTTAAATACACACAAAGTAATTCAAAAACTACAGTTTGATAAAAACAAACTACTTACAATAACATTTTAACTTGTTTAGGAACAAAGTAATATTTGTGTAATTCTTAATTAATCAATAATAAATATTTGAAAAACATGAATCATGTAAACAAAATAATGTCATACAAACATGTTATGTTTTTGTTTACACACATAGGTATGTTAATTAATGCAGACCTCTTGTTTTTTTGAGTTAGGAAAATACGTCGGATCTTTTCAATAATAAAGTTTTTGCTAAGTTCCAAGAAAGTCCTTTGTATTTGTATCAATCTACATGGACTACGACTGTTATTATGGGTGACATCAACAATAATACTCGTAATAAACTTCACTGTCTCGTGATAGAGTACAACAGTAACACAATATAAATCTATACTTCGACTACTATCAAATAGAACTGTGCAGTATTGAACCTTCCGCAAAACAAACTTGACCTAGAGTAAAGAGCTTGAATCAAACATTTCCTTATTTCTATACATTGCTATTTCTACCATACATTGGACTTTATCCTTTTAGACGCAATTTTGTTGTTATTACTTGAAGTTCAGGACTGAAAAATTACTGTCGCGGTAGAAATCAAATAAAACATAGATTTGCGGATATTCGTGAAAACTAATGGAAAACTAATTTGAATACCCGACGTCGACATTATAGTCTATGGTAATTCTAACAGCGTTATGCATTGGACATTTTACTACGACTATTTTTTAATCCTTTATCAGTATAAGTATAGAAATATTCTTACCAGTAATTTGTAATACTTTATAACTATTCCTAACCCTTCGGCTAGTGTTTTGTATATCATAAACCCCGGTCTTGGCACTAGAATGTTCTGTCCCGAGTCTGCTATAACTGATATGACCAGTTCAATGGCATGTGAGCAGCCGCTGCAGAGTATCACATCTTCAGCGGTCACGTTGCCCTGGTGTGCGCTGTACTCCGCCACCGCTTCCCTGGCCTCCTGGTGACCCTTCGCTGGACCATATCCCCGGCTGATATGAAGTTCGATACTCTCACGTACCGCTTGCAACACTTGTTCCGGTGGATTCAAGTTGCCAAAAGTTGTCGGATCACCTGATAAAACCAGATTATATTTACATATACATTTGCGCAGTATACATTCTGTGACCCGTTTAGTGACTTTTGAATAATATAATTAAATAGGATCAAAGGAAAATTATTTTATTAATTTGATGCTTATATTAAGATGTAACGAAGTAAAATGTTTTAATTACGATACTTGTTATTCTTAATGATAAAGGGAATTAAAACAAAAAGACATCAAAAACATAACACGAATTGAGAACCTTCTTTTGAGAAGTCGGATAACAATGGTTCGTGGAGCCAGCTTTTGACAGATAACATTGTGAGTTAGATATTAATAGACCCTAGTTATATTTACTGTATCTATATGATAGTCTATTCCTTATATAAACTTAAGCTGATTAGCCCTGGGCTCTTCCAGCACGCCCATCAATGCTTGATGCAAATGTGTTCAATTATTGTCGCGTAAAATTACGGTTTACTTATAGCTTTTCTTGACGCCCTATAGAGAACATATTTACTTTTTTGTCTACCTCATTTACTCCTCAGTACCTTAGTATAAAGGTCTGAAAAAGGTATGTAAAAAGTATACTTGCACTACAGCATTACAGACGGCGTAATGCCTCATTTACGTATTACCATCCCGTAGTAATTTTATTCTTTTAGTAAGTCTCTAGCTAAGTAAAAAGTAAGATTGTGTTTTTGTAGTAGAAGTTGAAGAAAAAGACTTCTGAACTGTAAAAATTCAATACCACCTTATTTAAACTTCATGTTTGAAAAGGATCCTACTGTCTTTTCACTTTTTTGGTAATGTGTTCTGATAGACAGTTAATTGACAGTAAGGCACTTGGTTCAATTTCAAATTCCTTGTTAGTTGTGTGTAAAAATAGTTTGTGTTAATACTCGTACCTATGATAAAATTGTGGGTTACTGCTGATACAATCGTACAAAATCATATTGTCTCAGTTTTTTCAGGGAAAATGACAGAAATGACGATATATTATATTAGAATTTTTCTGTAATGAAAACGCTGAGTAAGATTATTCATTGTTTCCAATCAACATTGGTATAATCGGTTTACCGATTTATTATATGTACTTAATTAATTTGATTTCATTAAAAAGAATCATTAAAATCTACTATATAATCTGACAAAAAGGTCTTATTTTTTGAGTGATGAATATAATTTTTTAACAACAGTTAATATTGGTAAAAGAAATCGATAATATGTTTAGCTTATATCCAAATAAATCTTGAAATATTAATAACTTAGATAACAAAAGACGTGTTATTTTACATTGTTGTTTTGTTGAATTATTTTTTGTAATTGCATTAAGTTACCAAAAGCGCTATACTTAAAGTAAACATAAAGAGTAAAGTAGAAAGCCGATGTTATTGCAAAAGTTGCATAAAACGCAATACCAAACAAGTTTAGGCGGCAAAACAAACTGGTATGCAACAGTGTAGGCAAAAATACTTCATTCAAAAACATAAACAAAAAATTTTTTTTTTTTTTAGATATCAAATCACAAAATTATTCCAGCCGCTTATTATTCAATACCATTGATTAAAACCCTTAATTTGTTTTTAATATGATTTTTATAACGCGTGTATTGATTTTTGATTATTGTTGTTTGAATGTAAAACTTTTAAAATTGTTACTTATGAAATTATTGCGACATCTAAAGCCAGTTGACCTTGACTTAATTACTAGTTTGTATTTAAAATCAAATCTCGTTTCTTTAAATAAAAAAGTTACCGCGAGAAATCTTAAGAGGAACGAGCTTTTTACTAATTATCGGCGGAATTAATTTAGCTAGTTCTAACATAATATTTTATTCGATTTTTATAACGCAACACACATCCAAAAATATGTTTTTACACAATTTATTTTATTTCACACTAATTATATTAAGAAAAAAAAACTATTTGATCCTAGATGTAACTATTATTCACTAAATAAAAACGTACTGTAAATGTATAAAAGGACTAATGAACTCACCAACAGAAAGAGCGATGAGCGGCTTGCTGGGATTAGGTTCCACTGTAAGGTTCTCCACGATACTCCTGATCAGGTTATGGGTATTGCGAGCCAGCGTCGAAGCGCGCACATCCCATTCTTGAGTCCGTCGTCCACGTTGCGACATGGGCACAAATCTAGCGGAATATTGAATGCTGTGACAATACTTAAACTTGAATCGAGAATACCGCTCGCCTTTCGATACGCCTCAGTTTTGTACGGAAACTAACGTTTGACGAGCTGGCTCTAGAGCCGTGGAACTGGTTTGAAAATGTATATGAGATGACGACAGTGGAACAACTTATTTAGACATTCCACCCTTGCCAATAACACCACGTACGACGTACTTTATTATTGAACTCTAGAATACATTGCACATTTCCCATACAGACGAGACAACATCCCCAAAATTTCATCTCTACTGAAACTCCTTACTAAATATTTGTTAAGTATAAATTGTAAAATATTTTCATAACTCGATATTTTTTTATGTGGCTTGTATCATTTTTCTATTAAAGGCAGCAAAATTTTCAATCATTTATAAAAGCGACTTTCCATCGCGGAAATTTCTGGAACTCTTAGAAATCGTACGCTAACGCGATTATTAAACGGTAGTTGATCTCTGTAGAGCCTAAGTTATTTCCATCGGTTCCAACAATATTTGGTGACAATAAATAATAATTAAATACCCGCAATACCTAAAATCACTTGTCGAATTTAGTCAAGGAATGGTTGGAACTAATTCCGGACATTTGGTAGGTACAAGCAGGAAAGTCAGCCGAATACAGAGATAGGGTTAAATATTTCTAAACGCTTTTAATACTAATTGCTAATCTTATTTGACAAGGCATTGTGTTTAAATATTAATCGGGTGATATTTTTATTAAATGATAACGCCTTGATTCTACGTAAGTATTTGTAACTCTTACAATAATCTTAGTTTATCCGTTGACTTGAACTAAAGACTCGTGTTAGACATTGCATTTGGTTAAAATCTGCCCAAGTCAACATTCTATCATCTTCAAATTGTAAATAAATTCAGTCGCCAGCGTACAATGCATAACATCACTTTAAAACTGAAAATCTTTATTTTGTGTTCCGGTCATTGCAGTCATCGCTCAGTTAAGTTCAATCGCTAAATCATCATTTATAGAAATGTACTTTTAATATAAAATATGATAGTACTTACATCCTCATGATCAATATAAATATTCCATTTAAAACAGATACACAAATTCACTTGCATTTAAATTGATTGATATCGACGAGTAACCCTATGTCATTAATATGTTTGCGCACAAGATTAATAAAGTGAATAAAAAAACTCATTGACTTGATAACCTCCTTCTGTTAGAAGTCGGTGAAAAATAATAATTATGTATGTTAGTAGCATTTTCAGTTATCATTTAAAACCTGTATTCAGGCGGTGAAGGTCGATGGTCCAATTTCGAAATTCTGAATATTTTCTTAATTTTATCATTTTGTAATTCCGCGTTACAACAATAATAACAAACGGCAAAAGTTTGTTTATTAGATAATTACATAATATGAATTATAAGAGTCAAGAACAAACGGAATCAGGAGAATTGAATCAGCGACTAGCAATAGCAAACCATCCGAGACCTACCTAAGACCGGTGCTCGAACTTACGACAGTATAGGATACAAAAAAAAGCAATGCCCCCATGAGCCGTCTTTAACGTTTCTATGATAATGAGCCTAGATAATCTAAACAGTACAATCCAAATAAAAGAATACCTTGTGGACAGCAAGAATGATTTATAATGTATTCTAAGTTTTGAAGCATCGAGATCAAGCATCTTGTTAAAAGTATTTCCAATTCCAAAAAAAATGTTACTACGGAACCACATGAATTATATTCTTCTAACCAAGATATGCAATTATTTTTTCGCACATTGAAACTAACTAACTAAAGTGACACGATGACCCGAAGTGGGCCTTGGCCTCCGACAAGAAATCTCTCCAAACTTGGCGATCCCGCGTCATTGGCAATTAACATACTCATTATCGTAACTGCCAGAAAAGAATTTGCAGATTTGATTGTCCTAGACCTTATAATAAGTACCATTATTTAATTACTAAGAAATTAATGTATCAAATAAATTATTAATTTCGCTTTTGAACGATGTTAACACTTAGTATTCCATGTAGGCCCATGCGCACGTATCCTAGGACCGGGTTTACTAGTAAATTCTTGTAAATTATTTAAATTGTGTTCTTTATTTAGTGGTGGACACTTTACTATAAAATAGTCCATTTTCAAGTAAATAAATTATCAACTAAACTACATATTTAGAAATGGCAACGTTTAATTGTGATGGTGTTGTCAATGTCACTGTCAACGCCAGAGTATGTTATGTCACAGCGGCAAAAGAGCGAATATTTAATTTATACTTCATTAAATAAATTAAACAATTAAGCGTGCTAACAGAAAAATGTTTAAACATTTCAAGAATACTCTGAGAACAGTACCTGGATTTACACGAGACAATAGTAGTAGCGTGACAGCAAGTGAAAATGGCTTAATATATTGCAGCAATGTTGTGAAGTAAATTTCTATTATATATTTAAAAAATAGCGCGTGCACCTCTTCAGATTACGTTCTGGTACTTTGTATTCTTTTACAGGTAGGCAGCACGATTATGAAAACTTTTTGGCAACACTGCTTATGACTAAAGCGTTTCGCACTCCTGCACTCGTTGTCAGAGCGTTCAACGTTGAAGTGGCGAGGGTTCAGGATCAAACAAGCGATCCACAGACGGCAGCTTTCAGAGTTCAATTCTGGATGAATATACTGAATGACATCTATAAAAAGGAACAGAATATTAGCAACATTCCTAGCAATCCTGTCGCAAAAGAATTGTTTAAGGTATTCCATTTAATAAGCAATATTTTTAGATTGACTCAACTAATTCTATTTCATGGTAGAGTCCGCAAACCACAACAGTTCATGGACAGGCATGACCATGAAATAGTTTGTTTAAGTAGTAATAGAAGTAGTAGCATTATTTTTGAATGGGACATAATTAAAGTACAAATAAATCAAAATGATTACAAATAGAATAACATTTCAGATATGTAAGTGCTATAATCTACCAAAGAGACATTTAGAGAAGCTTGTATTATCAAGGAGCAGTTTATTGAAATCAAGATACTTTAGAACATTGGAGGACATTGAAATCTATGCTGATGATACGGTGTCCTCCATATATCACCTGTTGCTAGCCGTGGCCGGAGTGACTGACATACATGCAGACCACGCTGCATCACACTTGGGGAAGTCACAAGGACTGACTAATATATTAAGGTATATAATGTTAATTTACTCATGTTACATTGTTTACCTTCTCCTTGGCCAGAATGTAGAAACCTACATTATTATTGTACAAAATAACCCCTTCTAATATTATAATAATATTATATATATTATTATAATCTATATATATAAAAGAGTAGAGGGGTTTCTTAAAATCAGCGCACAGCCAAAACTACAAGGTCTAGAGACTTGAAATTTTGTACAGAGGTTACTATTACTACATAGATGAGCACTAAGAAAGGATTTTGAGAAATTCGACCCCTAAGGGTCCGAAATGGGGGTCCAAAGTTTGTATGGAGAGAAATGATTCCTTTGTTAGAATTGCATGAAAATTAGAATGAGTGCTCTTTAGCATGAACAAATAAGTTTCTCATTCAAGATGTTTACAATTTTTTACTTTGGGGGGCAAAAAAGGGGGGTCAAAGTACGAATTTTAAAAAAAATCTCGCAGCGTAGGTACGAATCCTAGAGACCTGAAATTTTTCGTAGGAGTTTTTGTTACTACGTAGTTTAGCACTGATAAAAGATTTTCCGAAATTAAGCCCCTAAGGGTCCGAAACGGGGGTCCAAAGTTTGTATGGAGCATCGTGATTACTTTGTCAGAATTCAATGAAAATTGGAATGAGTGCTCTTCAGCATAAATAAATAACTTTGCCATTTAACAATTTTACAATTTTTTACTTTGGGGGGCAAAAAAGGGGGCAATATTTCAAATTTACAAATATCTTTCACGGTGTAGGTCAGAATTGCATGAAAGTTATAATAAGAGCTCTTCAGCACAAAGAAAAAATTTTGCCATTCAAGAATTTTACAATTTTTTACCTTGGGGGGCAAAAAAGAGGGGTCATAGTTAGAATCTAAAAATATTTTCACAGCGTAGGTACGGGTCCTAGAGACTTGAAATTTTGCATAGGCGTTTCTGTTACGACGTAAAAGTGCTCTGAGAAAGGATTTTACGAAATTCAACCTGTAAGGGTCCGAAATGGGGGTCCAAAGTTTGTATGGAGCAACGTGATTCCTTTGTCGAAATTGTATGAAAATTGGAATGAGTGCTCTTTAACATGAATAAATAAGTTTGTCGTTCAAGAAATTTACAATTTTTTTACCTCGAGGGGAAAAAAAGGGGTCAGAGTTCGAATCTAAAAATTTTTTTCACAGTGTAGGTATGAGTCTTAGAAACTTGATATTTTGTTCATGGGTTTCTATTACTACTTCAAACTTATTTTATAAAGGTTAAAATACGATATAAAACTTTGTTTTGAATTTCTAATCTTCAAGCGGACGAAGTCGCTGGCGACCGCTAGTAATATTATAAATGTGTTTAGGATGAATATTAGAAGATACATATCTCCTGAGATCTTAATTAAGTTATGTTCAGATGTAGAAAACAGTCTGAAAGAACACATAGGCTACTAACCAATTATAAAAATTATAGTGAACAATTTTGCTGCCTAGTTATTACATAAATTAAAGAGTCAGTAACCACCTACACTAGGATTATAAAGAGCAATGGTTGATTTGTAATAAAATGGTTTGATTCCAAATTTCATCAAAGTGTTTACTTTATATATAATATTAGTAACATAAACAATTGTCTTTTATTAAGTGTAATTTTGTTGTACAAAGTTTTGTTTTTTTAGATCAGTTCATGTTTCGAATCATCATAAAATGGTATCTCTACCGATGGATATACTGATGAAGAACAAATTGAGTCAGGAGGAAGTTTTAAGAGAGAAAGACAGTGAGGAGATGAGAAATGTTGTGTTTGAGATAGCCAGTAGAGCTTATAGTCATTTAGAAAAGGTACCCTAAGAAAATCTGTACCAATCGTAAATAATACATATTAGGAAATGGTGCCTATCCATTTATCGGGATCAGCGGCCTTCCATAATTAATTTTTTTTTTTCAGGCAAGAAAAATTAAAACGCCAAAAATAACGAATCAAATATTTCTTCCAGCAACTTCTGTTGATATTTATCTGAACAAACTACAGAAGAATAATTTCAATATATTTGATAAATCATTGTATCATGGTAATGCAACTTTACCTTTCAAACTTTATTATAATAGATTGGTTAATAAATATTAATTATTCCAAATAAGAAGGCAGTATTTTTTTAATATTCAATTAAAACATTTTTTAAACAAATAAAAGACAGCTACATTCAGTTTTTTAACTGTGCAGTTAAAACTAACGTTAGGCTCTTTTTGATTTAATTTTTTTTATGGCTTCCTGTCGATTAGCCAGTGTCATGTCGATTTTGAATAAGAATGAAAGAAATGGAAGCGGGAAAAAAAATGCGGAAAAGAAGTTGCTATTCAGGAATGAAAATATTAATTAGGGACACATAACTTTAGTAAATATTCCCAACTACAAATATCCAATACTTATAGATTTAAATTTCAATGGTTGCAATAAGTAACATGAAGTGCACATCATAATAAGTTATTTATATTATAATTATATATATTATCTAGTAATTATTTTATCGTAACTCGTATAAAGGACAAATAAAACAACTTCAAAGAAACAATTGCACTTTACTCACAAGCTTTATCATGCAAATAAATAATCACATTTGAGATTCAAGCGACATGTTTGGCTACTTGAGTACCTTATGACGTACATACTAAACTTACTATATGAATTTCATTGCTAATTTAAGAAGACTTACATAAGGCCGCCCATTTATATGATGCTCGAAAGAGGGGAAGGGGTTCTAAAAAAAACACGAAAAATCACAAATTGGGCCTAAATTCATCACATGTATTTATTTTTTGACTCACGACGTAAAAAATATACGTGATTTTGGTTAAGGGGGGATTAAAACTTCAGAGGGTGATTGGTAAAAAGTTGCAATAAAAACCTCTCTTTATCGATGGACGGCCCTTCATTTACAATGCTATCAAGTATTTTTCCTGTAAATAAAGCCTTATATACTAAAACTTTTGAAAAACTGTAGTAATATTGATTGATATAAATATTAGAGTATACAAAATATAATACTAGTTTAATGTGACATTCACTTAGAAACTTTGGCTAAATTATAATAAAAAATCTTTGGCTAAACCAAATTTCAATGTGATGTGCATAATTCTTAATAAAAAGCTGCATAACTGCAATTTATGTTGCACCATTAAATAAATACTAAGTATTATTTAAGCGACAAATTCTTAATAATAATGAGCAATATTAAATCAAAATAAATTCAGACATTTATACCTTGAATAGATGAAGCTTTTGAAAGAAAATAATTGTATTACATTTACAACTCAAGACACTGCTCCGAAAAAATACTCATTCTAGGAAGAAACTCAATTTCTTATTGTATTTAATTTAATGAGAAAGCTTCATCTATTTTTAACAAGATTTTTATAACAAAAAAGTCTTCAATTCACTTTTAAGCACATCTTGTATAATTGGGACACAGCCAAATAATTGAAGTTAACCAAAGATATAAATATTTTTAAAGGCCCTATATTTAATCTAAGAATACATTGTTAGAATCAAATAAACACTCATTTGTTTTAAATCATTTTATAAATAACAGATACAGTTTCTATAGAACATGATTTTATAGTATAAAATATGTCCTAGATTTTCTTCACAAAGGCCATTATTAACCTTTTTATTTTAATAACCTAACCAACACTGACCTCTATAAATGGACTTGCTCAAAGATGTTGTAGAAGGTGCCCATTAGATTTTCGCCATTTCGGCGAAATTATAGTGATCAATTTACCAAGAATATAAAAATTCTTGCTTGAGGTCACTTGAATTTGTTCTAACTCACTTTCTAATGTACACAAACAAATCAATTCCATCATTTTCCACAATAATGAGTGGGCTTTTATAATCCTGTTCATAATATTTATATCTTTGACATTAACTTTAAATAAATAATAAATTTGGAATGTTTAAGTTAATGTGTTACGACTAAAGTTCATTAGATGCTTAAGCCTAAGGTAAAAAAAGCTAAAAGTAAGTACTACAATACCATCACAATGAGCTTAAAAGAACCGAGATCTGTGGAATTTATTCCGAAGGTGTTAAATCCTTTTCCGTCTCACTCTCTGATAAAATTTGCTGAAGCAGATCGTAAATAGGCTCGAAAGCCTTCCGACAAGCTGTGTTAGTTGGTATTAAGTAATCGTGCATGTCATGGTGGCTTATACTGCCGTCGCTTTGAACAAAACCTTTATCAATGAAGACCATTTCCACTTTATTCATATTCATTACTTTCTCACGTAAGAACTGATTAATTTTTGAATTCTTTTCTCTTAAACAATTAGGATGTTGTCCACGAGGTAACAGACTCTGAAATATACAATTTATTTAGGTACAATCTTTAAAAAAGAAGTCATTTATACATTTATTTCATACATACTGGTAGTACAATATATGCATTTGGATGTTTCTCTCGAATTATTCCCACAATTTCAAGGATGCCTTCGCAGATTTGTTCCGCAGAATGATCAACATTATTTGTGCCTACATGCAGTACTACAACCTGAAATTTACATATTACATAAAAACTTATAAAATTAGTACAACGTATCCTGCATATAGAACATTTCTACAAACCTTGGGATCGACATGATCAAGCTCCCCATTTTTAATGCGCCATAGAACATTCTGAGTTTGATCTCTATGGATGCTGAAATTAAGGCAGTGAAGTGGAGCAAACCATTGATTCCATACTTCAGTGTGTTCCAAAGCTTGCAATATGGAATCGCCTATAAAAACAACATCAGCCTCCTTCCCCTTTGCATCAGACAAAAACCGATTGTGCTAGAATGTTAAAAAATATTATTTATTTAAATTTAATACTGTAACACTTTTTCAAATCATTAAATATAGACTTTATTATGCTTCGTTGCACATCAGACAGATATTTAATTAAAGGCATCCGACGGAAGTTTTAACCCACGTAGATGAATTTAAACCTGTACGAAATTTTAGAGAAACTTACGATACTATTCCAACGACCGTCACCCTCATTATCGTGTTGAGGAGCAGCATCTGAACACGGATTCATGCTATCACTTTCGAATATCTGGGAAAATAGAGTATTTTAACTAAGCGTGTGATACGATGTATACGAAAATTACTATTTATGAAACTAATAGAACATACAGTGGTTGATATCGTCAAAACCTATTTTTATCTTCTTTATTACAAAAAAAATATGAACACTTTACGGTATAAACAAAACCATATGCATAAAAATCGTATAAAATCCCTTAAAATATAGCACATTCAAGATTTTCAAGACATTTAATTTTTTATCTGTTAAATCCATAGATTATTTACTAGTGATGTCAGCTACAAAAGATTTCGTACCGAATTCGGTTGTCCATAAAATGATAACGATTGGCTTTATGGATGGTGTATTGTTTTGTTGCACAGAAACAGTTGGCTTAAAAGTCTTGTTACGTGGCCAAGTCGCAAAAAATAGTAAAATGTGAAATGACTTTGACAGTTACTGTCAACCTCCTCGTCCTCATTCAATACAATTTAATTCAAAAATTTAAAAAAACTATGACAAATCCAATTTTCAGCAGCTAGGTTTGATAACTTTATAATGGCAGACCTCATTGAAGACAACAATGAAGTAGAAATGCTAGAAAATAAACATAGAAAAGAAAAAAAAGAATTACAAGCGCACATTCAAGCACTAAAAAAAGTTGCAAAAAATGATAAATCCAAGAAAAAAGAGCTAATCGCAGAAATTGCAAGATTAGAATCAGAACTTGATAGTCGTCAAAAGAAAGAAATGGAAGCGGTTTCCAAAGAACTTTCCATCAATAACGAATTAGAGCAAACTGACGAAAATGAAGAGATAAAGGTTAAGTTAACGAAAGCTCAAAAACGAAGAGTTAAAAAAGAACAACAAGAAAGAGAACGCGAGCAAGAAATAAAGTTGCAGGAAAAAGAAAACATCAATGGACCGAGAAATTTAGAAAACCAGGCAATCATTAATAGATTAAAAGGGATGCATTTACAGGTATATCCCATTGCTTCCGATGGAGACTGTTTATACAAAGCTGTTTCACATCAATTATTTGTAAAAAAGAAGCAATCGGTATCAGTAGAGGAACTGAGAAAACATACCTCTAATTACATAAGAGAAAACAAGGAAGACTTTATTCCATTTCTGAGTCACACAGAAACATGTGATATGTTGACAGACAGTGAATTTGATGAATATTGTGAAAAAATAATAAACAGTAAAGTATGGGGTGGTCAAATAGAAATTAGAGCTTTATCAAATCATTTGAAATGTCCAATAAGTATCATACAAGCTACAGGACCAGCTTCTATAGAGCAAGGTGAAGAGTTTGATGGACCTCCTCTGGTTATCACTTACCATAGACACATGTATAGACTAGGAGCACATTATAATTCTACATTAGTTATGGAAGATGAACATATAGAAAACTAACTTATTCATAAGATTCAATATTGTAAAAAAGTATTTCTATCTACTTATAATAATTTTAGTTATTAATTTTATACTTTAAGTATCTATGTCACTAGTACTAGTATATTATGTGTATATGAGTAAAATCAACACAATAATAAAAATGTTTCTCCGAAAAGTAATCACTTTTTATTTAAGCTATTGATATTTAATATACTTTACATTGCTAAAGCCAATAAAACAATTCTTTCTTTTTATAATTTATTAACGCATTTACGTGGTTTAGTAAAACACTTTAGAATATAGTAAATAATAAACTATTGGGTTCCATTTTGAACAGAAGACCCCTCAGTTTCGTTTTCATTGTGATGTTTGTTAGGATCGTCAGGTTTCATAGCTGGGAACAGCAACACTTCCTGTAAAATGGAATAATTTGTGAGACATTTTTTTAACAACAGCAAATTGAAACATTTTCTTTTTACATGCCAATGTTACGAATTAATAACATTACGTTTTTCCACATATGCTTTATTTAAATTGATATTATGCCTTCTGATGTAGCACTTAAAAGGTTAACATATGTATGGTTAACCTATTTCACAATCAGCATTTTTTTTAACCAATATCAAATATGGATAATCGTGTATAAAAATACGTTATATTCCTGAGTATGGCTAAATTCATATGTACACCCCTAACACAGGGATCCAAAGAGAACTTTAGACTTTGACTCTAAGAATAGCGAATGCTGCCTCACATAATTTCCTGCCTTTGACCACTACTGACCTTAATATTATTAGAATCTGTCATAAACATGGTGAGTCTGTCAACACCGAGCCCCCAGCCGGCGGTGGGCGGCAGGCCGTATTCCAGCGCGGCGCAGAAAGCCTCATCAGTAGGCGGCGTCTCATCGTCTCCCGCCGCGCGGTCCTTAGCCTGCTGCTCAAACCTCTCCCGCTGCGTGGCCGGGTCGTTCAACTCTGTATATGCATTACATATCTCCTTCTTCATCACGAATAACTCGAATCTGTCAAATTAATAAAGTGCTACAGATGGTAAACTGTTAAATATTGTCTTACAATAGATTTTTAATAGGCCAATTGCCCTGTGTCCTTTCTAAAACTTTTTTTTGGCTGTAGCTCATGTTCAAAATTGAAATATTAATAAAAATTGTAGCTAGTTTTTGGATGTAGCATACCTTTCAGTGAGTCCAGGAATTTCCCTGTGGTACTTGGACAGTGGACTCATGATCTGCGGATGGTCTAATATGAAGGTGGGATGAATACATTTCTCTTCAAGAAACTCGCCGACTAACTTGTCTAATAATCTCGCTGTAGTCCTTGGTGGAGGACATTCCACCTGTATTTAATTTCTCGATTAAATCACTAACAAGTAATTTACCAAATTAGATATACCCGCTTTTAATGTAATGCATCCACGTGAAACTAAAATATATAGCCTATGTTACTCAGAGATTATGTAGCTTTGTAACAATGAAATATTTTTTGAAATCCGCCCATTAGTTTTTGAGATACAATAATACAAAGATACAGAAATATAAATCTTTCCTCTTTATAATATTAAAATAGATTAAGTAATTTGAAATTTAATATTGGTTTTTGTTAAAACTGAAAAAAATCTTTAACTAAAATACACTAGGTTTTTAAATGGTAGTATAACTAATGATCTTCCAATAAGATTTTACCTCATGTTTAACACACAATTCACTAAGAAGTGCATTTGCTTCAGCACTATCCAACTGATCAGCTGGAGGCAGTTTGACACCGAGCACCTTCTCCAGTGTCGCGATCATGGGCATTCGTGCAAACGGTGGTGTAAAGTCTATCTCCACTTCTTTGCCTTCTGGACCATCCGGATGATAGATAACCTAAAAACTCTATGTACGTTAGCAATATTAAGTTATAAAAAAGTGAGTAAAAATTATTAATTGTGAACTTAGTCTATTTATAAACTTTCCAAAAAAATTATACGTCAAATTTATTTTTACTACTCACAAACTGTAAATTTAGAATTTGCTGTCTGATTGTAAACTGATGAAATTCACAATAGTTCAGTGTAGGTAGTAGATAATTACCTTATAACTCCCATGAATACTTTTAACCATACCAGAAATCATTGTTTCCGTGATGGTTATAAGATCATTGTAATCAGCATACGCCATATAGAACTCACACGTCGTGAATTCAGGGTTATGAGTTAAATCAATTCCTTCATTCCTAAATTGTCTACCGATTTCATAAACTCTGTCTAAACCACCAACAACTAACATCTTATGATACAATTCTGGCGCTATCCTCATATACAGGTCCATGTTCAAGTCATTGTGATGGGTGACAAATGGTTTAGCGGTCGCTCCTCCCGGTATCATATTCATCATTGGTGTTTCAATTTCCAAGAAACCCATACTATCTAAGAATCTCCGGATAAAAGATATGATTTTCGCTCTTGTATAGAAAGTCTGTCTCACCTATAGAAAGAAATATTTGTACATAATAGTACGTAAGCAAATCAGAACTCCTTTTAGGAAAATTGGTAAAAAAGGGTAATTTAATTAATAGTATATTGAGTATTTAATTAAATGAATAAAGGAATTTCATAACATTTACTCATTTATTTGAAGTTGTTAATAATTTATTGCATCCCAATTACATCATCATTTATGACTAAGAATTTGCATTTTATAAATAACTGATAAACATTCACGTCTTTTGTCCTGTTACACTTATCTTTTAATTGAGTTAATCAAAGAAAGTTCAATAGTTATCACAATCGTAATTAAGTACTATATATTATAGTAAAATATAATTTAATGAATAAAAAATAACCCTTAAATCTTTATGCTATCCTAGTATCCTAGTATGGTAGTCTATTTGAAAATGTCAATTCTGTTGCTAAAAATACTTCATTTGACATTTTATTTCTCCTTAGCCCATGCAAATAATTTTGAAAGATAAGTGGACATTTATTTATTTAAAACGGCTAAAAACTCATGTGTAATTTTCGGTGAACGGTAGCGACTAGTTCACCGAAAATTACACGTGAGTTTTTAGCCATTTTAAATAAATAAAGTATAATAATGTCTCACGAAAGTTTTAACAATTTAAGTGGACATTTAATTTGAGTTAAAATTGACTAGTTTAGTAATATAACTTGCGACTGACTTACCTTATCATTCAAAATAAGATCCAGATATCTCTTTCTAAACCTTGTTTCTTTATCTTTGAGACCGAAATGTAAGTGAGGTAACATATGAAGGCAGGGTGATAGAAGTTTAACAGTTTTCGGTATGATAGACAGTTCCCCTTTCTTGGTCTTACCAGGATGACCGACACAGCCAATAATATCCCCTCTCCCTAATTTGTCAGTATCTTTTTCGAATTTCTCTTCGGATTCATACATTTTAGCATTTGCCATGACCTAAAAAATTATACATTATTTTTCTATAATGTTTCTAGTTTTTTTTGCATATACATACAGGCTTATTAATGTTAATTTATACCTGTATTTTAACACCTTCGGCCCTCAAGTCGTAAAATATTAACTTAGCACCAGACTCACGAATAGAATGGATCCTGCCAGCAACAGATACGGTTACATTTTCTAATATTTCCCCGCTGTTCAGAGAATTGTACTTATCTATAAAGGCTTCTAGAGATGTTGTCACTGTAAATTTATGAGGATATGGGTGATCTTCTTTTTCACCATTTTTAAGTGCAGCAACCGCCGCTGATCGTATTTTAAAGTATTCATTCGGGCTTATTTCTTCGTCGGGTTTTGCGGCTTTCTTTTCGGTAGTCGGAGCCGGTTGCTGTGCAACTTTATCAGCCTTTTCCTTTAATTTTTGCTCAGCTTTCATACGACGTTTCAGCTCACTGTAACAAATGATAAAAATAAACATATGAGTTTATTCATGGCTACTTAGGTACATTGTAAGTAAACTAACCGTTTGCTAATAGCAGTAGAAAAATTGGTAAACTTATTGATGGCAAATGCGTTTCTTTGAGCCCAAATGCCACCAAATATAGTCAACGTCTTCGAAGTCAACATTGTTATGGATACGATACTCACTTCTTTGATAATTTTTCACTGGAAGCTTCAGCCATAATTAAACAAAATGCTATAATTGATACTGATTGATTGCCTTAAATTTCTAACCTAAATCTATTTAAAAATTTATTCCACTTGTACGACACGTTCGCAATTCGCATAATTACTATTTTTTGACGGAACGTAAGTGTTACTACAGCTATTTAATTTGCAGCTTCTAATCTTTAAAATAATCATAGCTTACAGAAACAAACATTGAAACTTTGCATATAATTAGTTATTACGAGGTCCTACGTTCGTCCGAATTATTGAATTTTATTGAATTTAATATGAGTTGCTGAATAAGAGTGAAAAGATATGTCATAGTTTTTTTTTTATACTGGCAAGTAAGCATTGACATCACAGCTGTTCGTTTTCGTCTGGCTATGGTCTATCTCGCTAGAGTATACCTAAATTTTAATTATCAGAAAGTGAGTGAGGTTTAGTATAATTAGAGTAATAAAAGGTAAATAAAGTAAAAAATTAGGGAACACACCTTTTGTCATTAGAATTTGTAAGATTCACACTCGTTTATTTCCCTAATCTTATCGTTATTTTTATTCCTCTTGCATTCTCTTGAATATCAAGTGCAAGTACTTTGTGTTACAATCTATCACTCGTCTGTTTTTGTTATTGTATCAAATCAATAATTGCAGGTGTAATCTTATGTGGACAGGGTTTTTTGAATCATCGGTAAAAATTATTGTAATAACATGCCCCTTTTTGGTAAGTCTCAAAAGAGCCCTGCGGAGCTCGTGAGATCTTTAAAAGATGCCGTTACGGCCTTAGAGAGGGGTGATAAGAAAGCTGAAAAAGCCCAAGAAGATGTTAGCAAAAACTTGGTAAGTTATATGTCATTTACTCACCTATATTTTGTAATTGTTTTCATTAATATGCATTGTTAGGTTAATGTCTTGCAGGTTTTAATTAAAAACATGTTGTATGGGACGTCTGATGCGGAGCCGCAGACAGATATCATAGTAGCCCAGCTAGCGCAGGAATTGTACAACACTAATCTTCTTCTCTTGCTGATACAAGTATGTCATAACCTAAAATTTATTGAAAAATATTTTTGAATGCTCGATTTCTTCCAAGCTTTTAAATGTTTTAAATTTTGTTTAGAATTTGAACCGAATCGACTTCGAAGGGAAGAAAGATGTAGCTCAAGTGTTCAATAATGTTTTAAGACGTCAAATTGGGACCCGTTCACCGACCGTTGAGTACATTTGTACTAAGCCAGAAATATTGTTCACCTTGATGTCTGGGTAAATAATGACTATTGATAATTACATAGAGTGGCATATTTCTTGCCCTAACCTGTTTTATTTGGATATTCTGTATGATTGAATGGCTAATATTGATTTTTGAAATGTTTATTTCATATTTTTCAGTATTTAATAAAACTGCTTCTTACTTTATATCATTAATAATTAAATAAAATCTTGCTAACCTTGTAATAAGTATAGTGCATAATGTTTTGTGAATCTATTACATTGTGATAGCCATTCAAGTTTAAGTAATAAAAACTATTGTAATTATTGTTTATACAATATTCATTGCATGAAAAATATAATTTATACATTTATTAAGAACATTATATCAATCAAAACAGTGATAAAATGTAATTATTTCATAGTATATTTCATTCTTACTAATATTTAATTATTTGTATTGAAGTTGTGAATGGAAAACTATGTTTATTGGATAGGTTGATAAGTTTTAATCTCTCAAGAGATATTTTTGCAATGTTTATCTTTTACAAATGTGTGAAATGTTTGGGTTTGTTGCATTACTTTATACAGTTGAACCTCGATAAGCGATTTGTCTTGCTCATAGAGGTTTCTTTCTTATCCGAGTTTCTCCCTAATGGAGGTAGCTCATCGGGACCAGAGAATGACTCTCTTATAGAGATTTTTCGCTTATACATGTTTTGATAATGTTCCTGATTTGACTAAATCTAATCTAAATTGTTTTGTAGATACGAACATCAAGAAATTGCATCAAACTGCGGCACAATGTTACGAGAGTGTGCCAGATACGAGGCCTTAGCAAAGATTATGTTATATTCAGATGACTTTTATAATTTCTTCCGTTATGTAGAAGTTTCAACTTTTGATATTGCATCGGATGCCTTTTCTACTTTTAAGGTAATTTTTTTTAATTAATATATTTGAACAATATTATTAATTGCAAACTAAATGACATATTTAGATTTCTTACGATGGCAACAAATTGTGGTTAAATAATTAGTATCAGTTATTGCTGTTTTAAAATGTTTGAAAGTGTTTACATAAGTTAAATTCTTGTTTGATTGTGTCACAAATTACATAAGTACATATTTACTAACAGATATGGTCGTTTGTATTCATACTATTGTACAAATCATTGTGTGATATATGATAAATAATGGTAATGGATGACCATTGCTATGAATTTGTCACTTTTGTATATCAAATATATTGTTTTTAACTTATAACATTATCAATAATTTAGTTACAAAGTCAAGTTGCAAGTTAAAATTGTATTACAAATGAATAAACTTATTTTTTATCATAAAAAGAATTCAATTATTTATATGAAGTAATAATTTTTGCTATAATGGATGTTACATTTGCAGTTTTTGCTTTCTTAGTTTTAAAAAGTGAAGTAACCATAGCTCTAAGAATATTTAAAGCATTATTTTCATAATTTGTCTTTTTGTTTATAGGAATTGCTAACAAGACATAAGATGTTATGTGCGGAATTCTTAGAAGCGAATTACGATAAGGTGTTCAGTCATTACCAGCGACTGCTGAACTCTGACAACTACGTGACGCGGCGCCAGAGCCTCAAGCTGCTCGGCGAGCTGCTGCTGGACAGGCACAACTTCTCCATCATGACGCGCTACATCACCAACCCCGACAACCTCAAGCTCATGATGAACATGCTTAAAGAGAAATCACGTAATATACAATTTGAGGCCTTCCATGTTTTTAAGGTAAGTTCTCATTCATCATTTCTTTGTTCTTATGCCACCAGGTTTTTCTTATTTCACATTTTCAAATTTATAAAAAAAATATTAACCGCTTAATAATTTTCAGGTATTTGTAGCTAATCCCAATAAGCCGAAACCTATATTGGATATACTGTTAAGAAATCAAGACAAGCTAGTAGAGTTCCTCACAAAGTTCCACACGGACCGCTCGGAGGACGAGCAGTTCAACGACGAGAAGGCTTACCTTATAAAGCAGATCAAAGAGCTTAAACCTTTAGAGCACTAACATTTATTGCATTTTATTATTGCCTCTTCCCGAGACACAAGTTAGTAGAAGCTATTATATTTAAACGCTAAGTGCGGAGCCGCGTCCGGGCCACATTCCCTGTGATGTGCCAGCGGAGAAAGTATATGTGCTACGAGCAAATTAACATTTTAAAACATTTGTAGGGATTAGAGTTATTTTTAACGGTTTCACTTATGTCTTTTGTAAGTTGTTAAAACCATTTTTTTTTAGTTTTTATGACGTGTTTAGTGACATCCCCGACGTCACGTTACAAATATTACTATATCACAATTACTTGCAACCATAATATTATTTAGGTTTTTTTTATTTAATATTAAATCCAGTATATTCGATACTAAAGTACTATATCTGAGGTACTTGTAGTGTGACATTTAGTTTGTTTGTATGTTATGTTAAATGCTGCTGTAGGTAATAAAATGTTAAAAATAGCTATATTTTATATACATATTTCAATATTGTCAATATTGCTTGTTTACTGAGTAACGATATTGTTGGTATATATTTTTCACACATTAGTATACAAGTAATTTAGTACTCCGATGTTTGTAAACGTTTTTATAAAATTGTCCAATTTTTTTTTAAGTTAATTTATGATATAGGGTCTAAATTTTCGTATCAATTATTTAAAGTTTTATATTTTTGTCTTTAAAGTATTTTTTATTTCACACAGCCTCATTTATGCGATCACATTCTATGAAAACTGAATAAACTAAGATATTTATACATGTTTCTTTTATTTTTAACCGACTTCCAAAAGGAGGAGGTTCTCAAATCGTCTATGGTTTTAGTACTTTATCATTGACCTTATACTTTAATTCGATTTTAAATAAGAGTATGAAAAGGAAGAAATAAAACAATATTTGCAATTATTAAATTTTATTAGACACAAGCGTAACATTCACTGTACATTTTTTCTTATTCAATATCTGTACATTTTCAAAATAAATGGTTATCACAAACTATCCGAAGAGGGATAAATATTTACATTTTAAATTAAAACCTTACTTATATATCAATTAAAATAATAAAAAAAACATTGGCTTCAGGCGAAAGAAACAAAAAAGGAACATTTTAATTTATGATTTGTAGTGAATAAGCCGCTTCGTACACAAGACTACGATATTAGTACCTAAAGCATTGTACGCACCAGGATAGTATTTTAGTCGAGTAGCAAGTAATTGAGTAACTTAACAGTCCGAACAGGAACATTTTAGTAGAGTAGATTAGTAAATCCTTTGTTCGGATACTTATTACTTGTACTTGATACTTGACTAAAATGCTATCCTGGTGCGAACAATGCCTTAAGCCTTATGGACGTGCGTACAAGGGTACGCGACTCTGACACACGAGAATGCATTGCGGAAGCCACTTAACACTGAAATTTACTTTACATACCCTTGTGTACGAAACATGAAAAAAGTAACCTTTCTTCACTAAAGCTCCAAATTAGAGACAACTTAAATTCTCAATTATGTTATAAAAAAGTATGCGTTTTAATCTTTAAGATGTGCGGTTAATCGGCTTGTGGAAATTACACCTAACAGCGTACAAACAATTGTTTGTAACAATGTGTACAAATGAATATGTATTTGTCGCTAACGGCCGAATTTTCAAACGCCACTCAAATATTTAAGAGCGTCTTACATGACAAGTTCACGCTTAAGCTCCAAATTCTATGGAGATCTCGTTTCTTTTTGACAAAACTTAGATTTTAAGCGACGGTTAAATTGCTTAAATAGAAGATAGATCCACACTAATTTCTATAAATGGATTGCACGAAAATTACAGCTTTTGCTTCCCTCCGAATTAAGCTTGTTGATGTAATATAACAGCTAAGTATACATTATTATTACGAATCCACACCACCACTACCATCAGCTCCAAAATTGCGAACATCGAAATAGCTCAAATATTACGTCTTATTGCTAGTCCATTTATAGAGTTCAGTGGCTTTCCACTGGCTAAATAATACGGATTAAAATAGGCTGATGAATTCAGCTCGTCACATACAAAATAATGACTGCAAAAATATGCATGGAATTGGGTAGCGAGCAATTTTACTTAGTTCATTTTTTACTGCTAAATGCAAAAATGATGTCACTAAATTCAAGTTGTGAAGTTTTAGCTATTATTTAGCTAAGTTTTAGATAAAAATTAGCAGACTTTCTGACTTCATATAAGGTAAGTAACTATAACTTACTCCGTCCACCTCTTTATAGAAATAGATAATTAGAGATATTCTAATTAATGAAACTATTTTGAAAATGTTATTTAAAACTGAATATCCGTCCCTATAGTATTTAAATAACTGAAAAGTTATATAGTTTTGTATAAAATAATGCACAATAGAATATTGAATATTTTTTTATGAAATATTTACTCTGAAAATTATCGTCTAATTACTACCAAGATTTTGAAAATTAGGCAAAAAGTGACACAAATGCCCACACCTTAATTACGTAATGTATTAAATATTTTAAAAATTTAACTAGTCTAATTAAAATATCATTAGATTGAATTGTAATGTGAGTCCGATAAAAAGATGTCTAATATCTGTAATATAGTATACATCTGAAAAGACTTAAAGCCCTTTGTACACAATGACACGCAGATCTGTGATTTTAGTGTCTAAGCAGCATAACAATACAATCTCATAGAGGTACACAAGTATGCATTGCCGATATATTGCGTAAGCCACTGGACATTAAATTGCAGATGTGCATACCTTTGTGTACAACGGGCCTTAGTTTTACATAATGCTGTGTATTATAAATATGAAGCGATATATGCACTAAAATTTACAATGCCACAACAATTTCATGGCCGTCATCAACTAAGAATTTTAATTTTATCAATAAAGTCTAGGGAATACGTTTCTTTATAATGGGTTTAGAGAATTGATGTTCTTTATTTTAAACCACAACGGTTAATCGAAGGAAATGCGAATTTATTAAGGACCAATTTTAATGAGACGAAAAATACCTAAGGGAAGTCAGTAGTCTTCGGTGTCAATATTAATTTAGGATGCAAAGTGGCTTATTACATATTTTGTAACAAACATGTAGCGTGATTATGAAACTTTCCAACAATCAATTCATTTCTCAAACCGTCTCCAATCTAATATGCAGCAGTCTTTTGTTTTTTTATTTCTGAACGTCTTATCTAAAACGTCAAAACCACAACCACCGACCTCGGTCCGCCCTCCTCTAGTACCTACTAAACCTACGCGAGGAGTTAAATCTATAGAATTATTTTACATGATGGGATATAAGCTATCTATGACATACATGAAGAGCTATTATCGATTGAAATGTGTGAAAGTATAAAATATTGATGACGAGCCCTATACTAACTACATTTATAAGATTAATTATTCAGAGACGACAAAACATTATTTCTAATATCTATGGATTTAATGTAGATTCTAAAGAACGTGTATTAATAAATATATCTTTTAAATAAACATGTACTTAAGAAAAGTAAATAAATATATTTTGAACCGACTAACGAAAAGAGTTCTATCTCTTAAGAGATGTAACTCTTTTCGTTGTATATTATTGAAATGTGCTTGTAAATAAAATAAAATCGATCACAATAATTAAAAAAAAATCATGCATATAATGTAATTTGCGGAATATTTGACAGAAAAGTTTTAGTATAGAAATTGTAACAATAATTTTATTTTATCTATACATACATAGTTGCAATTATTTAGTATATCCCTCTTCAGAAGGTTTTAACAAAATATGTATCCATTATTTTGTAGGAGTAAATAGTAAAAATTAATCAATGGGGAATATCATGAAATAAAGGAACAAAATATCACTATGTGTTTTTGAATAGTTTGCAATGAATATGTTTCGTTATGTCAAATGTACCTAAAATATGGAAGAACTGAATTACCTAAAGAATTAACACAAATTATTTTATACTTAAAACTTTATGTTGAATATAACATTGTAACCTTTAGGCTTCATTAGACCGAGTTCACTTTAAAAAAGGAGATTTTGCTTCGGCACAAGTCAGTTTTTTGTAGACATCGGTCTAATGAAGCCATAGGCTAAGAACGATCCTGTAATTTTACACAATGCTGAGATTCATGACTGTAATTCGAAATTTACTTATTAATTTTGTGAAAATAAAAATATATAGGTATTATTAAGGTGAATTCAGGGATAAATAATAAAAAAAGTCTCTTATTAGGTCACAAATGTTTTACAAAACTCCAAGGTAATCAAAATTAGATCTTCATATGTTTGCATGTTGGCAAATTGTTAAAAAATATTCCTCATTTCACATCCGTCTCATTTGTTCACTCTATCGCCAGTGGAATACCGACTACGGCAACTGAGAGGGATAGCGCGAAACTAATAATGGCTAAGAAATACGAAATAACGTTGTTTTAATTAATTGTATTCAATTCCAAACGTATAAACATGTGCTAAAAAATATATTATAAGTTTTTAAATAGTCTTTTAATGTGTAACAGACCACTTTATATGAACTTGAGACATTTTAAAAGTATTTTTGTTGGCAAGAAGAAATTGAAAATATCTTAATTTTCATTACCTTGGATCGCCTATATCCCAATTTAACTATCATAAAACATTGTTTTAACCTCTAGATATAGTATTTACCTAGAATAACTGAAAATAGAAATTATATATAAAAGTATGTATATGTGCATGCACATAAGTGTGTATTTAGGTGCTGATTAATGAATATAATTACAAACTTTTTGGGATTTGGATAATCTATTCTAAAGCATGTACGAGATTAAAAAAGATAGTGAACAGTTGACCGAAAATCTATCTAAAAAAAATTTATTCCGTTTACATTGAAAAGTTTTATAAATAACTAATGTTACATACAGAGATCAACAAGATCTAAACATAATTTTATTGAAAGACATCGACCTATTTTAAAATTATATCTATACACATACCTTAAAAATTTGAAACATTCACTATATTATATCGAAATATTTTATCGATAATCATAAAAATATCGATGTTGTGATTCATGATAATCGTAACATCGATTTTATGAACACATAAAATGTTTCAGACATTAAATGGCACATGCGGGGGCAGTGGAACGAACTCTAAAATTAAGCAGTAAAAGTATTAATCACTGTTTTTCATCCTTCCAGTTGTTACTTAGACAGCAAATTATCACCATCAAAAATCTTTGAGACATCCAGATCCTTAATTCTGCGACATTCTTGTGAAAAACACCGATGTAAATCGATTAATTAACTTATTTGGTCACTTAACGTGTGAACTGACCCCACATGATTACAGTATTTTGCATTTTCAAAGATAACAACAATTAATTCAAAAGCCTAACATGAGAAAAGAACATTTAAATCATCTTTCCACTCAGTAAAATAAACAAACATCGATATTTTTACCTCCGTAACTTATATCATTATAACTATTTGACATTTGTTAATATGCAATAATTCCCAGTAAACTCCTAACCTCTGATTTCAATAAATCGAAAAAAAAATGAATATGGCATTTTTGAGGTTATTTTTTATTTATTTCGTTAAATAAAACAGTCATTGTGTCCACGTGGCACCGGCATTGATTGAATCACTTTTGACGTTTGCAACGAGCTGTCCGTTTAGTACATTCGACGCGCAACTAATAAATATTTCGACAGCGAAAATGTATTTCGTACATTATGTAATCATAATGAGAACAAATACATAAACACTAAACCAATCACTTGTCTTGCATTTTAAACATTCATACATTTATACATCATTTTTTCAGTGTCAAAGAAAACCCTCGATCGACGATCTTTTGACTCAATTCTCAATAACAGCTCGACCGCTTTTCCGACGGTAATAATTTTCATTTGAATAAAAATGTCCGAAGCTTACATCGTCATTTAGTCATTATAACTTGTTTTTTCATATTCATTGACACATTTTGGTACTTCCAATTCTGTCCTTACTAAATCTACATCTCCTCTCACTGCACATACCATGTATAAAAATCCACCTCCAACATTTTCACCTTTTCTCCCTCTTTCTCTGATTTAAAAGTCATACAAGTAATTTGTAAACCGTCTAGTATAGAGCCTCCAAATATCGTAGTTATATCAACCACTCGAGTGTCACTCTCTTACCTAAGTACTATTATATATCGTTTAAAAGTTTGAAATAATTCACTTTTTGTAATTATATGGCTGCTCGTTTAGAAACACCAGAGTATTTATTTAGATGTAATCGACTTACTAACCATGAATGTTAACATTCATACATACTCCGTTGTATGCAAGATCTTTTATACTCGAAGTTCGTGTCCTGACAAGTTAGAGGCTTTAATGCATTGTTCAAGTGACGAAACGCGTCCGAAATCAAGGTCCCCGACCGAACCCCTCGTAACAAATGAAAGCCTAAATATTGTAAACACCATTTCTTACACTAATATAAGAGCTATCATACAATTTAATTTCACTCAATCTCACAATTTCCTCCAAATTACATTCCAGATGAAAACTTGAAACAGCATACTGACCGCCGCGAATTTGACGTTTGTGTGTTACAAGATTTGGGCGTCGATTTGGTGCGTGGTATATACGTGTCGGTTGTGCACTTAGCTCATGATGATGAGCTGGCCGGTGTTGTTGGCGTAGACGAGGCCCTGGCCGGGCTGCGGCGCCCAGCGCAGGCAGTTGAGGCTGGTGAACCCATGCTCCCAGTTCTGCTCCAACTCCTTGATCGGCGCCAGACCGGTCCTGCTCGTGTTCTCTGCAAATCAGCACTTTGTTATAATTTGAATATTAAGTTGTGTAACAAATGGTATGGTAGGTGGTATTGGTGAGGTATACCGGGAGGGTCGAGGCGGTAGAGCTGCGCGAAGACGTTGTTGCGGGCGTGCGGCGTGGTGGTGAAGCGGCGCGAGCCGAGGCCGACGGCGAGGTGGCGCGAGGTGGGCGACAGCGCCACCGACACCGGGCTCTGCTCCAGCACCGCCGTGTGCAGGCAGTGGCCCAGGCGCGCCCACTCCAGCGAGTACACGCCTGCACACCGGACAGACATCGCTCAAACATTAGGCTAATTAATATAACAAAACGTTACGTTAGCTTAAAATTAGCGCATTTTATATTAACATCATCTAGCCTTTGCTAGCAACTTTGTCCGAGCGGAATTAAAAATTATAGTCTATGTTATGATGTTATTGAAGCTTTCTAATGGTGAAATAGCTTATTTATTTATCGAATTAGTAAAGCGTATAGGTAATGACTGACCTAGCAAGTGATTGGTGTTTCTAAACCTGGGCACGGGCAGCAGCGCCACGAGCAGGCGCCCGTCTTTGGATATATCGATGCTGGCGTCGTTGTGGATCCTGCAGCGTCGCACCACTACGTTCTTGTTACCTGCTTACACATTTTTTAAAGTTACATCTGCATATTTTTTGAATCTCATGATATTTACTCCTTTTGAGACAAGTTTTTTCTCGACCAAAACGTTTTGAAAGAAAACGTGAACATCGGCATTACAAATAGAATTAGTTCTTTGAAGCCTAGATTGAGAGCGAAATATATATAAGGTTTGCACGC